>JADWQK010001029.1:0-600000 GCA_017933935.1 Sesamia nonagrioides | reverse complement strand
GGCCCCTCCCCAGGAGGGGCAATTGAGGGCCCGCCCTACTAGGCGGGTTTCGCCGGCGGGGGAGAGGTAGCTCAGGCTGCGCTAGTTTCCCACTCCCCCGCCAGTATGGCGATGCCGGAGTGTCGCTGTGGGTTTAGTGGGTATTCCCGGCTTCGGCTGGGCGAGTCACACACACGCCCTTCGGGCATTCCCACAGCGTAAAAAAAAAAAAAAAAGGTAGGTTAAACTATCAAGTATTCCCAATCAACCTTGAGCCCTAATGTTTTAGATATAAAGTTGAAAATTTAATAAAGAAATCTTACAGATTGTAGTAGCTTGATGCGCTGTCGTCTGTACATCACCAAGAAAAACATGATACCGTACTGCGTAGTCTGCCAGATATATATATAGCTATCAGATTTTTGATGATGGACCCTATTTGGATTTTTTTTATGCAAAACCTGAATACAGTTTGATCAGAATAAGTAACTGAATCGATTCCAATCATTTTTACACCATGTTATATTTTATCACCAATACATTTAGACAATGTTGCAGTGTGGTTACTGAGCTCGCTACACAGCTTACGCGTGCTTATGCCCGCGCTCAGCTGACGCCACAGGTCAATGCAACCGGATCGCGCGTCCGAAAGGAGCGTGGACCATATTTTTGTTGGGACAACGGAGTAGGATAACAAGCTCATAACTTTGTGGTTTTACATGATATCTTTTTGAAATTTTGTACATAGATTCTTTACTTCCTGCTTGTAATTATGGAGGGAAGTGGAAAAATATCTTTTTTCTTACTCCTCCGCTATTCTTTTCTGATTAATTTCGCTACGGGACCCAAGACAGTTGAATCGTTTCTCCGGGACTCGTCGAGCTTCATTGCTGTCTCCACTGTTGATTCTGGCTTTCAAGAGTTGCAGTGGGTGGGAAATGTGTGGCGGGTTTTGTCCCAAGATTCTTTACTTAAAAATACTGGACACGTGTTTCGTGTTTCGCATAAACAAAAACTAATGTTGTATATGGCACCGGGCGCTCGCACAATGCTCGTCATTCGACCGAAAAAGTTGGCGCTGATGAGCGAGATTGACGAGCGTGATATCTACAATATGTAAAAAAAAACCATGTCCGACCCATAAGGATAATAAAGGTTAGGTAAACACATGGCCAAATATAATATAAAATTTTACGTTATCATCATAGTAACAATACTAATGAATTTTAAAATAATCTTTTTTTCCCGCGAATTAATTCCAACTTCCCCGAAATTTGGTAATTTAAAAAAAAGTTACAACACCATTTTGACGGTACGCTTATGCGATTCGACCACGCGTCGCGTGCCCTGCCCCCCGTCGCCCGCGAGAAGGTGTCCTACCGCACATGTATTAAGTTACCTCTTTTTGCAAAATAATAATTATTTTTTTAGGGGGATTTTTTTTAAAACTTTAGTCCGGCTTTGTGGGCATTAGTAGAATCAGTTATCGATTCCTAACAATACCTTTTCGGATCGGACAGGGTTTTCTTTACATATTGTATATTCATCCTCAAAATTATTTCAGCCGTTTCAGCCTCATGAAGTAACAAATATACAAACACACACACGCTCACAAACTGTCGTCTTTATAATTATAGTGTGATAGAGTATACAGAATTTATCAGAAAGGCATGCATTTTTTATATCGCAACAAAGTGCCGAATACTGGTGCTCGCACACACAGTGCGAGAGTGGAAATCCCAGCGCCCTCACTCCTCTAGCCGCCGAAGGAGACACCCTGGTCGAAAGACAACATCGAACTCCTCACCGCCGTAGGCGCAGGCTTGCGAGCGGCGAGCAGTGGGCAGTTCGCCGCCCGGTAAGGTTACGGAATCCACGAGGACTGTTGTTGAGGTTGCGGGTTGGTTTATAAATAAACCATGGCGCTAGCGCACAGGCAAGTAAAGAAACACGGGCGGGTTTTAGTCAGCAAAAATTTGACATGCCCTTCCGCTCCGCTCAGAGGAGAGGTTATTTGATGATTTCCCACCCAGAGCAAAAAAGGGTGATACAGATCATGAAACCAAACAACTTTCTCTATGGGGACAACATTTGGATGAACGAATGGGTTATACTGAAGTTTTGATTAAAACGGCCGATAATTTATTGACGACTAGCTGTTGCCCGCGACTCCGTCCGCGTGTTGATATAAAATAAGCGCCTGTTAAAATAATGGGAGCAATATGTATGTACGTCCGCGTTTGCCCCCGTTTTCGCAACATTTTTTGTTACTGCTCTGCTCCTATTGGTCATAGCGGGATGTTATATAGCCTATCCTTTCTCAGGCTCTAGACCATCTGTGTACCATTTCATTACAATCGGTTAAGTAGTTTTGGAGTGAAAGCCGGGCAGACAGACAGACAGATACTTTCGTATTTATAATATTGGTATGGATTATAATTTTGATCCTACCTTTTTGAAACCTGCTGTATAATCTACAATTCTAAAACTATAAAGGCGATTGTCTGTACTTGTGTGTGTCTGTGGCTTTCTATTCTATTTATACTATTATTTACGAGTATTCTTAGCTCTCTCCATAGATCCGCTACACTGAAATACGTCACGATCATCCTCAATATCCTTCCATGAGTTGTCAACAGCTTCATATCTCATTTTTCGTCCCCTTAGATCTACAGCTAAGACAAACCAAAGGCATATACAATATCATGTTTTGTCAGATCCATAGCTCAAATAAAATATACCACAGAAGGTTAGCTTCATACATACTATTGTAACTCGCAGCGACAATGCACGCACACATAGACACGCTTCAAGTAGAGCAAGTGCGAGCGCACTCACGACTGAAATGTTTTGATAGCGCCACTTTGCACGCGCTTCTTTTTGGCTTTTTTTTTTTTTTACACTATAAACTGCTGCTTGACCGCAATACCGGCTGAAGGTAAGAAGTTATGCAATCGTTGATGTAAAGCGCACTAGTTTATTAAAATTAAAAGCTTATTCACTCTAGCCTTGAAGACACTTAAATAGTAGGCAAACGGAAAGACCGTCGCAGGCAAATTGTTTTAGTCCATCGAAGTCATCATCATCATCATATCAGCGTTAATCCCAGTCACATCTGAAGCTTTTTCACCTTTGGAGTCTGGGGTCCGCTTTACCAGTGTAACTGATGATTTTGGCTACGCTTCGATATTTTCCGTGAAGCAACTGCCGTCTGACCTCCACTACCCGAAGGCCATATCGAAGCATTGTAGTTAGACCAATTGTTGGACTTTTAAGGGCTTCAACAACCCGTAACGTCCATCTACCCGTTTTAGTCCATCGAAGTACTAGCTATAAAAGACGAGGCGAAATGCTTCGCCCGGATCGTAGCGGTGGCAACAACGTAAGGGTGGACACTTATTAAATAGAGTTGGCCTTGTAGTAGTAAAAACTGGACTTGAGGAGAAGGAAAAACACAGTTAGTCGCATGAGCGATTGATCAAGTTGAGCTTACCAGGATTGCACCGTGGATGGGAGACAATATTTACATACAAGACCCCTCCGTGCCTCACAAATTAAAAAACAAGGCTTTAAGATAATGATCTCGGCTGTCATTCGTGGATGATTTTGAGGCCTTTAACAGTTGTTACGGGTCGTCAAAAGCCAGGAAGTATGACCACGTGTATTATGTGGACTATGTGGTACCAGCCTTACCAAGGAGTATCGTATTACGGAAGTTTATTTAGGTCAGATAGGCAGCCGCTCCATGTAAAACAGTTTTATTTAGCTGCATCGTTTAGACTTCAAGCAAACCCCAATATACTTGGAGATTTCTGTTTTTTAGCTCGCCATCGACTTCTAGAGCTATGACAATAGTAAAATTATTTTTTCCTTTAAAGTGTTTTTTCGAAGTCGGTTTCTTTTTTTTTTTTGTAAGTTTTTATTTTATGCTTTTCAGTGTCTTAGTCTAAATACGAAAATTACTTTTTCACCTCATAACAATAGTGGCAGCCATAACTCATGTTAGAATAAGTTCTCATCAATACGAAAAAAAACCAGCAAATTTCTCTAAGTTGATAAATACCTAACAAATACTACAACTACAACAAAGAAATACTAAATTCGGATTTGTAGTTCCGGAAATATAGGCGCACAAACATAATAACATACATACACTTTTGAATTTTGGCACATTTGTTCAGACGCTGATATAGACTAACATATCCGAAAACTGGGCCGAAGTGGAAGATGATGACCGCAAAGGCTAGTAAGATAAGAAGCCGCCTTTCTTGGGCTAGGGTTGCAGGTTGGTTAAAAAAGAAACCATGGCACTAGCCTTCGCACAGGCAAGTGAAAGAATACGGGTAGTTTTTAGTCAGTCAAAGTCTGACACGTTCTTCCACTCCCCCCACAGTGAGAGTAGTCATTTTGTTGATTTCCCATCCAAAACAAAAAAAGAGCCGAACTTCTGCACCTATCTGTTTAGTGTCATAACATAATCAACTCACTGAACGCCCCAATTACACGTCCCTCTGTTTGATTGTAACAATTTGTTTGCTATAATAAACAATTGCGTTATTCTATTGTTTTCTTTCATTATCACGTAATGTGTTAGTGTTGTTCTGTTATTATTATACAGTTTCGTGTATATATGTACGTTTGATGATGCATAAGATAGGTAGGGAAAATGCCACCTTTTGTTTTCGCTTTGCGAAATTCAAATAGAATACAAATTTTAGCCGTTTGGGGTTCATTACACCACCATAACCGCAAACGTGACGAGAGGGATTTCGCCCTTAGTCGCCACAGAAAACCCCCTGGACGTTGCGAGTCAGCAGCGGACTGGCGGACACAGTAAGCGCGGGCTTGCAGGCGACCTATTGCATAATGAACCGGTCCTAGTCGACGGCGGGTGGAATTCACTCGGTTGGCTCGCGTTGTTTGAAAGACATACCGTGGCTCTTTTTTATGTTACCTGAAGCCCAAAATCTGACAATCAGTCTTATCAAGGAGTTTCGAGTAGGGTTGTAACGGAGGCTTGTTAGCGGAGGCGAAGGCGGATGTGGAGGCGACGAGTCTCACCTCCGCGGATGCGGAGGTTAACGGTGGCGGAGGCGGAAGTGAAAGTACATATTAAAAAATTTAATGTATGGTTAATTAAAACAATTTTTTTTTATTTTAAATACGTACATTAATAGTAGTATACTTAGTAAAAAAATACCTTCTTGTAATGAAAATGAAGGAGAAACAAATTGTGTTTGCCGCATTTCTGCCTCGCACTAGTTGATTCTTGACCATTTCGCGCTCAAACGCGGCCGGACGGCTATAGAGCGTCGCAACTTGCGCGTTATTTATTTTATAAATACGTAAATAAACCTCCGTTATAACTCCGCAAAAATTGTGCGAAGGAGGAGGCGGAAGCGAAGATACGATTTCTTGCGGAACTTCCGCAGTAACGGAAGCGGAAGCGAAGCTCCGTTACAACCCTAGTTTCGAGTTATCCAGTAACTAAGTTGTATCGGTCAGATATCAGTTATTTCATATAAGCCATGAAGTAATTTTTTGGCTCTACTGGTGTAATTGATGTATGGTGTGTCAGTGGAATATGTATATTATGTAAAAAATATTGGTATGCAGTCGCATCAAGTTATATTTGAAACTAAGCCAAAAATATTCGGAAAAAGGCTAGGTAGATTGATCAATGCCTCTATGACAATTAGTTGGGATGGTATTCAAACGCAAGCTCATCAAATAAAAATAAACCATCAAATATGACTAAACCATAAGTCTTAGCGAAAACTGAGCCGGGTAACCGTCGCGTGTCTATGCGCGTGGACACCCGTCGCGAGCCGGATTTGTGCAGTATCGCTAGTTCAATTTTAACGGTACGCGTGTATAGTCGTGTCGATGGAGAACTTAATATACTATTACGCATTACATGATTAACGCAGTTTCAACCCTAATTGACTGAACAAGTCCATGCATGTTAATTCCAGACGGGTATCGCGCGTGTCCCCGCGACCGGTTCCGGCACACGGAGGCAGCCCGGCCGTGCGGGTGCGGGGCGCGCGTACCCGTGACGGACGCCAGCGCGGGCCGCCGCGACGGAGAACTATTATATGAAACCGCTCGAGTGCCCGCTAAACGCAGTTTCAGCCCTTATTGTTGTTTGCAGTGGCGTGACTTGTCGTGCTTTCCAGCGGCAAAGACGCATTATAATCCTTTACAGAATATACCCATGAATCCAGCATAGGACTCAAAAGAACAGCACAATAACATGCTAGTAGTAGTAAAGCTCTTTTATAATAAATATCTGTATATGTTGGTTAAGATATTTCTGTATGAACCTACGACACCTGAAATTAATTAAAATAAAAAATAATATAAGTAAATCGTCTTTCATACTGCTTACATCGGAGGACTGGAACAATAAACCCGCGGCTGCCTTTCTGTCTGACTAAAATTTAAGTATCTTCAATTCTAGAGAGGCTCTAAATAACACTAGTTTATTATTATTATATTAGTTATTTTTAAAAAAGGTATTGTACAATATGTTTGTATGGGCCTTATTGCCTGAAATAAATAGTACACATTTTTCGTTGGTTATCAAATATAAAATCGGCTATTCCGCAATACCTGCGCGGTCAAAATCTTTCAAACGGCATTTTTCCAAATAACCAACGAAATTGGTCTTCAACAGGTCGTCGATCCCCCAACAAAATGGAACAATGACCTGAGCAAGGTCGCGGGAATAGATGCCAGTACCGGCCAGTTCAGGCAATAGATGCGAGCAGCACAAGACTGGTCATAGTGGAAAGCTTTAGAGGGGGCTTTTGTCCAAGAGGGGGCCTCTATAGGCTGAAGAAAGTGCGAAATTGTTGTACGCAAGAGACCGCGATGCTATATACAATATGTAAAGAAAACCCTGTCCGATCCGTGAAGGTATTGTTAGGTATCGATAACTGATTCTACTAATGCCCACAAAGACAGGCTAAACATAAAAAAAATCCCCCTAAAAAAATAAATATTATTTCGCAAAAAGAGGTAACTTAATACATGTGCCGTACGCAACGCCTTCCGCGGGCGGCGGGGGGCAGGGCACGCGGCACCTGTGACGTGGTCGCGTCGCTATTCGCTTATAATAATACCAGTGTTGTCACTTTTTTAAAAATTAATAAATTTCGGGGAAATTGGAATTAATTCCCGGGAAAAAAGGATTATTTCAAAATTCATTAGTATTGTTACTATGATGATTATGTAAAATTTTATATTATATTTGGTCAAGTGTTTACCTAACCTTTATTATCCTTATGGGTCGGACAGGGTTTTCTTTACATATTGTATATCGCACTAATAATACAATAGTGTATCAACTCAAAATACGTCGAACTTGACATAATACAATAAACACATGTAAAATTCAATTCCTCACACGTCATCAAAACCGTCGTTCGAATAGTGCAAAAAACAGATAAGAGATGGTGCTATAAGTCACAATTTACGAAATTTCGGTTGCCACTCCCCTCACGCAACATTGCGTCATCTTTAGTTGCGACCATCGGTGATCGGGAGAGCACGTGTCGCTTGGCGTAATATTTTGAGTTGCAACAGTATTACTCAATCAGGTATGTAAAATTTATATTTTTATTTTGAATTAACATAGTATTGTTGATTTGACCTAAACACGCGCTTGGTGTTATATCGAGTTATTACAATATTACTGATTTACAAAAACAATAATTAAAGTATTATTTCTACTTAGGACACTATAATTGATTTGGTTAGTAGATTTTGATATGATACAGTTTTGTTGAGTCATAAGGTTAAGTTGATTTTTGTATGATTTATAAATGTATAATTCATAATATCTATATGTCAATTGCAGTAATATCTATAACTCATTCGAATTTGTACAAGTTTTATGAGAAAAATGCTTTCTTAGAAGTATTATTTTAATAATTTAGAGTTAATACACTATTTGTGACAGCCATCAATCAATAATTTATTTGAACAAAATTTTATTTATTTTATTTATTTGTAGGTATACATCGTGGCCGTGTACTTGTTGATATGGCAAGAAGTATTACAAGCAGCCATCACGTTAAGGAAAATCACGAACTTGTCAGAAATTCGTCACCGTCATTATTGTCATCAGTGTATACAAGTACACAGAGAGAAGACAGTGATGATGCGATTGAACAGTCAACACTTTCTATACCATCGTCATCAACAATTCATCCAGTACTTCAAGAAACTGACGTAAACCGTTCTCTCAAAATTTTAATGTCTTTGTGTTCTCCAAATATGGTTAGTAACGTTAGCCTGATAACAAAATGCAACCAAAAGAAATATTACATTTCACCCATCCACTCAGGCCAGAGCGACTTTGATGATTCTGATTATGATCCGCATTTTGTTCCTGATAGCAAAGCAAAACTCCCAATCTGCTTCGAGGTCGAACAACAAAATCTCCAAGTGATTCTTCTTCAAGAAGCTCTTCATCCAGTAGCTCATCATCTAGTAGCTCTTCATCAAACAGTTCAGATGAAGGAGTTGTGGATAATTTAAGTCCCGTTGCTGGAACCAGTAACTTGACTACAGAATAAAATATTTCAACCGAAGACCAAAGCAATCATACAAGGGACAGGAAAGAACTACTTGACAAAAATATAATACCCAAAAATTACCGCGAAACGTGTTATGAGGATTTGACTGATTAAAAAAGTATTACTTGTTTTTCTTTTTTCATTCATAAAAAAATTGTGATTTTCAGACTGGTTAGAATTAAGTTAAAATAATTATTGAGTATATATTTTTTTAATACGAATAGTAGTACCTACTATACAAATAATTTGTTTTGTTTTAATATTTGTGTATTCTTGTTTTTAAAGGTTTATTTTGATAAATGGTTAGAATAAACTATACTTTTAAAGATATCAGTATTAGTAACGACTGTTTTTGTTTATGAAGACTTGTTATTTTTATTTTAGAAGATTGTTTTCATTTTTTTTGCGAAATGTTTATTTGTCAAATCTTTTAAATATTTGTTCTTTTATCTAAATGTCTACTCCGGTAACTGACTGATTAAATATGAGAATTTACATTAAATTATAGTCTTTAACAAAAAAATTGCTGGTTTTATTTATTAATATGCAAAACAAAGTAATAAACAGTTCATATAAAACAACTTATCTTATTCAAATGTATATAATTATAATATTCTAACACGTTCAGATAATACCAGCTAGTGTCAACCTAAGCAGAGTTTGATCTATGGATATTAGAAAATGAATAAACATACATTGTAAAGACATAGTACACCAGGAATCGGTTTTCATCTATGTTGTATGTACAAAAACTAAGTTAAAACCGTAGGAAAAAATTATTATTCCGACTGTAACAACTCAAAATATTTCACCAATATTGATTTAACTAAAAATAATGTTTCATTTTGAAAAAAGTTTATGGAGGAAGACAGTCTCAACTCAAAATTTCTAAATAATTAAACTATTTGTTTTCTTTTTTTATTTTTGTAAAGATATTATTCATTTCAATTCAGTTTAATAGCTCATATGGCAGTTATTCAAATTGCAACTATTATAGGAAGTGAGTAATAAGTTTTTTGTTAATTCTGAAAAATGATCGATTTTGAGTTGATACAGTATTGTATTATTAGTGCGATATATTTCTGCAACCAGAAAGCAAAAAATATATACAGATTTGTGTTGTACATTTCTGCTTCGCGGTAACAGAACAATTGCGTCGCGGTCACGCACCACGCTGCAGTATTCACCCTGTTTACACACAGAACTTGTGTCATTACGGCTACAGCTTATTATGAAACCTATTCAAGCATGTTTAGCCGGGTTTTATGCAAACTATGAGGTTGGAAATTGTGAAATGGCATGTTATTAAACAAGGCATTAATAAAACAACTGAAAACTCGCGAATAAAATCCAATATGCCGTTTATGTTGGCATGACTCGGCTAGATGGAGTGAACGGTTGATTTTTTCCGCTGTTTGGGGGTCGGCCTTATCGTAAAAGATATTCATCATAATTAATACTATGGAATTTTTTGTGATCTCTCAAAGCCTTTGATTGCGTGCACCATGATACACTTTTGCATAAACTACGCCATTACGGTGTCTAAAATCAAGCTCTCAACGTAATTAGTTCTTATTTACATAATAGATTCCAGTGTGTAGATAATGGTGTGAAATCTTCCGGCTACCAGTTCAGTTAGGTGTACCGCAAGGCTCAATACTGGGTCCATGCTTGTTTTTAGTATATATTAATGATTTACCATTTTATTTAAAGGGCATCTGGGACGCTGTGCTGTTTGCAGATGAAACTTCTCTTATTTTTAAAGTAGACAGGAATAAACAAGATTTTGACGAAGTAAACAGTGCACTCTCAATAGTTACGGATGGGTTTACGTCAAATAACCTAGTTCTAAATACTAAGAAAACGAAATGTGTAAAGTTCGCCTTGCCAAACGTTAGAAATTTGGGACCCAATATCGTTTTAGATAAAGAAGTGCTTGAAACTGTGGACTCTGCAGTTTTTCTGGGAATAACAATAGATGCCAAACTTCAGTGGGGACCACACATATCAGCCCTAGCAGGAAGGCTCAGTTCGGCCGCCTATGCCGTCAGGAAAGTAAGACAATACACTGACGTTGATATAGCTCGTTTAGTCTATTTCAGTTATTTCCACAGCGTTATGTCCTACTGTGGGGCAAAGCTGCTGACATACAAAATATATTTGTTCTCCAAAAACGTGCCGTCCGAGCAATTTACCAGCTCGGTGTAAGACTTTCTTTAAGAGATTTCTTTAAAGATATTGGCATTCTCACGGTTGCTTCGCAATTTGTCTTAGCCGACATCTTATATGTTAGGCAAAATATTCACATGTACACCAAAAACAGAGAGATCCATAATGTTAACACCCGAAATAAGGACAAACTGCGAGCCCCTTTTCACCGACTTCAAAAGGTTCATAACTCTTTTGTTGGGCTTGGTATAACTTTTTATAACAAGATACCCTCTGCTTTGCTAGACTTGCCTTACAATGCATTTAAAGCACAAATAAAATCCAAGCTTTGTTCAAAGGCATATTATTCTGTGAATGACTCTTTGAATGATAAGAGTAGCTGGTCGCTCTGATTAACTCAATACAATGTTTGTGTTCCTTCTCCAGAATTAGCTTACTGACATATTATATGAGTTCATATAATTTGCTTTTTACAATGCACAAATATGTGAGCTGTCACGCCCTTTATGCGAGGGGCTTTTAATTAGGTTTGTAATAAGTTTTTACTTTTTACATTTTAGTGATATTTTATTTTTTGTTTTGCTTTTCTGGTATTTTGGCGTGGCTAGCTGGCATATTTGTATATTTTTATTATTTTTTCCCTTGTATTACTATATCTACATAGTATTGTATAAACTATTGTGTTTTTTGTAAATGAACAGACAGCTGTGCTGCTGGGGAGTTTCTTACGCCACTTCTTCTTCCCAGCGAAAGCACTTAGGAAGTGTCGATGGGTAGGCGTTTTGGGGGACGGACTTATGTAATACTAGCTTTCCGCCCGCGGCTTCGCCCGCGTGGTGTTTGGTTATATCGCGCTTTTCAGATTTCCCTCGGGAACATAAAATTTTTCCGGGATAAAAGGTAGCCTATGTTCTTTCTCAGGGTCTAAAGATTGTCTTTGCGAAATTTAATCAAAATCGGTTGAGAGGTTTAAGCGGGAAAGCGTAACAGACAGACAGACAGACAGACAGACAGACAGACAGGACAGACAGATAGACAGACAGACAGACAGAGTTACTTTCGCATTTATAATATTAGTATGGATTGACGTTCAAAAAGTGCTGATTCTCAGCCTAGTTTGAATAAATGACTTTTGATTTTGATATAATATACCAAAGTTACAGGTATTTCTGAATTGTTTTATACTTATTTTGGGGCCAATGTAAAATCTCTGTAATTTTTCTAGCAATCAAGTTTATTATTATTATTATTTCCAATAACAGACGCTTCATCATCATCAACCTTGTCGTCCCACTGCTGTGCATAGGTCTCCTCGCATATAGAGAAGGACTGAGCGTAATCACCACGCTTGGTCAATGCGGGTTTATAAGCGATTTTTTTTAAATAATTATAAACTAGTGCTTGACTGCAATCCCGCCTGATGGTAAGCAGTGATGCAATCGTTGATGGTAAAGCGCATTAGTTAATTAAGCCTATTCACTTAAAAACTTAGGAATAGGAAGGATGACGGCAGTTGAGCGAGGTGATGCAATGTTAAACCCTAGACCAACACGACCAAATGATGCTGCGCTAGAGGGAGATTGATCTGGAGACTCTCCACGACCAAACTCCCGACACACCAACATTTGGCACATCGTACCCGGCACACATCGCAACCCAACTCCTCAGACCCGTCCTCCGTACGGCTTCACCAGACATCATGCCGAAACACGACGAATCGCTTGGCGGCAAGACCTTGTCTGGTGGGTGGTAACTTCTGCCGGCAGCCGATGTAATGGCCAAAAAGTTACATTAGTACTTGCTTGACCTGGAATCGAACCCGCACACTCATACTTGAGGGGTTGGTGTTTTAACCACTAGGCCAACACAACTGCGGTTACGATTTCTTTGAAATAAATCCCTTGATTTAGATTTTTGGTAGGACCTACTTGTTGTGGTTGACGGTAACAGTTCTAAAAGCATCTCCACCTAATTAAAATTAAGGATAGGTACTTATTAGGATTTCCAGGCACATTAAGTAGGTACATACCAAAGTACTAGTTAGATAGTATAATAATGTCGTATATTCTAAGAGCATCCTGCTTGTGGTTGTCGTCATTAGTCATACTAAAAGCCTCCCCGCCCAACCAAGTAAAGGCTAGGTTACCCAGAATTACTATGCAAAAGAAGTAGGTTCATATATTACTAAAGTACTAGTTGGATAGTATAAAGGACCTATGTTTACTACCGAGTAGTAAATGGTTTGAACTCACTTGTGTGAATACTAATCGGGTTGAAATAACCACAACCTCATCTTAGCTGGTTATATTTTGGATCAGGGTTGTGGGTTGGTTAAAAAAGAAACCGTGGCCTTGGCCGTTGCACAGGCAAGTGAAAAAACACAGTAAAAGTCTGACACCGCTCCGCCGAGAGCGGGAGAAGTTTTTTTTTTTATTTAATTATTATAAACGAGTGCTTGACCGCAATCCCGCCTGATGGTAAGCAGTGATGCAATCGTTGATGGTAAAGCGCACTACTTTATTAAGCCTATTTACTTAAAAAACTTAGGAATAGGAAGGAAGACGGCAGTTGAGCAAGGTGATGCAATGTTAAACCCAAGATCAGCACGACCAACGATGCTGCGTCAGAGAGAGATTGATCTGGAGACTCTCCACGACCAAACTCCCGACACAACAACATTTGGCACGTGTTACCCGGCACACACCGCCACACAACTGCTCAGACCCGTCCTCCGTACTGCTTCACCAGACATCATGCCGGAACACGACGAATCGCTTGGCGGCAAGACTTTGTCTGGTGGGTGGTAACTTCTGCCGGCAGCCGATGTGGCCTACCACCGAGAAAAAAAGTCATTTGAGACGATTTTTTAAGACGATGATCCCTGAGTTTGTTTCGGTTGTTTCTTCTCAGAGTTAGGAAATGCCGGCTTCATCTAGTTAAAAAAAAAAACATATGACGTGTAAAAGTGATCATTGATCCTACTTGCTTAATAAACGATTTCATTTCATTTCATTTGATGATTTCCCGTCCCATTAAAAATAAAAGAAATTCTCTTCTTTAAGCTGGTTATATTAAAAAAAAAATGAGAGAGCCTAATTATTAATCGTGGTAACAAAACCATAGCGAGATCTAACTCGGCTCCAACGTCATCTATCGAGCTTGATCTAAAACTTGTGGATTTTTTACATTAATACAATGGTTTCGTCTTGAACAACCTGCTTAAGGCGACTATCGGTAATAGTCCTAAAAGGCTCTCCGCCCATCCAAAGTAAAGGGTAGGTGGAGGAAATCCCATTAGTAATTACAGTCAAAATGTAGGTTGATACTAAAGTACCAATTAGACGTATAAATTCACGAAGAAGAAACTCTTTCGAAAAAGGACAGAGACAATCGTTCCGTCCTTGTTAATGACTTCTTGGCAAGCCCAAAGCAAACAATCGTCCCACAGAATAAAAACAACAAGGCAATCCCATTAATCCTCGCAAAATAACCGCCTACCCAATGCTATCAAAACATGCCACAATTTTGTCGCATCTTCTCGCTTTGTCACGACTGCCGACTAAGTACAGTTAACAAACAATATTAGTATTCCTCTCGAGTACGCTGTTTATCAAGCAAAATTGCAAGATGTACAGAAATGTTATTGAGGACCAAGCGAGGGCAGTCATTTGTTTCAAACAATGTATCGCGTGATTAATGTGTCCTTCTACTTGGGGTATTAATAGAGCAATAGAGCTCTTACAACTATAATGGGAAAAGATGGAGTTGGTAAAGATTGTGTGGGATATTTTGAAGTCGGTTGGTTTGGCAACCTTGTCATATCTACCTAGCCTTTTTCTTGCCATATTTTAAGTCCAACTGGATGAACTGGAATACCAGTGTCTTACGTGGACTTACAGTAATTTAGCGTAGCTCCATACTAGTAATCTGACGGCCTAGCTTACATCCACAACCCATTTATTATTATTTTTTTTTTTATAATAATAAACCAGTGCTTGACCGCAATCCCGCTTGATGGTAAGCAATGATAAAATCTTTGATGGTAAAGCGCTCTAGTTTATTAAGAGCCTATTCACCCAAAAAAACTGAGTGAATACGGCAGTTGAGCAAGGTGATGCAATGTTAAACCCAACAACACGACCAACGATGCTGCGCCAGAGGGAGATTGATCTGGAGACACTCACCAAACTCCCGACAGAACAACATTTGGCGCCAGGTACACATCGCAACGTAACTGCTCAGTTCCGTCCCCCGACGTATGGCTTCACTCGCTTGGCGACAAGACTTTATCTGGTAAGTGGTAACTTCTGCCAGTAACTATTCTGTAATACGATACACCTTGTGAAGACAGGTTGTCAGAAATTCGGTCTTCTAATGACTAATCACTGTCAAAGATGCGCTTTCCAAGGAGGGAATGTATGTATTTTAGAATGTAAAAATGAATCAATTCTGTTTTCATCTACTTGAATCTAATAATATTATAAAGAGATAAACTTTGTAATTCTGTAGGTAGAGACTTATCTTCAAAACTACTCATTTCATTCCGAAAATTCTTTCATTAGTGGGAAGCTGTTATAACATAGAAAAATATACTTCGTATGTTAAAACAAGAAAGAATAAAAATTACGAGTATTTCACAGTCGAAAATTTGCAATTATAACCTAAAAAAGGTACTGTTTCTTATAGGAAATTAACATTTCGAGTGTTTTTTTTTTATATTACAATAAAAGGCTACAATATTAACCACCAATATTTGGGTTTTTAAGTACCAAAACTCATATTTCCGTCAACGAAACATTTTAACAGTAATTAAACAGACTAACTAAATGCGCGCTATTCATTTTATTCATACCCCAAACCTCACATTGGAGACACAATCTGGTTCATACATAATACCTATTGTTCACTGATTACAGAACTGGTTGGCAAGATGTTTGGGTTCAGTTTTTGTGCCGATTTAGGAGATGGAAGATATTCATCTTGCTATCCAAGACGGTTTCGCTTTGAATGGAATATGCATTCGATTTAAAATTTAAAGCAATTTCAGCTTGAAACTTGTTCGAAAATTCTTTATGTTAAAGTTGACCAGGATTCTATGAATTTTGTTGAATACGATTTAACTAATTTATTAATCTTCTCTAAAGATCTACTGCTGTACAAAGGTGGTGGTGTAAATTTTGGAAAGCCTTGGGGAGGCCTAAGGCTTTCTACAATGACCGGTCTTATGCTTCCTGCATCAATCTTTTTTTATATAAATTAGCGCACTAGTTTATTAAGAGCCTATTCACTCTAGCCTTGAAGACACTCAAATTGTAGTCGGACGGAAACACCGCCGCTGGCAAATTGTTCCAGTTCCTCGATGTACGCAGTATGAAAGAGGAGGCGAAAGGCTTCGTCCGAATGGTAGTGGTGTTAACGACGTAAGGGCGGAAAATCGCCATGCGACGGGTCGTCCGATGGTGCAACGGAGATGGGGAAACTAAATCATGCAATTCCTTCGCACAATCACCAAAATGAATCTGGCTACTCTACGCCTCTCGCGTGCTGTAGGCTTTGGTGACCGTTTTGAATTAAATCTGGGTCGCCAATCAGCCTCTTCGCACGCCTCTCCACCGAATCCAAAGTGGCCAGGTGACATTTCGCAGCACCAGCCCAAATGTGGCGGCAGTACTCCACACACGAACGAACCTGTGCTTTGTACAGCAATCGTTATCGCACAGCCTTTACCAGATCATCGGTCCCCTTATTGGGGCTACGCTGCATATTACTATACGTGGCCGCCACTCTAGAACCTTACTGCCCCATCAGCCATACATTTTAGCGACTCGAAGAGTACAGAGAATCTTGTCCTTGGTTATTGGAAAACATCTTGCTTCGATATTATTTAAATTTAAATTTTATCACAACTAACTACAGGTTAGCAATATTGGATATAACCCGCGCAGATAAAGAAAAGATCTGAAAATCGCGGCGGATACTTATGGTACGGTTGACAAAACATGCCACTGTTCAATCACAAATCAAAAGCTAAGATAGTAAAATGTCAAATTTACGTTGTAAATATAGTTATTTACAACGTAAATATGACATTTTACTTCTTTGTTGCTGTATTTGTTTTTATTGTTGTTTTTTGTTTTGAGTTTAATTGTTCAAACTCAACAAAAATAACAGAGACTTTAGCGGAAAGAAAATAACCATAACTCGGAGTGCGTCAAAGTACCTTCAGTAGTTTGGAAAGCGAATCCTGAATTCCTGATCGATGATTTTTTTTTTTTGCAGCGCTTTCTTCTCTGTGTGAGTATAGACAGCGTTAGAGAGTGAGTGAGAACGCATGCGAGCGGACGCCATTTACAGATCTTTTCTTTATCTGCGCGGGTTATACTAAGAAAAGCACCTCGAGCACTCCGTATGTTCAACCTCATAGCGAGTGTGCGTATGTGAGTTAAAATGTTTGTAAACGCACCCACGTTACAGCATTAATTCCTAGTGTAGGGCTACATTTAAGAAATATAGTTTAAAAAAGTAAAAAAACCTGCTTTAAAAAAATATCAAACTAAAAAGTTAAAATTAATTTAAAAAAAAGCGTGAGGCGCTTTGTGCCATAATTTTTGTATATTAAGCGCCTCACGCTTTTTTAAAAATTAATTTTAACTTTTTAGTCAGATATTTTTTAAAAGCAAGTTTTTTAGTTAAGCAACTTTTTAGTTCGATATTCTTTTTAATAAAAAACGAACGAACGTATTGAAAACCGTGGGACATTTTACAGTAATGAGCCGCTCACTCGTAGTCCAAAGAGTTAGAGACGGACAAACAAACAAGCAAACATACAAGTGAAGCTAATAATAAAAAGCATGTAAAATAAAATCTCGAGTAAAAATTTGTTACTGGCCATTAAGTAAAGGTCCAGCCAAAGGGCGGCTAAAAGGAAAAGGCAGCTCGCCGCCCAGTAAAGACCAGGCCTGGGTCAACGACGCGTTGTGTTTCACGTGCGCCTCAACGAGATGTCAGCACATCGTGGCAGAATCTACGAAGACCGATGCCTTCTGGACCAGAGTTGCGGGTTGGTTAAAAAAGAAACCGTGGGCTGGCGCACAGGCAATTGAAGGAACACGGGTGGGTTTTAGTCAGGAAAAGTCTGACACGCCCTTCCGCTCCATCCAGAGCGGGAGAGGTCATTGGAAGATTTCCCATCCAAAAGAAAAAAAGGTCCAGCCGTCAAGACAATTACAGACAAAAACATGGAATCGTGAAAACTAATTTACTTCCAAATACGTTAAGTTTATATCTACAATTAAAACCACAAGCGTTGTCCCCAAACCAGACATTAACAACTAAATTATTTACCCAACACATTGTACCAGCACATACATTACAAAGTTAGGTATAGTCCACAGCACGACAAGCTACCCGAAACCGACAAATTTTCCCAATCAACCTTGGGCCTTAATGCTTTAGAGATAAGGTTGAAAATCTAATAAATAAATTTGACACATTGTAGCACATTGTGTATGTCGTCTGTATATAAATGTTTTAAATAAAATAAGGTAAATTACTGTAAATAATTTATTTTATTTATTAGGTACAAAAAACAGTTATATGTAACAATATTAATAGTCGGCTAAGGAATAATACAAACACATAACCCACATCAATGTCCACGGAATCATATTGATTGTACAAGACATAAGCAAAAAGGACGCATACAGAAGGGCTAGTGAGAAAGTAACGAATGACAAAACTAAACCCTAAAAATCACACAAAGCAATTCAAGATAACGTGCCCCATCCAGATATGGTCTGTGGGCATAATCACGTCACATCAATAAATATATCAGCAATAAATGCATACAAATCCAGTAACAACCCAATCTCAGCTACAAATAAAGTCAAAATGTAGGTATTCTAGTGGCCTTTTTAACAAATTGAGACAGAGATCATACTGTTAACACTCTTAAAATTACTTGAACTGAGGTTAAACTCGGTACTAATTAATTCACCTACTACATCATTCTAATACTTCTGTGGAGGTATGAGGAACAGGGAGTAAAGTTCACTAATTCTATATAGATAAGAAAAGAATAGAAAAGACCTCCTCTGACCAAACGAGTGATAAGTCTGGTGGGCACTTGCCCAGCGGTTGATGTTGAGAAGTTGTATGTACACTAATTGCACGGTAAACTCCGCTTGCGAGATGTAGAATTTGTGTGACGTCATTATGTCGCGTTGTTCTTTTTGTGGCATTTGTAGGCACTGTTCAAGGCTAGAGTGAATAGGCTCTTAATAAACTAGCGCGCTTTACCATCAACGATCGCATCACTGCTTACCATCAGGCGGGATTGCGATCAAGCGCTAGTTTATAATGACAAAAAAAATAGGTACAAGAATGTGTTTGCACAATCCCATTTTACCCACTTTGTCATTTTGAAACCCCTTGTTGCTATGACTAAGGTTACCCGGAAAATGTGCCCGATGTACGTTCCGCCTTTGATCTCTGGAATGGCGTCAGGCGGAAAATAATACTTGAATGTTGCCTCTTGCAGAGTAAAATAATTAAACACTTCAAATTGGCGCTAGGGTTGGCGCAGTAGTCGTGCGCTACGTGTCGTCCGATCGATCCCCGCAAGGAACAAATTGCATAGCCTACAAGTAGTTGTTACCGGGTTCGCAATTTGTGTATATGAGATTAAAGATTTGTAAACGCACCCATGACACAGAAGGAATTCAAAGCACGGGACAATGTTTGGTCCTACACTTTTGGAGAACTAATGAGCGCGACTAGATAAATAAGCCTATAAAATTAACACTGCTGAGAAACTGGCTCATATCAAGAGGTAATAGGATAAACATTACCATACATATCCAGTATCACACAGTGTCTCTGACATTTTAGTTCCAGGACGTTTTCCTTCACCATTTTGAGAGCAGTGGTGATCAAATTATGAACATAATAAAGCATCTATTTGGCATGGAATTCACGACCTACAGTTCGTATGTCGGGCCCTTTAACACAAGACCACCACTGCTACTCACCATCGCCACTTACTCTGCTATTAATATTTCTAAGAACTGCACTAAACTTAAATAAAAAGATGACTTTTGTACATCCCGAAAAGTAGAATACAAACAATAACGGTGGTAAGTCCCCCTTTGAGGAGTGGATAGAGAGGCGCCACGGCGCGACGTTCCGCTTGACGCAGGGCCTCAACGGACACGGTTGTTTCGGGAGGTTCCTGTTTCGGATAACGCGGGAGCAAACGCCAGGGTGTCACCATTGTGTGGATCGCCCTGAGGATACGGTGGAGGACTGCCCGGCTTGGGTAGAGCACCACCGTGTCCTCGTAGCGGCAATCGGCGGCGATCTCTTGCGTCCGACCCTGGTCTAGGCCATGGTCCGGAGCGAGAGGGCATGACAAGCCGTTACCTCCTACACCCAACCCAGCACCCTTACGCCACTAGCCGCCACAGGAGATGCCCTGGTCGGGAGACAACTTCGAACTCCCGGCCCCCGTAGGTGCGTGCCTGCGGGCGGTGAGCAGTGGGCAGCTCGCTTCCCGGTTAAGACCAGGCCCGAGTCGACGGCGCGTTGTGTGACGCGCGCCTCAAAGAGATGTCAGCACATCGTGACGGGGTCCACGAAGACCGATGCGTCCTGGGTCAGGTTGGTTAATAAAGAAACCGTAGCCCTGGCGCTCAGGCAAGTGAATAAAAGCGGGTGGATTTTAATCAGTAAAATTCTGACACGCCCTTCCGCTCCGCCCAGAGCGGGAGAGGTCATTTGTAGATTTCCCATCCGAAAAAAAAAAGAAAGGTTCCCGTTGGTGTCTCGAAGACATTTAAATACAGAGTAGCTAAATAGATGCTAACTGAACGGACGGCAGTGCTAGTTGGAGTTTGTTTCGCCACTTCTTCTTCCCAACGAAAGCACTAGAAAATGGAAAAGGGCGAGAGCGATTGCAGGGACTGTCTTTTGCATCTTTGAAGCTCGAAAACTGCTAATTCTTAGCCTTTTTTAATTAAAAGACTTTTGATTTTCGATATATTCATTAGCTTCTTTTCACCTGCGTCGACGTCAGAAATTATCACACGGGGATGGCTACTTGGTCCAACCTATGTGACTCCTTATAGCAACAACTATCCATCAGTGAAATTTTGGTCAAAATCAGTACAACCGTTTCAGAGATAAGCCGAAAGTAAACAGATATTTAAATATGTTTTGTTGTTAAAAGTACCATAATTACATATATATACTTTGATATAAATACATAGCCAAGGCATTTAGCAAGGAGTTGTTATGTTAACATTACAAACAGTAATGATCGGCCATGTTAAGCGGCTACAAACAAGAAAGAGTTTACCTATGTAACATAAAGCAAACAAATCTACAGGCAAATTAAACCACAATAAAATAAAAATAAAAAAATGTCGCTACAGTAAAAACACATCAAAATGAAACCTAAATACTTTCTCAATTATTCAAATAGCTTGTAATTCTATAGAAATATCAGGCATAACCATTAATTCAGGCTTATCACGCAATCTTACTTCAGAAGGAATTCGAGCCGTGAATATGATTCGTTCAAAACCATAGAAAAATAATTATTAGCTGCCATTTTGTGTAGCTAATGTGGCCATTGAAATTTCTGAAAGATTAGGCGACGATATAATCTGAGATTAGACCTACTTATTTGTAGATTTATTTCGATAACACACCTAATATTTTGGGTAGTATAAAATAATTTCTTTGTTGTCGGAGTGGTAAATATTTCTAGGTATTTTCCTCAAGTAGGTGTTTATGCATGACTACACATCAAGGTATACTATAATCAAAATAAACTGTCTTCTTATAAGAAGTTAGTTTTTGAAGATGGTAGGCAACGAGATCGGCTGCCGCTTGGTGAAGCCATACGGTGGACGGATCTGCGCCAAATGTTGCTGTGTCGGGAGTTTAGTCGTGGAGGGTCTCCAGATTAATCTCCCTCTGGCGCAGCATTGTTGGTCCTGTTGTTGAGTTTAACATTGCGTTAATTCACTTAACTGCCGTCTTCCTTGCGGTCAAGCACTAATTTATAATCCAAACTAATATTATTTGACGGCCTCCGTGGCGTAGCGGTAGCGGACGCGGCCGCTGCGCAAGGTGGCGCGGTTTCGATCCCCGCACAGTACAAATATTTGTATGCATGAATATGAATATTTGCACTGGTCTGGTCGTGCCTTGGAAAGCACGTTAAGCCGTTGGTCCCGGTTGCCATACAAACATCTAGTGGCAGTCGTTACGGGTTGTTGGATCCCTCAAAAGTCCAACAATTGGTCTAACTGCAATGCTTTGATGTCGCCTTCGGGTTGTGGAGGTCAGACGCCAGTCGCTTCATGGAAAATGTCGAAGTTTAACCATATCAGCAGTTGGACTGGTAAAGCGGACCCCAGACTCCAAAGCTGAAAAGGCTTCGGATTTGACTGGGATTAACGCTGGGATGATGATGATGACTAATATTATAAATGAGAAAGTAACTCTGTCTGTCTGTCTGTCTGTCTGTCTATCTGTCTGTCTGTCTGTCTGTCTGTTACGCTTTCCTGCTTAAACCTCTCAACCGATTTTGATGAAATTTGGCACAGACAGTCTTTGGACCCTGAGAAAGAACATAGGCTACCTTTTTTTAAAAAAAATTGATGTTCCCGAAGGAAATCTAAAAAGCGTGATATAACCGAACTCCACGCGGGCGAAGCCGCGGGCGGAAAGCTAGTTATAAATAAAGTTACAAAAGTACGAAAAAACTATTTAATCCGAGGTCATCTAAAACTGGAAATGTAATTAATCTACTTCTGAACATAAAACATTATCATGCATGAATATGAATATTTGTACTGGTCTGGTCGTGCCTCGGAAAGCACGTTAAGCCGTTGGTCCCGGTTGCCCTACGAACATCTAGTGGCAGTCGTTACGGGTTGTTGGAGCCCTCAAAAGTCCTACAATTTGTCTAACTGCAATGCTTCGATGTCGCCATCGGGTTGTGGAGGTCAGACGGCAGTCGCTTCATAGAAAATGTCGAAGTTTAGCCATATCAGCAGTTGGACTGGTAAGACGAACCCCAGACTCCAAAGCTGAAAAGGCGTCGGATGCGACTGGGATTAACGCTGGGATGATGATGATGAACATAAAACATTATCAATAATCGCTGATCGAACCAGTGTGTACTCCTCGCATCCAGCGGATTCCTGTCGTCAGATACGAACAAGAGTTGAAATTCCACTGTTTTTAGCGCGATTACCCCCCAGAACCTTCCTGCTCCATCGTTTACCTGTACTTTGAGATATGCCCCATGCCTACTCTAACTTAAGTTTCACAATTCTGATTATATTGGTTGGACCCAGCTCTGACGACCTTCACATTGTGGCAGTGACAGACTGCTTGTGAAAAGCGGGAGACAGAATGTTGTGACGAACACTCAGAAAGTTCTTAAAGAAAGATCCAAAAGTGTCTGGTCAAAGAACTCTCTAAATCAATCAACAATCAAAACTGTCAATAAATCAATCAACAATCAAAACTCTCAATAAATCAATCAACTTGGTCCATCGCAGTACACTTACTGCAATAGGCCGAATTGATTGATTGATTTAGTGGTTTCCATATACAACGTGTAACATAAAGGGTATATACATAACAAAGGCATGGGATCTTTACATGATATCAAACGATATTGGAAGGGATTTTTAATCCTATCTCTTTATGTTAGGAAGTTATGAGGATAAACACCGCCTGTGATAGGCTACTATCATACTAGTCGCACAGAGATATTGAAGACATTTATCGGATTTTGGCAAGTAACGTGACGGGTAACGAGTAATTATTAACGCATGTAGTGTGCTGCCACATTTGTTATGATTTGATTTTAAGAAACACACGAAACCGAAAATTTGGTACCAATTTTTTGAGTATTTTATTTTGAGTTGAAACCCTTCCGATATCGTTTGATATCATCTAAAGATGCCATGCCCTTGGTATGTATATACCCTTTATGTTACACGTTGTATATGTATGCCTAGCCTAATTAGCCTACATTGTTCCCACTATTGAAACACAAGAGATCTATCTTTAATCTGGTTTTTGAGATTGACGGGGCCTTAATCCACAATGTGGGCCCAGCGTACTTTGATGCAAGCAACGTATATTTCTGCCTCTCTTTTCTATTCATTCAAATTCACTATTTTATTTTACAAATCCATACTAATATTATAAATGCGAAAGTAACTCTGTCTGTCTGTCTGTCTGTCTATCTGTCTGTCTCTCTGTCTGTCTGTCTGTCTGTCTGTCTGCTACGCTTTCCCGCTTAAACCTCTCAACCGATTTTGATGAAATTTGGCAGAGACAATCTTTAGACCCTGAGAAAGAACATAGGCTACCTTTTATCCCGGAAAAATTTGATGTTCCCGAGGGAAATCTAAAAAGCGCGATATAACCGAACACCACGCGGGCGAAGCCGCGGGCGGAAAGCTAGTAATATTATACTGCTCGAAATATTAGTATGAGTTAACACATACGCCAGCAATCTATTTTAATTCATAGAAATATCTGTCAAAATTCATATTTACCAATACCTACATATAGATACATAACCCACTACCCAGTGCAGGAGACGAGGCCCAGACAGACCGGGTCAGCACGAGGGTGTGGGGCCGTGGAAGAATTTAGACTCCCGCGGCCCCACGCGCGCTCGTGATAGAAGAGACCCCGGGGTGGTTTTAGTCAGTAAGAGTCTGACATACCCCGTCGCCCACCCCAGGGCGGAGGACATCCATTGAGGATTTCCACACAGGAAAAAAAAAGGTAGGTATGTACAACGATGATATGTGTTTTGTTTATCTCATAACTCTAGAACTGTATTCTATGAATAAATATAGTCCTAAATTCAAATTCAAAAATTTTATTTCAGATCAGTTGTATAAATGTGCATATTATGTTATTAAAAGTAAAGCTTAGCCTAATGTTGGTAAAAAATTAAATAAAGTGCGTCTGAACTCTTATCAACTTACTCAAGAGGGAAGAGTCCCACTGCATCGGTCTGAAAATAAAATAAAATATGTTAAAATATGCCGTCTTAAAAGGCATAGCTTCGAAGATATAAAATGTAACTTTTAGAAATCGATATATTTCATTTTCATGCAAATTGGAATATTTCTTATTTTATCAAACCAAATTAATTTTAGAATTGAATACTCTGTATTATGAACACCATATAAAGTACAAAATATAAATATGAAGTTTTTACAAAGGTAATACAATGGCCGGTGTTATCGCTAAGAGCTCAGAGCAAAGAGATCTTTTACAGACAATCTTTTAGAGACAAATAGTGTAGGTGTACTATGTAGATAGATTAAAATACAATAAGTAATATATTAAGTTATTATTATTATACTTATTTAAATACATACATTAATATTAATAATTATAAAACAAGAGCACATAAAATATAATTTAAAAGCTTATAGAGGCACTTTAAACTTTAACATTAATTATATTTGCACTAGTGTCTTTGACGTAGCTCCGGTTTATCATGGTTTTAAAAATGTTCAAAAATTGAGCAACCCTTACCGACACAGGCAAGTCATTCCATACATGCACACGCCCCTGACCCCCTGGTCCTGTACACGCTTGAACAGTGAATGTCTTGTCAAAGAATAGAATAGAATAGAATAGAATAGAATACTCTTTATTATGTACACCATATAGATTACAGAATATAAATAAAAGTATTAAACAAAGGGTGACACGATGGGCGGTCTCATCGCTAAGAGCGATCTTTTACAGACAACCAAGAATCTGATGGAATGCATCGGCCTCTCTAGCCTCAGGTTTTCCGGTGACACCGGATATTTGATTCTTCTTCTTCATCTCAGCGTTAATCCCAGTCGCATCCGAAGCTTTTCCAGCTTTGGAGTCTGGGGTCCGCTTTACTAGTCTTAATACTGATTTTGGCTAAACTTCCGTGAAGCGACTGCCATCCGACCTCCACAATCCAAAGGCGATATCGAAGCATTGCAGTTAGACCAACTGTTGCACTTTTGAGGGCTCCAACAAACCCGAAATGACTGCCTCTAGATGTTTGTATGGCAACCGGGACCAACGGCTTAACTTGCTTTCCGAGGCACGACCAGACCAATGCAAATATTCATGCATACAAATATTTGCACTGCGCGGGGATCGAACCCGCGCCTCATTGCGCAGCGGCCGCGTTAGCTACCGCTACGCCACGGAGGCTGTCACACCTCAGATATTTTGATTGTGTATCATAAAGGAACTTGAAACGTTCGGATTTAAAGCCAATCTAAAAAAGGCAATGTTCTCATATTTCATGTAAAGGTATTTTACATTAATAATCGTGACTTTGTTGAATTATTTCGAATGAACAATTCATTCCACAATACGAAAATACATAAGGGGTCAAAGCCACAGACAAAGAGATGGTCAATAAGATACAAATTAAAATATACGGTTGGATCAGTCTGGAGTGACCCAACGGTACCAAAGAGTCAAGCTCCAATAAATAAGTCTGGACTTATTCATTTGAGCTCGACTTCTAGGAGTTCCAATGAAAACGATTTAACGTCAATGTGACACTTACGAATGTCAACTTAAGGCGCTTGCTGTTGCCAATTGTGAAAATTCGATTAGGTTTTTGCTAGAAGATTGAATTCATACTTAGAATGTTATTAGAAATAAAATGATAGAAACAGCTCAACTGATCAACTGTATATCTGTGAGTAGAGTAATTCGAATTATCTTTACTAATATTATAAATCGGAAAGTGAGTTTGTTTATTTGTTTGTTCCGCTTTCACGCCGTAACTACTGAACCGATTGCTTTGAAATTTTGCAGACGTAAAGTTAGAAGTCCGGATTAAATAATAGGGTACTTTTTATTCCAGAAAAAGATTGATATTCCCGAGGAAAATCTAAAAAGCGCGATATAACCGAAGTTCACGCGTACGAAGCCGCGGGCGGAAAGCTAGTATTATATAATTTTGCCTAAAATAAACCGTGTATTCTCACCGAACTATTCTGTAAAAAGCTTACCGTGAAGACTTCGAACACTTAGGTGATGTGAGTTTACTAAAACTTCAATCCCTAGCATCAAGTGGAATACCAGCTCAAAATAATCCGGCTATTGTTTTACCACTGCAAGATTTATAATACCCCTTATATTTACTTCGAAAATAATTATCTTCGTAATAATTAGTAATAATTATCTTGGAAATTAATTGTCTATTTATTTCTACCTAATTATTTTCCGTCCATGTTCGGGCAAATTCTTCAACATTCACGAAATATATCTATCCATCTCCCGGCGAAAAAGTCACAGAATTAGGCATTATAATTCTGATTGCTTCCATTTAACGTAAAAAAAAAAACAAATATATTATATTTCACATCATGGGCACCTTTGGTATATAAAGAGCTAGGTGGATGGTTCTAATTGGTCGTTTGGAGGCATGAAGAGCAGGGAGTAAAGTTTACTCATCCTCCATAGAAATCGTCGTGGCGCAGCAGTCAACACGCCTGCCTGCGACGTGGAAGCCCCGGGTTCGATCCCCGGCCAGGACATGATGGGAAACGATCTTTTCCTGATAGGCCTGGGTCTTGGATATTTATCTATACAATCTGTTTCAGAAATATGAAATAATACTTTCAGTATATAAAATATATGTATATTGAATACCTATGGCACCGGTGTGAGGTACCTAAGTACATGGGTTTTTTAATTATTTTGCTTTGAAATTTAGTGGGAAAACTTCGCAGGGATAACCCTAGAAGTATCTTTAAAATTCAATTTTAAAGACTATAAAACTAAGTCGATTTTTAAGGACAAATAAGTAAGTACCTAGGTACATAATTACGTAAGTATCTTTATTGACGCGAACCAGTAGGTAATGTAAGTATTTAGCGGTCGGCCTCAGCTGTAGCGTAGGTTTAGGGTTGTCGACGAAATGTTTAATAAATATTTTTATTTATTTTGTAGGAAAAAAAATCTTAATATTTCAAATTTATGACTAGGTCAAGTTGAAGTTTATAAGGTATACTTCAATATCTGAAAGTATTGTTTCACCTTTCTGAAACACGTTGTATATGTATACGATACCATATTTTATAATAGATACATCTATTATAAAATATGGTATCGTTGAGTTAGTATCCCATAACACAAGTCTCGAACTTACTTTGGGGCTAGCTCAATCTGTGTGATTTGTCCGTATATATTTATTTATTTATTTATAGAAAAGGGAGGATTTTCCGGCACTTGCCCAACGGTTGAAGTTGGGAAGTTGCATCTATACTAATTGCACGGTAAACTCTGCTTGCGAGATGTAGAATTCGTGTGACGTCAGTATGACGCGTTGTTCCACGCGGCGTTTGTAGGAAGGTACTGCTATAGCCGTTTCCTATAGAGAAAAGCCAACAAAACACTCTATCAATACACTGTTAAAAATAATTGGCTTTTACAATATTTTCTTTACGATACGAGTGTCTGTTGGAGGGCGCAGCAGGTCTATCATAAGTTATAGATTTTTATTTATTATAGATTATAAAAAACAATGGCTTGAAAAGTCAACAAGACCTTAGAGTTTATTCGTATTAAAAAAATATAAAATAATCTGTCAAAAGGATAACATAAGAAAAACTAGCTATTATATATTATAAAACGTTGACCGCAATCTCGCCTTGACCGCAATCCCGCCTGATGGTAAGCAGTGATGCAATCGTTGATGGTAAAGCGCACTAGTTTATTCATCTAGCCTTGAAGACACTTAAATAGTAGTCCGACGGAACCACCGCTGCTGGCGAGTTGTTCCAGTCCCACGAGTCGCCGATAAAAGTCCTCCTCCTCAAGTCGTTCTCCTTATTACTGAAGGTCGTGATGTTCCTGTGGAATTATCCTCTTATTTACAATAGTTCTCCATCTGTTACGATCCCTGGCCGCGAGTATAGCATCATGCAGGCCGGTGTCCAGAGATGAACAAATTTGGTTAGTATACCTTATTGGACTGCGACCTCTAAAACGTCGTCCATCCACGTTCTCAGTAACCATCAAATGTTCGAGGTTGTCTCCATTCTTTCTGTATAAAAGTAGAGACCCTATAAAAACTCTACTACCTATTAAAACCCAGAGATAAGATTTTCATTAAATCATTAATTTGCCATTAACCTACCGACCTATTTTTAAATGGAGTCTCTACTCCATACTCACTTATCTCTACTGACTTTATAGTATAATTGCTTCTTCTCTAAGAAGCAATTATACTATAATAACAATCTTTATTACTGCTGACTATTCTAAATTCACAGTTCAAACCTCTTGCTCATAATTAAACTCTCATAAAATATAAAATTACTTAGTCATTAAAATATCTTTAACAGTTCTAAAGATTATAAAATAACTAGCTTTTGCCCGAGGCGTCGCTCCCGTTCAATTCGGGGTAACGCAGTTCCCCCCTTCCTGACTTAGAACACAGAAGAGAACTCGGAACAGAGTATTATTTTAATACGCTACTGTAGACGATCCTACCTTGAAAATTTCCAAAAGTCATCATCTCAGCGTTAATCCCAGTCGCATCCGTAGCTTTTCAGCTTTGGAGTCTAGGGTCTACTTTACCATTCTAAGTGCTGATTTTGGCTAAACTTTGATATTTTCCGTGAAGCGACTGCCGTCTGACCTCCATAACCCGAAGGCGATATCGAAGCATTGCAGTTAAACCGATTGTTAGACTTTTGAGGGCTCCAACAACCCGTAACGACTGCCACTACATGTTCGTATGGCAACCGGGACCAACGGCTTAACGTACTGTTCGGCATAACGTTCCGAGGCACGACCAGACTAGTGCAAATATTCATATTCATGCATACAAATATTTGCACTGTGCGCGGATCATAGCCGCGCCTCCTTGCACAACGGCCGCGTTCGCTACCGCTACGCCACGGTGGCTGTCAGAAAATTGCCAAAAGTACCAAATAAAATTTCACCCCCTCTGCTCAATACAATATGATTTATTTAGGCTTAGTCACAAATAATCTGCATACCATTTTCTAGCTTTCTACCTTAAAAGTTACGGAGTTCTCTTTCTCCATACAAACTTCCACTCCCGATTTTAGGGAGATTAGGAAATAGATAGAGACAAAAAGTAGCCTATGTTACTCTTTCATTCTTTGAACTATCGGCACTTAAAAAATCACTTACATTCGTCGCTCTGTTTGGCTATGAAAGACTGGTAAACAAACACATACACACTTTCCCATTTATAATAATATATGAGTAGGTAGGATACTACCCAAGTGCCCGAAACAAATTCTGACTAAGTTTCACCCAGTCTTTACAATGTACATTCTACTTAAAATTAATTAAATCGACTACTGCTGGCCACAAACTTTCCTGCTTTAATATTAAAATAACCAAAGACGTATTACAAGAAGACTTCTTCCAATCCCCGCAAACTTGCTAGTGAAAGAGACTTTAAATAACTTAAGAATAAAGACCGTAAATTAATTGAAAAGATTCATTACAACAGCTATTGTTCTATGGTACCTGTTAATAAGAGAAATAACTATAATCATGTTTTAAAATCACTGCTTTCGCTGAGAAGAAATGAACCAAGAAACTTCACTGGTATACTTGGGAATAAATACATTTTCCAACTTTTACCATCTGTAAAGAGGAAAGGCAGGTCTTTGACCTGTAGTGCAACAACACACCAAATCATTATAATAATAATACCATTTAGTATGAACTCTGCTCACGATATCAAAAATAAAATACTCTTCTTTTCTTTTATACCGGCGGCCTTTTATATACAATATGTAAAGAAAACCCTCTCCGATCCGTGAAGGTATTGTTAGGTATCGATAACTGATTCTAATAATGCCTACAAAGCAGGGCTAAACTTAAAAAAAAACCCCTAAAAATTAATTTTATTTCAAAAAAGCACGGTAATTTTATACATGTGCGGTAGGCAACATGGTAGGCATACATGCGCGGGCGAAGGGGGGGCAGGGCACGCGGCACGTGGTCGCATCACTCATATAATACTGTCTAAGATGATGTTGTCACTTTTTAATAATTACCAAATTTTGGAAAGTTGGAATTAATTCGCGGAAAAAAAAGATTGTTTCAAAATTCATTAGTATTGTAATTTTCATATTTTATTTGGTCATGTGTATACCTAACCTTTATTATCCATTTGGGTCAGACGGGGTTTTCTTTACATATTGTATATTTTAGTGAAAATATTTTGAAAAGTATTTAATAAACAAAAAGATAAATTACTAAAGTAATACTATACAAGGTGACATGGAAACTCGACGTTTTCAAAGGAATACTAGAGGTCATTGAAAACTGTGCGTTTCAAAAATAAAAAAAATGCAAGCATTCTTTTTTAATTATGACTCATTTTTCAAGCTTCGAAAAAGCATCAATGAAAAGTTTAGAGTGGTACATAATAGTAATTTTCTTATAATTAATTGTTTTTAGGAAAATTACCATTCAGTTTTGAACTCTAGTTAAGTGGTTCCACTTGGTACCACTTGTATCCACGTGGTATCCACTTATATGAATTTTAAACCTTTTAATAAATTCGTCTACAAACAAGGAGGATCCTGTATCTTAGGAGGCAGTGGCACCGATTGTTATTCACAAGATAAACTATTTTTAAGTAAAGTGCATCTTTACCTTTCCATACCGTTAAGAAAAGGATAGAAGATAACATTTTAGTTTTATCCTGTCAAATTAAGATACTCCATTGGCAGTTTAGACGCGATTATAAACATGGCTACTAAAAATACGCCAGCTTACGTCAGGAGCGCACTAATTTGACAAGTCTAAACTGACATTTTATCTTTTGTCCTTTTCTTAATGAAATGGAAAAAAAACATGCACAGAACTTAAATTTAATTTAGTTTGAGAACAAAGGAATCGAAGCCATTATCTTCGCATTAATAGTTGACGAACAAATTATGAACGTACTGGTAGAAGATCGGATAGTCATAAGCTCTGAGTATGCTGTGTGAAAGTAAGAGCACTCGCTATTGTCCGAAACGGATGAATCTCTTTTTTTTTTTCTAATAGTTATAAACTAGTTCTTGACTGCAATCCCGCCTGATGGTAAGCAGTGATGCAATCTTTGATGGTAAAGCGCACTAGTTTATTAAGCCTATTCACTTAAAAAACTTAGGAATAGGAAGGATGACGGCAGTTGAGCGAGGTGATGCAATGTTAAACCCAAGACCAACACGACCAAATGATGCTGCGCTAGAGGGAGATTGATCTGGAGACTCTTCGCGACCAAACTCCCGACACAACAACATTTGGCGCATCGTACCCGCCAAACATCGCACCACAACTACTCAGACCCGTCCACCGTACGATGAATTCGGAAGTGTATGTGTCTGTGTGCGTAAAGTTTGCTGACGTTTCTTGGCTTAAGGCACACATTCACAGCATGTTCATATACTTGCTTACCTAAAATAAAGCCCGCGTCAAAATACTATATGTCGTGGATCGTCGGTGTAGTTTTGATGATAGTTGCTTGATTTACGTAGTAGTGGGGCAAACGCGGTGACGTTATTTTGTGATGGCGGCACGTGGATCGTTCGTTTTGGAAAGTGGGGATTGACGAATGGTCACTTCGTATTGAGACATGGACCAGGGCACTTCTCCGGTGCGAAACTGTCGGTTTGCCTCATTGATAAAATATTAAACAGATACGATATATTCTAACAAACTGACCAAACACATGCATATTTTATTCGGCATACATTGGTACAGTGTGAGTGAGATGGGGCGCAATCTAAAGCATAGAGAAGAAAAAGATGGCTAGTGTTTGTCGTTTGCGCTGTTAGTGTTTGTCGTTTGTTTTTACGAGTGTATCTAGAGTGACTAAAGCGAGATACAGGACTTACTTCCTTTTGTACGCTTCATTTTTAGTGCGCTAGTGACATATCTACCTTAGTTTAATATTTTATCAATGGTTTGCCTATTTAAATTGTGATTATCAAGATTGGAGGGTATATTTACACTTCGTGTTTTAATTCAAAATTTCACCTACAAAATGGACCACCTTTACCAGTACACCAAGATGCTGACGATCCTACCGCTCTGCCGTCGCTGACTCCAACATTTAATTTAAATCCAACAAGAATTTATACCTATTTGGTTGATTAATTACACAGTAAAGTAATTATTTGTATTAATTGAATTATTTGATATATCAACGTTTACGTAGAATTGAAAATTGATGAGAGAACACACAGTTTTACAAAAAAATGTTTTTCAAAACAACCTACAAAATTATTATGAAGGCCTACATTGAAACCTGTTTGCGTATACGGCTAAATATGACCATGTTAACAGACTAAAACAAATAAAATAAAAGCAACAGATAAAATATGCTAAAATTTCTCAATCTAAATGGAATGCCTGGTAAGTCGCATCTAGCTTCACAAATTCCCAAAAATCCACTAGAATACAAATAGGATTATGGTCTGGATTCCAGACTATGAGATCATTCATTTGACTTCAGACTTTTCCAAGCTTGAATTTCACTGCCTTCTCACTCGACGGTGACGATAGTGAAAGAAAGTTATAACTTCGAGATCTATGCCATAGCATAGATCTCGAATTATAACTTTCTATGGTTACTATGGTTACCCTTCTCGGACTCAAAATATAAAAAAATTAATTTGACCAGTCACAGTAGAAGTACATCAAGTAAGCCAAATTGAATACCAGTGTCAGACACTAGTTGTCTGTATTTCTTTTTTTTTCGCAACTGGGCCTTTGCACCTCTGCAATCTTTTTACATCAAGTTTTATAATTTCTATTTGATTTTTATTTGTTGCTATCTCATGTATGTTTATTTTAGGAATATTGTGTTGCTTTTAGTGTGTTTTAAATAAATGTATTGTGTTTCTTACTTTTTAATTTCCTAAAGCTTTACAGAGTTCGATTAAATGTATTTTGGTGTATCATAAAATGATGCTTGAAGCGGCACACAACTGCTTTTAAAGTAGTGTAAAAAACATCGTGAGAGATTGTTATTTCCTAGAAACATAATTCACCATCATCTTCTTCTACAAAACCGACCGGACCCTCGTGGTAGTATACCGTCCACCACTACTTACCGAGAAGAGAAGGCATTGCTACAGTGGGCACTATTTATTATAATTTTATAAACTAGTGCTAATTTTATCACTTTAGTGGCAGTGGTCGGGGCACATTGCTCGTAGAATTGATGGCCGATGCGGCAGTAAGGTTCTGGAGTGGCAGTCATGTACCGAAAGACGCAGCGTAGGGAAGCCCCCAAAAAGGTGGACCGATGACGGTCAAGGTTGCGGGAAGCCGATCGATGCGGGCAGCACAGGACCGATCATCATGGAAAGCCTTGGGGGAGGCCTTTGTCCAGCAATGGACCTCTATAGAAGAAACTAGCCCTTGAATGCGATCAGCGCTAAGCAGTGATGCTATCGTTTATGGTAAAGCACACTAGTTTATTAAGAGCCTATTCACTCTCGCCTTTAATTGCAATCATACTGAAAACCGCCTCAGGTAAATTGTTTCATTCCTTTGATGTATGTGGTATAAAAGACGAGGCGAAATGCTTCGTCGGCATTATAGTTGTCTTAACAACGTAAGGGTGAATATTACGCCTTACGAAGGGTCGTCCGATGGCCTAGGTACATTCTCTCAAACATTACATTAATAACATAAACAGTACATTCGTTATAGATGATACTGCGATTTAGTATTTTTATCCCATTCTCTTGTTTATCCTCGTGTTTTTCTCATATGCCTGATTTTTCCAACGCCACTTAATCGATGGATTAATTTTGAAAAAGAACGAGTGCTTTTTACCATCAGGTATGATTACTTGACCGTAATCGTGCCTGTTACAAATATAAAAAATATTAAATCACTAGTTGTTAGTATAAAAAAATTGACAGTTCTTTTACACAAAAACTGTCAAACATCAATTTGTTCCATGTATTTATTTTTATAAATCAATATTGTCTCTTATTTCTGCCATTTAGTTTTCAAAGTATTCTTAAAGAGTATTTTTCACCACCAAATAGGCTAAAATATCTACCTACTCCGTCAGATAATAGACTGCGTTGTGTTAATAATAATAATAAAGTAATTCTCCTACGTTATACCACGTTAATATAAATAACGAAGATTACCAAGTACTTGGAGGAAATAAATTACCGGACTTGGCATCGTGCCTAATTATCTGATGTTGGAAATAGGTTAAGAGAACGGCGGTACTAGAACCTGATCACTAGAACGCCCATAATTATTTTTAGAAAGAAAGAAAGAAAAATGCGTTTATTGACATTACAGCATAAGATTTAACAATTAAAACTAAAAAAATATAAAACTTAGCTAATAATGCCAAAAGGGCCTCAGCTCAGCATAATGTCAGATGACAACACAAGATGTGCCATCTGACGCTGGTTTTCAGCTGCAACCCACGAGTGCCATACGCAAGAATTACAAAAACACAGATATACCATTTCTACAGTTTTCAGTCCGCAAGAATAAAATGATATATTTACATAGATAATAAAAGTAATCCAAACAATAGAAAAAACTCGAAACATGATGAAATAAAAATGTTGTTACATATATAATTATGTGTGTATGTATGTTAAATATATTGTGTTTTTTTAAAATACCCAATAAAATAAAATAAAGTACTCATTTTATAGACTAATAAGTTATATAAATATTAGTACAGCATTAAAATAAATAAACAAATCCAGAAAACAGAAAATATTCCAAGTCACAAAAAACAAGATAGCTTATATGGCAGATACGTCTGCGCGGGTATTTTCGAACTCCTTTTGATGACATAAAAGATATTCCTTTAATTTCAATTTGAAACTTGAGGAACTTCTACAATTCTTTATGGGAGGAGGGATATTGTTCCAGCATTTAGAAGCTGCATAGCGAAAGCTGCCTCTAAAAGCCGCCGACTTGTGCTGTGGGACGGAAAGTTGCTGAGAACATTTTCTCCCCTCACCAATTCTGTGCCTACTTGTCCACGATAGTTTATCATACAAGTAAGAGGGAGAGTGAGACTTAATGACACCAAATAGTAAGGTCGCCAAGTGGAGTTTACATCTAGCTTTCATTTTCAACATATTGTGTTTATTGAGGAAAGGCGTAACATGTCCCCTAAAGGGAACTTTAAAACAGAAACGCGCACAAGCATTTTGAAGTCTTTGGATCATTCTTTTAGTTTTGGACAGTAGTCGTTGGCCATAGACCGTGTCCGCATAATTCAACTTCGATAAAACCAAAGACTCCACAAGCAATACTCGCAATTCTTCACTAAGATAGGGACGGGCTTTGTATAATATCTTAAGTCTATAAAAACAATTACGTATTGACTCAGACACGTGTTTGTGAAAACGCAGTTCCGTGTCCATGATGACACCTAAATTTCGTGCTTCACACACTCGTTCGATAGGCTCTCCCATAACGGTCACACAGCTGGCGCAGGGTTTAATTTTACCTAACTGGTTTTCGGTTCCAAAAAGCATATACTTTGTTTTTGTAGGGTTCAGAGTGAGCGTGTTGGCATTGGACCATTGCACTATTTTTTCAAGATCCGTATTAAGGTCATTTAGTGCTTGTTCATAGTTCTCCGGCTTGAATGATATATATATCTGTGTATCATCAGCATAAATATGGTAATTACATTTATTTATACTTTTTGTAATATCGGCACAGTATAAAATAAACAATATCGGCCCAAGTATCGAGCCCTGTGGAACACCCCTACCTACGGACCGACTTCTAGAGGAAGCCACCGAGCCGTCCGACCGACGCACTACAACGAATTGCGAACGGTTGTAAAGATAGCTATCAAACCATTTTATAGTGCTTTTGTCAAATCCATAAAAAGCCATCTTTGACAACAATAGAGGAACGTTAATACAGTCAAACGCGCGCGAAAAGTCAAGCAGCACCAAAATAGTGCACAACCCACTATCTTGAGCCGACAAGATATTGTCCGTCACATCCAACAAAGCCGTGGCTGTACTACGGCCCTTTCTAAATCCTGATTGAACATCGGGGAGGATTTTATTAGTCTCTAAAAAATCAACTAATTGAGCACAAACCACTTTTTCTAAGACTTTAGAAAGTACCGGCAGTATGCTAATGGGTCTGAGGTCCTTAATTTCCAAAGCATTTTGCGTCTTCGGCAATGGGTGTACTTTGGCAATTTTCCATAACTCGGGGAAAGATGAGGATGTAATAGAAGTATTTATTAAGGCAGTCACGGCGTCCAAAGTCGCAGGTAGTGACAACAGAATCATATTTATTGTGAGGCCATCGCAACCTTCAGCATTAGATTTAATAGTATTCAGTATATTCGCGATTTTGTCGGGCGTTGTTGGACTCAAACTAAACGAGGAGCCACTATTTCTTGTGGATTCAAAAAATACAAGTAATGAATTACTCACGGTATTCGCACCCGGCACATTCAGAAAGTGGTCACAAATCTTGTTAGGATCGTTAAAGTGCAGAGGTAATTCCTTGTTTTTAGCTGGAAGTAGGATAGACTTAAGGTTTTTCCAGAGCGCCCTGGACTCATTTATTTGACTGTTAATTTTATGTTTATAGTATGCAGACTTTTCGTAAAATAAAGACTTTGAAACAAGCGACTTCAATTCTTTGTAATATTGCTTTTTCGAATCTGATGCTTTATCTTTTAAATGCTCCGTATGTGCCCTGTTCCTCAAATGCATCATAAACTTAACATTTCCAGTAATCCAAGGGTAACAATACTCCTTTACAACACTAGTTTTAAGAGGTGCATGGATATCGAACAGCGCAAGCAAGTTCGAATTAAATACATTTACCATAGTATTAACATCTTGTAGCTCAGTTAACGCATTCCAGTTAAGTAACTCGAGATCTTGATCAAAACAATCCCTAATAATGTTTTTTAGTGGTCGATAAGTTATGATTCGTGACGGGATTTTCAGGCGTTTAAAACTAAATTCACCGGAAATCATCGCATGCGCACCCAGATCCGGTATATAATCAACTGAGAAAGAGCGTAGCTTGACATTTGTACAGATGATATCTATCAGAGAATTTCCGTGCACAGTAAAATGTGTGGGTGACTGTACCAGTTGTTTCAGACCCAAGCAGCTCAAGAATGAGACCAACTTTTCCGTCTTTGAGTCCGCGCTGTTGAGCATGTTTATGTTAAAATCGCCCATTAGTATCGTGTGCTCGCATTGCGTCAGGGAATCCAAAGAACCAGATACAGCGTCTAAGAACAGATCAACATCCTGCCAGGGCGGACGGTAGGCGGTACCTAATGCCAGTTTAATTCCACGAACACTCATAGTTACCCACATCTGCTCGACCGTGGTGTGCGATGGGCTAGCCGAGTACGAGTGGCTTCGAACATGTATACCGTGCTTGACATAAAAACCAACACCTCCACCACGTCCCCTCTTAACGGATAAAGGGCGCGGTATATGCCGCAGCCTGTATCCAGGTATGGAGGGTGCGCGTCCTTCTTCGCCTGTCCGCAGCCACGTCTCATTAATGGCCATAATATCAACATCCAAACCTAATAAAGCTGCTGTAAACTCGTCATGTTTCGTGCCTAAAGAACCTGCGTTCCAAAAACCAACCTTAAGGAAAGTAGTAGACATTAATGGATAGATAATGTACTAACAATAAATAAACATATTAGAGAATATACTAAATAAAAAAACGCACAGATCAATACAAGATGCATGTAAACATGATTATAGTAGAAATTAAATAAATTGTATTGTAAGTGTGTGAACTTTTGTGGAACTGAAAAAACATACAAGGCACCGTAGGCAGCGCTGATTGAGGGCACACCAAGTTGTTGACATCTCAAGCAACAAAAGCTAGAGATGCCAACTGTAAGACAGTAACGGAAACATATATATAGCATTTTACGATTCAAATAAAAAATAGCCAAAAACAAAAAGCATGTATTTAGCGACATGCAACAATTAAAAAAAAACAAGCTAAATAAAACACAGAACAATGGATCAATCTGGACATTCGCATGTGATAACGTACAATGCAAATTTGAAACATGAAAAAAGTTGACAGTAATTACTAATCTATCCGGGAACAAACCTACTGAGCAACTAAAAAACGTGTGATGTCCCTTTTTACGTTCTCATTACTTGTGTTGAGCAGTGTTAGCCTATTAGTATCGGCCACGATTTTTAAGTTGTAGGTCTTAGTATCGAACCCCATCAGGCGCTTTACTTTGTGTAAATTATTTCATCACCACTGCTCTCAAAACGGTGAAGGAAACCATCGTGAGGAAGCCGGCATGTCCTAGAGGCTAAACTTCGAAGACATGTTACATCTACCAATCCGCGTTGGGCTCGTGTGGTAGATTACGGCCCCTCATTAAGAGGAGGCCTGTGTCCCAGGAGTATGAACATTATAGGCTAATTCGTTATTATTATTTATATATTACTTGTAACTACTACTGTAAGACAAAGCATAGCTAAGTACCACAAAGATTTAAATCGTTAGATTTGACCTCACTTTATTAGTTTTCACCTGTCAGTGCGACCATTCTGAATTATTAGATTTTAAATTTGTAAAACACGTATTCGTCCGTATGTCAAAAACAAATTCTCCCAACGATCCAATAACACTGTCTTACTTTTAAAGGTTGAATACGAGGCTTTTGGACTTTGTATTAATGACGTATTTTGTCTTATTTTATGTACATTTTATCTACGCAAAACTGTTTTCCTTCTTTTATTTTTAGTAAATTTCTGTCAGTGTTTAGGAGGTCGTGACTACTTAATAGGACTTTTCTGCGAATATCTTAAGTAAACTTTGAGCCTCCAGCCAGGGGCACTTTAAGACTACTGAGCGACTACACGCTAAGGGCACCCCCTGTGGAGTACGATGCTAAGGGCTTCGCTAGAGAGGGCAGAAAGGGACGGCTGGATCGAAGATTATTTTAATTCGGTTTGATAACCGCGGCGTTTCCTAGTACTATCTCTGAAAATAAACGTCGAAACAAACTCAGAGGTTCATCATCATCATCATTATCATATCAACCATTATATCATCCCACTGCTGGGCACAGGTCTCTTCTCATACACAGAAGGATTGAGCGTAATCACCACGCTTGCTCAATACGGGTTGGCGATTTCAGACTTAAAGTCCAGGTTTCCTCAAGATGTTTTCCTTCACCTTCAGTCATTGGTGTCCAAGATATATTTAGAAAGTACATATAACTTTGGAAAAGTTACATTGATACTTGCCTGACCTGGAATCGAACCCGCGCACTCATACTTGAGAGGCTGGTTTTTTTTTTTTAGCCACTAGGCCACCACGACATCAGGCGCTTTACTTTGTGTAAATTATTTCATCACCACTGATCTCAAAACGGTGAAGGAATACATCGTGAGGAAGCCGGCATGTCCTAGAGGCAAAACTTCGAAGACATGTTACATCTACCAATCCGCGTTGGGCTCGTGTGGTGGATTATGGCCCTTTCCCCCTTATTAAGAGAAGGCCTGTGTCCCAGGAGTATGAACATTATAGGCTGATTCGTTATTATTATTTATATATTACTTGTAACTACTACTGTAAGACAAAGCATAGCTAAGTACCACAAAGATTTAAATCGTTAGATTTGACCTCACTTTATTAGTTTTCACCTGTCAGTGCGACCATTCTGAATTATTAGATTTTAAATTTGTAAAACACGTATTCGTCCGTATGTCAAAAACAAATCCAACGATCCAATAACACTGTCTTACTTTTAAAGGTTGAATACGAGGCTTTTGGACTTTGTATTAATGACGTATTTTGTCTTATTTTATGTACATTTTGTATATGAAAAACAAACTATTTTCCTTTCTTTTGTTTTTAGTAAATTTCTGTCAATGTTTAGGAGGTCGTGACTACTTAATAGGACTTTTCTGCGAATATCTTAAGTAAACTTTGAGCCTCCAGCCAGGGGCACTTTAAAACTACTGAGCGACTACACGCTAAGGGCACCCCCTGTGGAGTACGAGGCTAAGGGCTTCGCTAGAGAAGGCAGAACCCTTTCTGCCCTCTCCGAACCGAACCGAACCGAATTAAAATAATCTTCGATCCAGCCGTCCCTACGGCTGGATCGAAGATTATTTTAATTCCGTTTGATAACCGCGGCATTTCCTAGTACTATCTCTGAAAATAAACGTCGAAACAAACTCAGAGATTCATCATCATCATTATCATATCAACCATTATATCATCCCACTGCTGGGCACAGGTCTCCTCTCATACAGAGAAGGATTGAGCGTAGTAACCACGCTTGCTCAATGCGGGTTGGCGATTCCAGATTAAAACTCCAGGTTTTCTCAAGATGTTTTCCTTATTGGTGTCCAAGATATACTTGGAAAGTACATATAACTTTAGAAAAGTTACATAGGTACTTGCCCGATCTGGAAACTAGCCCGCGCACTCATACTTGAGAGGCTGGTGTTTTAACCACTAGGCCACCACGACATGTTAAACATGTTACACTCAGAGGCTATCGTCGGGATATTAAAACTGACTCAGCTGTGGCACAGGCAAGCAGAGTCTACCGTGCAACTACCATATAATTATACAACTTCTCGAGTACTCGTCAGACAAAACACACGTCTGGTCGGAGGACCCTCCCTTCTTTGTGGAAGATGACTGAACTTTATGAAAAACAGGGTGTTCTTCATACCTCTAAACATTAATTGATTAAATAACAAAGTTTAATCAAGGGAAAACGTTTAAGAGCCAGTAGGCTCCCCATTAAAAGCAATTAACCAATTAATTTGATGTAATTGAGCCATATTGGGTATTTAATCTTGTAAGCTATAACAAAGACTTTGTTTATGGAAAATATTGAATTATTTTAATTTAAAGTTTCTAAAATTAACAGATATGTACAACGACTTAATAGCCAAGAGCCACGGGCGCCACGGCCTATACCTGAAGAGGCTCTCGTTGGGCAGCTGGGTCAAGAATTTGATTCAGAAAGCGATAATTCTGGACACAGCTTGCATTGTTCGGAAATTGCTCTTCCTAAAGCAGGGTTGCCAACCAAAAACAAAGATTCCTCGTACATGCGTACCTGAAAATCTCATATATTAAAGAACGTCTAAAAAAAAAAAACACGGACACCGGAAAGAACGTCTAAAAAAAAAAAGCTCATTCGTCAAAGTGGATGTAGTACTAGTCGTCAACAGGGTCACCGGAAAGAGAACTACATAAATACACATAAAATAATAACTAAAATAATACATTAAAAAAATCGCATGGCCCTAATGTTATGAAAATCTCGTACATTATTGTACGAGGTTGATAGCGTCCTCGTACCTCGTACGGGAGACCACAAATCTCGTATTTGTACGAGGAACCTCGTACAGTTGGCAACCCTGTTCTAAAGCCTGTAGATTGTACTGGTGAGCTACTCTGCCGTCATAAGGAAAAAAGACGCATCTAACATTTTTTTCCAAATTGAGTTACATGCATATTCTAAACCAGTAAAAAAATGGCATACACCAATGTTTTTCTATTTCGCATAAAAAAAATATTAGATGCGTCTTTTCCAACTATTTTTAGCTATTAGGCCGCTGCCTCGAATCTTGCGGGCATTGCGTCATGTTTACCACAAACAAACGTTTTTTTTTTCTTTTCTTGTTTTATTTCTTTCTATTTATTGGTATATTGATGTGGCTGGCTGACATATGACAAATAGTTTTAGATACAGAACACTGTATCTCGTAGGTAATGTTAGCTGCTTTGCGAGACTACTTTTGTATAGAAGCAGTTTTTCATTTTTTAGATACCTACGCAGATGAACGGGAGTAACCGACATAGCCCGAAGAATTGCAACACTAAAATGGCAGTAAGGCCGGGCACATTGCCCGTAGGACCGTTGCCCGATGGGACCGACGGGTTTTCGAGTGGCGACTTCCGGTACGTGATCGCCACCGATCCACCGTGGTGATCCACCGATCGACGACCTAATGAAGGTCGCCGGAAACCACTGGATGCGGGCGGAGCAGGACTGGTCGTCGCAGAGATCCTTGGGGGAGCCCTATACCCAGCAGTGGATGTTTATCGGCTGAAATGATGATGGTGATGATGATAAAGTTTTTCTAACTGAACCGAGCTGTTCTACCGGGGAGTTGTTACGCCACTTCTTATCACCAGTAAAATCAGTAGAAAGTGGTGAAGACGTTGCAGTTTGGGGGACCGTGTTTATTTGAGACACGCTCTAAAAATGCTGATTCTCGAATTAGTTTTAATAGAAGACTTTATATGGATTGTTTTTGATTATACTTAAAATTTGTTGACGTCTGCAGCTGTCTTATCCATTGAAACGTTCAACTCGTCTCTGCACACTTTAAGAGTGGACTCTAGTGCCGAGAAATAGGTATTTGAAGAGACTATTGCCGTGTGCGGATTAGCTCTCTGAAGTGGCAGTGGGCGGGGCACATAGCTCGTAGAGCTGATGGCCGATGGGGCAGAAAGGCTCTTGAATGACGACCACGTACCGGCAAGCGCAGCGTCGGATGCCCACCGACTAGGTGGTCGGATGATCTGACCAAAATCGCAGGGAAGCGCTGGATGCAGGCCGCGTCCAATCGCTCTTTTTGGAAATCCTTGGGGGAGGCCTATGTCCAGCAGTGGACTTTATGTGGCTGAGATGATAATGATGATGATGATGATTGCCGTCGCGTCGCTTTCAACCTTTCCCCATAAAGTGCGAAAGGGACAGTTGCAACTTAGGCTGATTTTACCTACAAAAACTCTGACCAAAAAGATGTTTCGTATTCCGCTGTTTTCTTATTGAAAACACAACAGATCTTAATTACTTTTATACCAAAATTTAGAGGATGAGTATACCTATGCCCCTAATATTTACTTTTTTGTTAAAAACGTGTCACATTTGTGTAATAGTCGTCTGAGCATCGCGGTAAAAATGGGTTGTTTTTCGAGTTTTTAAAACATCATATTTCTTTTATTAATTAAGTTTCCGAAAAATCAAATAATAGGGGCGTGTATAATCAAGGGGTGCAATTTTAGAAAAAAAAATAAATGCTCTAAAAGCTCTGTCCACGAAGAAAACAGCAGAATACGTTTGTATGGAGAAAACGCCACGAGTGCCCTCTTAAGCTCAAACTTAGACAAAGTCTGCATGTGTTAGGATGGCAGAGAATGGGTAATTATGTAAATAAGATTCAAGCAAACATTGTAGGAGAAACATTAAGCATATATTTACTTATAAAATTACACACTGGACATATTTAGAATCACCAGGAATATGAAGTACATAAGACAAGGCACATAACTCTTATGTATAACAAATATCAAGGATACTTATCTAGTAGTGTGCTCCGTTCGACGGCTCGAAAAAGAACCCCCACCAAGGGTCGGGCTACCGTATTTATAGACAGTAACAATATTAGGGTACCCTTCACGAGCCGGTATTTCAGTCTATACAATCGAATCTACCCTCGGAATCAACTAAACTTAAACAATCCACATTACAATACTTTTCTTAGAACATGCATTAGGCGTGGCTAAAACTTGACACTAGAAACCGAGCTACCGAACCATAACACCGGCTGCGGCAGAAGTTACCACCTACCAGACAAAGTCTTGCCGCCAAGCGATTCGTCGTGTTCCGGCATGATGTCTGGTGAAGCCGTACGAAGGACGGGTCTGAGCAGTTGTGTTGCGATGTGGGCCGGGTACGATGCGTCAAATATTGTTGTGCCGGAGTTTGGTCATGGAGGGTCTCCACATCAATCTCCCTTTGGCACAGCATCGTTGGTCGTGTTATTTTGTCTAACATTGCACCACCTCGCTCAACTGCCGTCTTCCTTCCTATTCACTAAAGTTTTTTTTAAGTGAATGGGTTAATAAACTAGCGCGCTTTACCATCAACGATTTCATCACTGCTTACCTTCAGGCGGGATTGCAGTCAAGCGCTAGTTTATAATTACATAAAAAAAAGCTTTCATCATATTTCACCACACTAATTCGTAAATAAATCAAATCAATTACTCTCACAATAATTAATCCAATCGATACTTCTAAACTGTGCTAACATCAAATCAAGAATCAATTCAGAAGTTTGCGCAACATGTTAAAAAGTTGAATATTGTTTTAAATTAAGGTGAAATTGTGTTTTATGTTAAGATTTGAGAATAAATACTAAGGCTTCATATTGAGTAGGAACCTGTTGCGTCTCAATAACTACGTATTTCTGCATCATTCAATTATTTCATTATAAATAGCATTAGAGCTCCGTTTATTTTAATTGTTCAAAAACAATTAGTTATTTGTGCAAACAACAATGTATTTAACTTATAAGGACCAATTTGTTTTAATTGGAGCAAATACTGCTATTGCGATGTTTCAATTGTTTGTAATGGGCCGATTACCATTCAAAATTGGAAATTCTGAATATTTGTAGGCTCTTCGCCAATTAACAGACGTAATATAAAAGATTATGTTTTAAGGATCAAAACAATTAATGTTATTGCTTCTTACTTGTTAGGGAAGCAAGTTAGAAGTAATATATTTATTTTGACAATCAGTTTTACTAATAAAAAATATACGCAATATGTCGTCGTCGTTATACTACGTCTTCAAGACTAGACTAAATAGGCTCCTAAAAAACTAGCGCGCTTTACCATCAACCATTGCATTTCTGCTTCCCATTAGGAGGGATTGCAGTCAATATGCTGATGAATATGATGAGATATGCTGTGTTTATGTGTTGCGGCTGGGCTATTTCGGGAAGCTACTTAAAATCTTCTCGTCCGAAATACCGCAGTGTCTCAAGACAAAAGTCTTCGACCAGTGTGTGTTGCCAGTGATGACTTATGGAATTGAGACATGGCCGCTAACAATGGGCCTTATAAGAAGGCTCAAAGTCACTCAAAGGGCAATGTAGAGGGCTATGCTTGCGGTTTCACTCCGCGATCGAATCAGGAATGAAGAGATCCGCAGAAGAACGAGAGTAACCGACATAGCCCGAAGAATTGCAACACTAAAGTGGTAGTAGGCTGGACAAATTGCCCGTAGGACTGATGCCCGATGGGGCCGACAGGTTTTCGAGTGGCGACCACGCACCGAAAGACGTAGCGTGGGTAGGCCCCCGACAAGGTAGACCGACGACCTGGTGAAGGTCGCGGAAAACCGCTGGATGCGGGAGGCGCCGGACCGGTCGTCGTGGAGAACCTTTAAATGACACGATACCCTAAGCCGATATTGTCGAGCGCACGTAGTCAGCCAAAAGAGGGAGCGCGCCTTTTTACATGCTTTTTATTAGCTTCACTTGTATGTTTGCTTGCTTGCTTGCTTGTTTGTTTGTTTGTTTCTCCGTCTCTAACTCTTTGGACTACGAGTGAGCGGCTCATTACTGTAAAATGTCCCACCGTTTTCAATACGTTCGTTCGTTCAATTTTTTTTAAAGAATATCGAACTAGAAAGTTGAAAAAATGTATGCTTTAAAAAACTAAAAAAAGAAAATGCTTTTAAAAAGAATCAAACTAAAACGTTAATAATAATTTAAAAAAAAAGCGTGAGGCGCTTATTATACAAAAATGTTGGCACAAAGCGCCATCAGCCATGTCCCCGTCTAGCTATTTATGGCATAGATTAAATTAAAAATATTGTCTATAATTAAGGGAACAAAAAAAAAACCATGTGAGGTATTCCGCTCAGAGCACTGACTTCAATAACACTTCCACGAACGGCACTGCAACAAAATTTCGTAATGTGCCGTTTGGATGAACAATTTTGTCATTACTGTTTTCAGTTACAGATAGCACCTGCTATAGTTTTTCATGATGGGATGTTTGTACTTCTTCAGCACATTATCAACGTGTGGATGATGATGATTATGATGATGTTCCGACCAATTTCGGCCACGGCGACCACTTCGACTCCTAGCCGATGATTTGGCGCTCATGCGCTCGAAGATGGCTTTTGTAGCTTATCTTGGCGGCGAAACTTCGTGCACACTAAGGGCACGTAAGCACGCCGTTGACGTAGTTGTATGTGATGGCAGCAGGTGGGCGAGCCTTTAATTGGTCGCGTTTGGCATCGAGGTCAGCTTTGCGCTGCTCCTCAAACTCGCGTACTTGTCCGTACACCATTCTGCGCCATTCAGACCGTTTTGCTCCGTTTTGTGTTTTGTGTTTCTGACGTATGGATACGAAGATGATGAAATTATACCTGGGTCAAAGGAGAAGATAAAACACTCATGATGCTCCCACGAGACCTCGGGAAAGGACCAAGTCAGAGGCATACATAACGTTTTTTATCTCCATTACTTACTCAGAAGACATCTGTATACTAAGAAAACGCCACATTCTATTACCTACGTCATCAAACGAAATATCTTGAAACATAATTCAGAACGCCTCGCGTTTTATGCCAGGAGTAAGCGAAAACTAGATGACATTACACAAGTTTGAGGCATAAATACATTCGACTAATGGAAAGAGGGATTTAATACAATAGATGTTTGTTTTGGTAAGTTTGTGTCGTAATATCCATTTATATTAAAAGGATTTAGTCACAATGGCGTGGATCGATAAAATAATAAATCAGACGGGTTTTTTTTTTATTCTTATAAACTAGTGCTTGACTGCACTATCCCGCCTGATGGTATGCAGTGATGCAATCATTGGCGAAGCGCGCCAGTTTATTAAGAGTCCATTCATTCAAAAAAACTGAGTGATGCAATGTTAAACCCAACAACACGACCAACGATGTTGCGCCAAAGGGTGAGTGATCTGGAGACCCTCCATGACCAGACATCATGCCGGAACACGACGAATCGCTTGGCAGCAAGACTTTATCTGATGGGTGGTGTCTGGTGTTAATCCTACAAAATACGAGTAAGTAAGCTTCAAACGCGCGGCATGCGTCAGTGACAAAGACAACGGCACCCGTCGAAACGTCTACAGCTGGCGTCGACCACTCCCTCAAAAGTCCTTATGTATTTGAGCGCCTCACTTAAATACACGAGGGACACGTTGTCTGGCAGCAATTACGTGTCGTCGACGCATGTCACGCGCGTGTATGAGCACAACGAATAAGTATCACCATTATTTATTTGAAGCAAACAAATGTACATAATAAGTTTCCGTCATATTCAATGCTTTTAGCGAAAAGGATAGTACATTGCTCGGCAAGCACGTTAAGGCATCATTCGTGGATAGTCTTCAAGATATGTTGGTATTTCAACTGCATCCGGTAACACTAGAAGTAGGGTAAAGGTATAGTTATTTAGAAGCCTATAATGATTATACCACAACAGCCACCATATCATGCCATGCTGATGATACCACGCTGCTGGCAGCTAATGAGTCAGAAATGACAGATCTCCTCAACAGGATCACAAACATCAGCCTGGAATTAGGCCTCAGAATAAACCATGCAAAGACGAAGGTAATGGTTGTCGATCGCGCAAAAAAGCTGGTGATCACTGGGGCGCTGAATCTAGAAATAATCGACAATTTCATTTATCCGGGGTCTAGTATAAGCAACAATGGATCATGTGATTTGGAAATAAGAAGACGAATAGGAATGGCCAAAAATGCTATGTCTCAGCTTCATATATTGTGGCGTGACCGCAACATTTCACGGGAAACTAAGACTAAACTCGTCAGATCTCTCATCTTCTCCATCTTTAGCTATGGTTCGGAAACGTGGACAATCAAGAAAGCCGATCGAGACCGCATTGACGCTTTCGAGATGTGGTGTGGAGGAAGATGCTTCAGATTCCTTGGACAGCATTCCGCACAGATGCATCAATCCTTCAAGAGCTGGGTGTCACAATAACACTCTCCTCTATCTGCCTTCGAAGAATTTTGGAGTATTTTGGCCATATTGCCAGAAAGGATGGAGAAAACCTCGAACATCTGATGGTTACTGGGAAGGTGGATGGACGACGTTCCAGAGGTCGTAGTCCAATAAGGTGGACTGACCAAATTCGTTCCTCTCTGGACATCGGCCTGCATGATGCTATACTCGCGGCCAGGGATCGTAACAAATGGCGAACTATTGTGAAGAAGAGGATAATTCCACAGGGACATCACGACCCTCAGTAATGAGGAGAACGACTTGAGGAGGAGGAATGATCATACACACGAGGATCAAGCGTCAACAATAACTGGAAACTGCAGCACAAATGACAACCACGGACGTTGACGTAGATGTGTCGACGTTGACGTAGACGTGTCGACGTTGACGAAGACGTGTCGACATTGACGTAGGCGTGTCGACGTTGGACGCCTCTCCCTGGCAACCATCGTGCGAGCCATGGTTGAAAGCGAGAGTGCATGGGAGGCTACCGCCTCCTTCTGCGAGACCAAAAAAGGACAAGGAGGCAGAAGAGAGGGAACGGGAAGAGGATGCTCTTGCCGCTCCCCTCCGGCGTAGACGGGCGGGGCGAAGAAGGCGGGGGACGAAACCCCGTCTCCTTTAGCTTCCGAGCGTGACCAGCATGCATGGGTAGCTCCCGCACGCGCATTACACTGGTCACCACGTCTGAGGATTACTCCGGTACCCGGGTAATCCTCCCTTGGCGCGGAAACCGGCCTAAATTAGGCCGGTAAGCCCTGAGAGTGGCACAGAGTTAGGTCTTCGGGCTGATTCCGTGTCGCTCTCAACGTAGGGGTCAAGGGGAACCGAGTGGTTTTACTGGGTATTCTCGGCTCCGGCTCGGCGAGCCCCAGACATGCCCGTCGCCTAGCTAGCGCCAGGTACGGTGCGTAATGCATTTCAACTCGTAAAAAAAAGCCGTGTCGACGTTAATAGTAACGTGACGATTTTGGTGTTTCGATGGCTCCAGTTACCTCTGACGTTGACGTGAACAACTTATTTGTATGCACACTAACGTAAGACAAGACGCCTTAAAAAATGACAACCACTGACGTTGACGTAGATCTGTCGACGTTGACGTAGACTTGTCGACGTTGCCGAAGACGTGTCGACGTTGACGTATTCGTGGCGACGTTAACGGTAAGGTGTCATCGTTGATATTGGTGTGTCGATGGCTCCAGTTACCTATCTCTGACGTTGACGTGAGCATCATAAATGTATGCACACTAACGTCAGACAAGAGGCCTTAAAAAATATTCCAGTTATGATTTATAATAGTTCGAAATTTGAAACTTACCTAGGACCTAAAATTTACTGAAGCATAGACTATCCAAATATTCGTAGATCTATGTTAATGCTCCAAAAAACTACTAATGGATGTCCTCAGCCTCTGTTCCCCGACAACACATGCTAAAGCCATAACAAGGACCAAAAATAGACCGAAAATGTGAACAACATAATAAATTACCCACTTGAAAATAATAAACGAAAACCATTTTTTATCAATAAAACCTCCTTAATAAATATGAAAGGAAAACACACGCATTTTCCGTAAACTTAAACTGGCTACCCTATTTCGAAGTTGTTAACTGCGAAATTATTCATGAAATGTACCTTCATCGTGATTTGTCGTTTGCGAATCACACTGTTAGGTATGCGTGAGGACTGCGAATGTGGGTTGACACCGTGTTTTGTTTTACAATATCTTTAAGAAACGCACCTGTGTTCTTTTCCTCATATTCGGATACACAAGAATATTTTTTTCAAGTTGCATGGAATAGCAAAAAGTTTTAAATTTTTTATTGAGATACCCACACAGCTGTGTTCACATCAAATTACTAAGTAGTGTTTAATAATAGGCTATTTGACAGTATGAATATTTTTGTGATTATTTGCTTTAAATGCATAAATGAGGGTTCGGTGGGGGTTGTCATTAACACAAAAATATGTTTAGCATTTTGTTTCTCGCGCCAAATATTGTGAAACGATCCGGATTGGCTAATGTCAGGATGACGTCATACACTCTAAAACACTTGTTGTCGTTTTATGTGTTCTCAAGTGTTTTAGCGTTTTTATAAGTAGTTTAGTAAGTAAGAATTTTAACGATATTTGGAGCGATTTGTGGCATTTTTTTGTTTTCTGACTGACAAATAACAGATAAACACGAACACCACTGCGGAACCAAAAATCGTTTATAAGTTTGTGATGTCACTTACAAAGCGCGACGCCATATTGCTGAAGAAAGCATTTCCGCGGCTTATTTGAATATTGAATTTTTATTTGCAAGTTTCTTACGAAATACGTATATAAAATTTAAAAAAAAAACTTTTTCTTAATAGCAACCAAGTAATTCAAGATAGAAATTATAAATCTATCAAATAGCCTATTGACATGTGAGTATTATAATGGGCGTCATAAACAAAGATAACGAGGATAAAAATATCATATTGAAATTACCTCATAAATAAAGTGCTGCAAGATATCTACAATCAAGCTTTTATTTGAAACGGAAAATTAAAAGAAAAAAGTATTAAAAAAAAATAATACGTTAGGTCTAACTAAACTTCTTAATTAATATAACTTACTAATTTTAAGTCGGCGTCATACAAACACAAAATTTCTAAGTAATAAAAAAGCATTTTCAGTATATCAGTGGACGGCGAAGTGATCACACTACGTGATGGATGGCTTTAGGATCGAATTAGATCTATATATGCAGGTGGTTACGTAACATGCTATCATTAGTAATGGGTTTCATTTTGACAGTTCAACAACATTCAATGCGTTATTTGCGTTGTTGAGAGACCCAATTGTTGAAAATATCGAGCATGGATTAACAACATTATGCTTTGAAAAGATTCTAACTGATAGGAAAAGTGTGTTACGCTATTAGGCAGTTACGTTACCGTGGGGCCATATGGATAATAGATATAATTATTATACCTACAATGTTATTTTAGTTTTATTTTTTGTCGTAGAAGTTGTAACGTTTCCAACGACCAATATTTTTGTAAAGATCGAGTGATCAGGGTCCTTTAGTCCGATCTTTACAGAAGAGAAAATACTAAAACTATGAAACAGAATAAATACGAAGTGTATTCGTATTTATTCTGTTGTAACGTTTCCAACGACCAATATTTTTGTAAAGATCGAGTGATCAGGGTCCTTTAGTCCGATCTTTATAGAAGAGAAAATACTAAAACTATGAAACAGAATAAATACGAAGTGTAATCGTATTTATTCTGTTTCATAGTTTTAGTATTTTCTCTTCTGTAAAGATCAGACTAAAGGACCCTGATCACTCGATCTTATACAGAATATACAAGTACCAAAAATCAAGCTACTTATTCCGATTACTGGTAATGATTCATTGGTGTCCAAGATATACTTTGAAAGTACGTATAACTTGGAAAAGTTACATTGGTACTTGCCTGACCTGGAATCGAACCCGCATACTCATGCTTGAAAGCTTCTGAAATATTCATTAAAGCAATTATTTTATGAAATCAGCATCAACTTTGTACCTATTTTTGTTCCTATTTCCTGTTTTTTTCTTGTCTGTTCATGCACCTATGTAAAAGCCATTTACACTCTCGTAAAACAATTGGTTACTAAATACTTCACTTCGTATGAAACCGTGGAGTTACATTGTAAATGCAAATTCATGCAAAATCATCACACATCCTATTAGAATTTGCTTACTTTGATACAATATAAGTAACTGGATTTCTCAGCATTCGGGATCACGGGTGTTGTTTTAATCTCACTGAAAACGAAAAGGTTATTACAGAATATAGGGCAAATATTCATTATTATTCCCGTGAGGCAAGGATGCCGCATCACAAGGATTCCCATTTATAAGATATTATTAGTATAAAAGGACATTGAGCAACATCAGAAGCGATTTAATAAATGTAAAAAGAAAAATATAAATATATATTTAATGCCCGACTCGGCTGTAAAAATATACTTTTAATTATAAAATACTTTTTTACCATTTCTGAGATCACTTGTTTGCAATCGTACGTGGAATAAATATTTTGTATTTCATTAGTTATTTATTGGATTTGACAGCATAGTTTTAAATGGCGTATTTTAGTGAAACTAAAAAATAGTGCTAATCTGTTGTTAAAACAATTACATCACACCATGAATTCCTGTAGGGCTAGCTTTGGGACAACCCAGCTGTGGCACAATACAGGATTATAATAATAATAATAACAGAGTATAAGCCTATTTGATTACGCTCAATCCTTCTCTGTATGAGAGGAGGCCTGTGCCCAGCAGTGGGACTATAAAAAGGTTGATGATGATGATAAGCCTATTTAAACAAGAATTTAAAAAAAGCAAGACATAAATGCAATCCCAATCGATTCTCCGGTTTTAATAGCTTAGAAAGTGCACTTTTGCATTTTAATGTATCCACGACCAGAGTCAGTTTTAAACACATTTTTTGAATGGACAATAAATTATCCGCAAACATTTGTATGCATGAATATAAATATTTGCACTGGTCTGGTCGTGCCTCGGAAAGCACGTTAAGCCGTTGGTCCCGGTTGACATACGAACATCTAATGCCAGTCGTTACGGGTTGTTGGAGCCCTCAAAAGTTCAACAATTGGTCTAACTGCAATGCTTCGATATCCCCTTCGGGTTGTGGAGTTCAGACGACAGTCGCTTCACGGAAAATATCTAAGTTTAGCCAAAATCAGCAGTTAGACTGGTAAAGCGGACCCCAAACTCCAAAGCTGAAAATGCTTCGGATGCGACTGGGATTAACGCTGAGATGATGAATAAGTTATCCATCTTGCGCCATCTTGCGCCTTCTTAGAAGGGCTGTCATCTTGAATTTAATGTGATGTTACTAACTTTGTCGTTTTCTACTTTTCAAACCCTTTCATTTAATGGCCATAATATGTATGTAATATGTCTTTTAATGACACTGACCGTACGAATTCTTCAGGATAAATATAAAAGCAATATCTTATAAATGGGAATCCTTGTGATGCGGCATCCTTGCCTCACGGGAATAATAATGAATATTTGCCCTATATTCTGTAATAACCTTTTCGTTTTCAGTGAGATTAAAACAACACCCGTGATCCCGAATGCTGAGAAATCCAGTTACTTATATTGTATCAAAGTAAGCAAATTCTAATAGGATGTGTGATGATTTATGAATTTGCATTTACAATGTAACTCCACGGTTTCATACGAAGTGAAGTATTTAGTAACCAATTGTTTTACGAGAGTGTAAATGGCTTTTACATAGGTGCATGAACAGACAAGAAAAAAACAGGAAATAGGAACAAAAATAGGTACAAAGTTGATGCTGATTTCATAAAATAATTGCTTTAATGAATATTTCAGAAGCTTTCAAGCATGAGTATGCGGGTTCGATTCCAGGTCAGGCAAGTACCAATGTAACTTTTCCAAGTTATACGTACTTTCAAAGTATATCTTGGACACCAATGAATCATTACCAGTAATCGGAATAAGTAGCTTGATTTTTGGTACTTGTATATTCTGTATAAGATCGAGTGATCAGGGTCCTTTAGTCCGATCTTTACAGAAGAGAAAATACTAAAACTATGAAACAGAATAAATACGAAGTGTATTCGTATTTATTCTGTTGTAACGTTTCCAACGACCAATATTTTTGTAAAGATCGAGTGATCAGGGTCCTTTAGTCCGATCTTTATAGAAGAGAAAATACTAAAACTATGAAACAGAATAAATACGAAGTGTAATCGTATTTATTCTGTTTCATAGTTTTAGTATTTTCTCTTCTGTAAAGATCAGACTAAAGGACCCTGATCACTCGATCTTATACAGAATATACAAGTACCAAAAATCAAGCTACTTATTCCGATTACTGGTAATGATTCATTGGTGTCCAAGATATACTTTGAAAGTACGTATAACTTGCAAAAGTTACATTGGTACTTGCCTGACCTGGAATCGAACCCGCATACTCATGCTTGAAAGCTTCTGAAATATTCATTAAAGCAATTATTTTATGAAATCAGCATCAACTTTGTACCTATTTTTGTTCCTATTTCCTGTTTTTTTCTTGTCTGTTCATGCACCTATGTAAAAGCCATTTACACTCTCGTAAAACAATTGGTTACTAAATACTTCACTTCGTATGAAACCGTGGAGTTACATTGTAAATGCAAATTCATGCAAAATCATCACACATCCTATTAGAATTTGCTTACTTTGATACAATATAAGTAACTGGATTTCTCAGCATTCGGGATCACGGGTGTTGTTTTAATCTCACTGAAAACGAAAAGGTTATTACAGAATATAGGGCAAATATTCATTATTATTCCCGTGAGGCAAGGATGCCGCATCACAAGGATTCCCATTTATAAGATATTGCTTTTATATTTATCCTGAAGAATTCGTACGGTCAGTGTCATTAAAAGACATATTACATACATATTATGGCCATTAAATGAAAGGGTTTGAAAAGTAGAAAACGACAAAGTTAGTAACATCACATTAAATTCAAGATGACAGCCCTTCTAAGAAGGCGCAAGATGGCGCAAGATGGATAACTTATTCATCATCTCAGCGTTAATCCCAGTCGCATCCGAAGCATTTTCAGCTTTGGAGTTTGGGGTCCGCTTTACCAGTCTAACTGCTGATTTTGGCTAAACTTAGATATTTTCCGTGAAGCGACTGTCGTCTGAACTCCACAACCCGAAGGGGATATCGAAGCATTGCAGTTAGACCAATTGTTGAACTTTTGAGGGCTCCAACAACCCGTAACGACTGGCATTAGATGTTCGTATGTCAACCGGGACCAACGGCTTAACGTGCTTTCCGAGGCACGACCAGACCAGTGCAAATATTTATATTCATGCATACAAATGTTTGCGGATAATTTATTGTCCATTCAAAAAATGTGTTTAAAACTGACTCTGGTCGTGGATACATTAAAATGCAAAAGTGCACTTTCTAAGCTATTAAAACCGGAGAATCGATTGGGATTGCATTTATGTCTTGCTTTTTTTAAATTCTTGTTTAAATAGGCTTATCATCATCATCAACCTTTTTATAGTCCCACTGCTGGGCACAGGCCTCCTCTCATACAGAGAAGGATTGAGCGTAATCAAATAGGCTTATACTCTGATATTATTATTATTATAATCCTGTATTGTGCCACAGCTGGGTTGTCCCAAAGCTAGCCCTACAGGAATTCATGGTGTGATGTAATTGTTTTAACAACAGATTAGCACTATTTTTTAGTTTCACTAAAATACGCCATTTAAAACTATGCTGTCAAATCCAATAAATAACTAATGAAATACAAAATATTTATTCCACGTACGATTGCAAACAAGTGATCTCAGAAATGGTAAAAAAGTATTTTATAATTAAAAGTATATTTTTACAGCCGAGTCGGGCATTAAATATATATTTATATTTTTCTTTTTACATTTATTAAATCGCTTCTGATGTTGCTCAATGTCCTTTTATACTAATAATATCTTATAAATGGGAATCCTTGTGATGCGGCATCCTTGCCTCACGGGAATAATAATGAATATTTGCCCTATATTCTGTAATAACCTTTTCGTTTTCAGTGAGATTAAAACAACACCCGTGATCCCGAATGCTGAGAAATCCAGTTACTTATATTGTATCAAAGTAAGCAAATTCTAATAGGATGTGTGATGATTTATGAATTTGCATTTACAATGTAACTCCACGGTTTCATACGAAGTGAAGTATTTAGTAACCAATTGTTTTACGAGAGTGTAAATGGCTTTTACATAGGTGCATGAACAGACAAGAAAAAAACAGGAAATAGGAACAAAAATAGGTACAAAGTTGATGCTGATTTCATAAAATAATTGCTTTAATGAATATTTCAGAAGCTTTCAAGCATGAGTATGCGGGTTCGATTCCAGGTCAGGCAAGTACCAATGTAACTTTTCCAAGTTATACGTACTTTCAAAGTATATCTTGGACACCAATGAATCATTACCAGTAATCGGAATAAGTAGCTTGATTTTTGGTACTTGTATATTCTGTATAAGATCGAGTGATCAGGGTCCTTTAGTCCGATCTTTACAGAAGAGAAAATACTAAAACTATGAAACAGAATAAATACGAAGTGTATTCGTATTTATTCTGTTGTAACGTTTCCAACGACCAATATTTTTGTAAAGATCGAGTGATCAGGGTCCTTTAGTCCGATCTTTATAGAAGAGAAAATACTAAAACTATGAAACAGAATAAATACGAAGTGTAATCGTATTTATTCTGTTTCATAGTTTTAGTATTTTCTCTTCTGTAAAGATCAGACTAAAGGACCCTGATCACTCGATCTTATACAGAATATACAAGTACCAAAAATCAAGCTACTTATTCCGATTACTGGTAATGATTCATTGGTGTCCAAGATATACTTTGAAAGTACGTATAACTTGGAAAAGTTACATTGGTACTTGCCTGACCTGGAATCGAACCCGCATACTCATGCTTGAAAGCTTCTGAAATATTCATTAAAGCAATTATTTTATGAAATCAGCATCAACTTTGTACCTATTTTTGTTCCTATTTCCTGTTTTTTTCTTGTCTGTTCATGCACCTATGTAAAAGCCATTTACACTCTCGTAAAACAATTGGTTACTAAATACTTCACTTCGTATGAAACCGTGGAGTTACATTGTAAATGCAAATTCATGCAAAATCATCACACATCCTATTAGAATTTGCTTACTTTGATACAATATAAGTAACTGGATTTCTCAGCATTCGGGATCACGGGTGTTGTTTTAATCTCACTGAAAACGAAAAGGTTATTACAGAATATAGGGCAAATATTCATTATTATTCCCGTGAGGCAAGGATGCCGCATCACAAGGATTCCCATTTATAAGATATTGCTTTTATATTTATCCTGAAGAATTCGTACGGTCAGTGTCATTAAAAGACATATTACATACATATTATGGCCATTAAATGAAAGGGTTTGAAAAGTAGAAAACGACAAAGTTAGTAACATCACATTAAATTCAAGATGACAGCCCTTCTAAGAAGGCGCAAGATGGCGCAAGATGGATAACTTATTCATCATCTCAGCGTTAATCCCAGTCGCATCCGAAGCATTTTCAGCTTTGGAGTTTGGGGTCCGCTTTACCAGTCTAACTGCTGATTTTGGCTAAACTTAGATATTTTCCGTGAAGCGACTGTCGTCTGAACTCCACAACCCGAAGGGGATATCGAAGCATTGCAGTTAGACCAATTGTTGAACTTTTGAGGGCTCCAACAACCCGTAACGACTGGCATTAGATGTTCGTATGTCAACCGGGACCAACGGCTTAACGTGCTTTCCGAGGCACGACCAGACCAGTGCAAATATTTATATTCATGCATACAAATGTTTGCGGATAATTTATTGTCCATTCAAAAAATGTGTTTAAAACTGACTCTGGTCGTGGATACATTAAAATGCAAAAGTGCACTTTCTAAGCTATTAAAACCGGAGAATCGATTGGGATTGCATTTATGTCTTGCTTTTTTTAAATTCTTGTTTAAATAGGCTTATCATCATCATCAACCTTTTTATAGTCCCACTGCTGGGCACAGGCCTCCTCTCATACAGAGAAGGATTGAGCGTAATCAAATAGGCTTATACTCTGTTATTATTATTATTATAATCCTGTATTGTGCCACAGCTGGGTTGTCCCAAAGCTAGCCCTACAGGAATTCATGGTGTGATGTAATTGTTTTAACAACAGATTAGCACTATTTTTTAGTTTCACTAAAATACGCCATTTAAAACTATGCTGTCAAATCCAATAAATAACTAATGAAATACAAAATATTTATTCCACGTACGATTGCAAACAAGTGATCTCAGAAATGGTAAAAAAGTATTTTATAATTAAAAGTATATTTTTACAGCCGAGTCGGGCATTAAATATATATTTATATTTTTCTTTTTACATTTATTAAATCGCTTCTGATGTTGCTCAATGTCCTTTTATATATAAAATAATCTCTCCTCACGTTGTCCTTTACGATTTTTTTTTTCACCGTTTTAAGAGCCGTGGTGTTGAAATAATTTACACCAAGTGCCCGTACTATTACAATTCGTTAGACATAACCATTTCCACTAGGTCTCCAATGCTACGCTACATAATAATGATACGTTACATAATATTCCTTTTACACGCATAATATTTTAAATAATAAAAGAGAAATTCGGTATTGCGTCTATAATTATAACAATATCGCGTTTCCTTAGCACTTGACTACTTTCGTGGGACTTGGCAACTGTTTGCCTTTGGAAATCATACGGTTCCTTTGTTTCGTCTGTTGGAGTTGTAATGCCTTTTATATTGGATATTTTCGGAGTTAGGATATTTTATGCCTCTCGCCTACCCCTTAGTATTCCATCCAAAGGTTGTCTGTAAAAGATCTCACTTAGCGATAAGACCGCCCATTGTGTCACCCTTTGTAAAATCTTTATATTTCTGTTCTGTAATTTATATGGTGTACATAATAAAGACTAAACTATACGGCATTAAATATTCTTTTTCACGTTAATGACTACAATTGTGCCTTTGTCCCACTGTTGGGACAATTGTCCCAGCAATGGGACACAGGCACTTGCTGTTCTGTATAATGACTACAATAATTGTTCCAATAGTAGGACGCAGGCATACGCTATTAAGGTTAATGACTACAATTTTGTCCCAACAGTAGGACACAGGCACAGGCTGTTCAGGTTAATGACTACAATTGTCCGAACTGTGGGACACAGGTACGAATTGTTCAGATTAATGACTGCTACTGTCCTAATAATGGGATAAAGGCACAGGTTAATGACCACAATTGTTTAAGTTCAGTTAGGCACTAAAACTATGAAACTCAAACCTTTTAGGACGTTCCTCTAGAGTACCCGACTAGACTAATAAGACAATTTTAATTCAAACCAGTCCCACTAATGTGGTTCACGACTAAAACCACAATAAACTTCTTACACACAAGCCTTATACAGCTTAACATCTCATATCAAAACTTATCTCTCAAGAGAAATTCAAGACTATTAGACGGGCTAAGGTGTTTTAATTTAACAGGGGCGTAAATACAGGTGTAGTTTATACACTGAATTCTAAAATTCTACTGAGTTATTTGCAAATCTCCGCACAAGTGCGTTGTGCGTAAGGACTTCAAATTGTTACCAAGCGGAATACGCCAAGGTAGCTTGGTGATATTTGAGTAGCTATTTGCTCAATGTGCACATTTGTGATTAACTAAACCCACAGCAGTAGAAATCTCATTATCATGTTAATTGTGTAGTCGTACTTACAATGTTTTATAGTAATTCTGATATTGCCATAATTACGTTATTGAAATTCGTAGGGCAGTGTCAGGAACCACTGTGGTGAAGACACACACAGCCACATACACTGTGGTGGACACAGTAGAGCATACGGTGGAGGTTTGCCCAGCTTGGGTAGAGCATCGCGGTGTCCTCGTGACGGTGATCAGCGGCTGCGTTCTCTCACATCCGGCCCTGGTTCAGCCCATGGTCCCGAGTGAGAGTGCATGGTAAGCCGTCACCTCCTTCTGCAAAGCAGTGGCGCGCGAAAGAGCGGGAATATCAGCACTCTCACACCTCTAGCCGCCGCCAGGAAACAACAACGAACTTGCGACCACCATAGGCGCGGGCTTACGGGCGGCAAGTTGCCTACTCGTCGCCGTCCGCAAGCTGCCAAGCCCGAGCAGTGGGCAGCTCGCCGCCTAGCCCAGGCCCGGGTCGACGGCGCGTTTAATTATGGGCTGATTATGCTCACATAAAGATTGTCGACTTATGACCTTCCTTCTTCCTTCGAAGCCTGCAGTAGTCCATTGGAGAGTAGCCTATTTTGCTGGGAAAATTCTCGAATTACATCCTGCTTAGCAGTGGATAGTCAGTTTTACAAGTAGAAAGTTATGTGTACACGTGTTATTATACTTAGTTTTTCTCTATCATCAGTATTCTAATGTCACCGTCAACTATCCATCTAGAATATCTGTTTGTTCCTATTGGGGAAGAGATATGGCAGTTAGTAAGGTAGAAGCGACGAGGTATAAACAAAAAATTTCATGAGCACGAACCTCGCGGACAGAAGCAAAATTGATTTTTATTTGTAGGACAACTTTATTTATCTTTTATTTATAGTTAATTAAAACGTTACCACACTAATTACATTAATATTATCACAGAGACTACAACATAACTTAAAAACTAACATGGAACAGTGGTTTCCTCGCATAGTTTCTTTCACAGAACACCAGACATAGACGCATAATCTTATTCCAATCATCCGCCAACACGTTATGTTCTGGTTTGGTCGTCATAAGGGCATTCAGCACCTTTAATGTACAGACGACAGCACAACAAGCTACTATGTGAATCAATTTGTCAGATTTCCTTATTAGAATTTCAAATTTATCTCTAAAGTATTAAGGCTCAAGGTTGATTGGGAATATCTGACAGTTTGGGTTAGCGTGACCTGCTGTCATTTTGGCTCGGCATTTGGCTCTGCCTACGGTTTTTGTTGAGACTTGCGTAAACAGATTTTGTCGATGGTTCTGACAGTGACAATGTATTTGTCAGGCACATACATATATATAATAGTCAGCACAAGAGATCATGGAGCTTTGGGCAGTACGTCCCTGAAATGTCTCAGACCTTCTTCTCCCCTCCATGGAGTAAAATTCAACATCCCTAAGAGATAGTTGGACATGCGCCTTGGCTCGCTTGAAAGCATGTTTAACAAGCCGTGCGATATTTTGCGGCCAGTTTAAGGGGCCTTATTTTGTGTCAAAATGAAATGGAATCGTTCATCCATCCACCATCATCATCACCTCAGCGTTAATCCCAGCCGCATCCGAAGCTTTTTCAGCTTTGGAGTCTGGGGTCCGCTTTACCAGTCTAACACAGATTTTGGCTAAACTTTGATTTTTTCTCGTCATTTATCAACAGATCACCGCTGTTTTTCATTTCCTAACTTATCTCATTCTGGAATTGAATTACCATTCAGCTAAGCTTCGCTATATTTGTCCTAATTAATGCCATTTCTCTCGGTTCAGCAACTTCTAATTCATTAAAACCTTACTCTAATACTAAGTACTTTGTACGGCCTAATAACTTTGCCACAGATAACCTAACAACACAATAAGTTTACGGTCACAAGCCACACAATTAGCCACTGGACCGCAGCCAAGTAGTAAATTCACTTTCCTACTTTTAATTGGGTACCTATAACCTGACTCTTTAACCGACTTAAAAAGTTTTATACAGTTTTTTTATACTAAATGTCAAGAGCAAGGTTGTTTATTGTTCAGAATAATTTAAAAAAAAAAAAACAGGAACTATAAATCTGTAGGCCTAGGTTTTTTTTTACACTACAACGTGTCCTTGTCTATTTTTTTTTTCTTTGGTAAAGTCGATGAAATGCGGTATATGAAGGCTATAATAGAGAGAGTATGCCAAGAAGCTTGTTCACTTTGCTTTGAAGATAGACGGTCTTAATGTGGAAGGGAAAACTGACACTAAAGCAATTATCATACAATACCGCTTACTTACAAAAAGAAGAGCAAGCGAGACTATGGATTACACCAGTACATATCAACGTTGCTTATAGTTGTAGTCACTAAAATTAACTTTAAGCAACCCATCAGACCAGAACCCTAAAAAATCAAAAATGGTCCTTCGAGCCGGATTATACAATTCTATACTAAATTGCTCACTACGCGACAATATTATTACCTCCCGAATTTTACACATGAGGGAAAAATGCTTTCTCTTTATTTATATCCTCTATACTCGACAAACCCGCTCGATTCATTGCCTTCAACTCCATACCTTAACGAATGTATATACAGAGGGCACCCTGTAGCAGTCACTTTGTAACTTTGTAGAAGTTGTTGCGAAACAATAGGTCCCTACAAGCTTTGTGAGGAAGCTTGGAGATAAAATAAACTTAGATATATAAGACAATATTTTATGAGAACACTCCCGTTTTCATATATAGATTTCCCTAGAAGTAGTTTTCGTAATAACTTTTATTTAGAACTAAAATATTGGTCCTTTTACTCTTGTATTTTTGTAGGTAATATTTACTAAATAGCTTATGGTTTCCTTTGATACAAAGGGTGATAATATAAAGTGTTTTGAGTAGGAAGAGGTATGTGTATCTGTACTTTTAATATATAAAGCTGAAGAGTTTCTTTGTTTGAACGAGCTAATCTCAGGAACTAATGGTCCGATTTGAAAAGTTATTCTTGTGTTGGATAGCCCATTAATCCAGCAATATAACATTACGCTGCGACCAATAGGAGCGGAGCATATAAAAAAAAACATCGAAACCTAAAATGAAAACGAGAGAAACCGCGCGGCGCAGCTAGTCTCTTATAAACCTTTTACCACATTACAACTAAGATATAATTGAGCAGAGCATTATCAACCTGAACAGAGGGGCTCGTCACTAAAATAATAACAGCCACACAAGTCGATTGATTAGGTTAAGCCATGCTTGCTGCGGTTGGTCTTTGGATGGTTGACGTTCTTTACATGAAAGTTTTAAATCAAATCATTTTATTTGTTATCACAGGTAAATAGGTACAGATCTTACATAGAATAGTGCGCTGTATAATGGAAGTAGGCGTACAAAAACATAGTGTTCATGTGATTCATTATAACAAAATTTTAACGTTTATGAATATATTTTTAGATATCATGCATAATTATTATTTCCAATAAAAGCGACCAACTCAAATGAGGAACTATATCTTATTAATTTAATGTCAAAAAATCTCAGTCAAAATAATCAAAATCATCAATATAAAATCATGACCTGTGCCTCGGAAAGCACGTTAAGTCAGTTTAACATTAAACAGTCGTTACGGATTGTCAAAAGTCTGAAAGTCTGAACACCGGTCTTACCAGGGGGTGTCGTATTACCCAGTATCAGGGTTGTGGAGGTATAGGGAGGTATATAGGATAGGTAATCGAATGGCTTGACGTCGTAAGAGATGTGATGCGTGCCAACAAACTCACACCACGGGATGCCAGAGATCGTGCGAAATGCAGGCGTGTACATGTAGGAAAGCGGACCCCGGTCTCCAACGCGAAAGCCACGCATGCAACCGGGATTATACGCTGAGATGATGATGATAGGATAGGTAATCGCTCCATGTAAAGCACTGATATTCAGCTGAATATGAGCTATGGAGCGGGCTATGTTGGGCGTCTCTCTGAAGGACCCTATCAAAAATGATGTGATCCGACAGAGGATCAAAGTCACCGACATAGCTGAGAGGATTAGTAAGCTGAAGTGGCAATGGGCTGGTCACATATGCCGCAGGACCGACAACCTTTAGGGTAAACGAGTCCTTGAGTGGAGACTGCGTCTGGGCAAACGTAGCGTAGGCCGCCCTCGGGCGAGATAGAGCGACGACATCACAAAGGTGGATGGTAGTGGCTGGCGGAGAACTACTCAAGATCGAGCTTGTTGGCGTGCCATAGAAGAGACCTATGTCCAGTAGTGGACGAGTAGAGACAGATGATGATGATGATTCAGCTGAATCCGGTTAGACTGGAAACCGACACTAACATACTTGGGAAAGGTCTGTGCAGATGATGATGATTATCAATATATGTACAATGCAACAGCAACAGAACTGAACTTAGTCTGCTATTACAATAGTACAGTAGGGCCTCGTTAATCCGGAGAGGCAAAAACAAGCCCCTTTTCGGATTATCGAGGCATTCGGATTATAGTATGCCATATTTAATGTTAATAAAACACATGATTAACCTTATTTTCTTTGTGTCGCCTACAGTTGACCTGCCTATGCTAAACTTCCGAGCAATGACATGGGTAGCTGTCATCTTTATCTAACTTCTGTAATCCGCAATTTGTCTTTTAATGTCAATGTCGTATGTTTACGTGGCGGCACCATGATGTTAGCAAGGGCGCTAAATTGACACTACGTATTACACCAAAAGCGATAAACAAAACACTGACGGACGGCGTATTGGTTCATTCATGACAGCCCGCACCTACCCTCAACGGCCTCCCCCGCGAATCCTATTGCCCGGCCGGATTACAGCGATCACCGAACAAGTGGGAGTCCGGATTACCGAGGTCCTACTGTATTAGAATGGTCGATTAGTGATCTCATTATTATATTATATCCCACTGCTGGATATAGACTCCCCCCCGGATCTCGACGACTGGGAGTCCGGATTACCGAGGTCCTACTGTATTAGAATGGTCGATTAGTGATCTCATTATTATATTATATCCCACTGCTGGATATAGACTTCCCCGGATCTCGACGACTGGTCCTGCGCCTCCTACATCAAGCGGTTTCCCGCGACATTCACCACATCGTCGGTCCACCTTTTCGAGGTCTTACCCGTGCTGTGTTTTCTGGTACATGGTCGCCACTCGATAACCCGTCGGCCCCACTTTAGTGTTGCAATTCTTCGGGCTATGTCGGTTACTCTCGTTCTTCTGCGGATCTCCTCATTCCTTATTTGATCACGCAGTGAAACCCCAAGCATAGCACTCTCCATTGCCCTTTGAGTGGCATTGAGCGACTTTTGAGTGACTCATAATGATTGAATTTTACAAGTTTCGTAATCTACTAACAAAATGGCGTCATTATGACTCTCCATTGGCCAATCACTCATCATCATCCCAGTCGCATCCGAAGCCTTTTCAGCTTTGGAGTCTGGGGTCCGCTTTTACCAGTCCAACTGTTGATATGGCTAAACTTCGACATTTTCCGTGAAGCGACTGCCGTCTGACCTCCACAACCCGAAGGCGACATCGAAGTATTGCAGTTAGACCAATTGTTGGACATTTGAGGGCTCCAACAACCCGTAACGACTGCCACTAGATGTTCGTATGGCAACCGGGACCAACGGCTTAATGTACTTTCCGAGGCACAACCAGACCAGTGCAAATATTCATATTCATGCATAATTGCATATAAATACTTGCACTGTGCGGGGATCGAACCCGCGCCACCTTGCGCAGCGGCCGCGTCCGCTACCGCTACGCCACGGAGGCTGTCCCATTGGCCAATCACTGACCCTCCAAATGAATAAATGTTCAAATTGAGTAGTAGTTTTCAGAAAATCATTTCTACTAACGGGTTTCATAATATTGGCAATACGGTAATGTCATTCTATCACCATTCCATTACGAGACGATTGACCTAATTGATCGATCATTATGAATTTAGCATATTGACAATGAAATCGTGTTGGAATGACAAATTTATAATAATAGCAGACCCACCACCACCAGTATTCTTCGCATAAGTTACAAAAATCCAATATTCATAGTACAGTGTAGAAGAATTAAAAAGGTATAAAAAAAAATTCTCGGTGGTAGGCTATAACATCGGCTGCCGGCAGAAGTTACCACCCACCAGACAAGATCTTGCCGCCAAGCGATTTGTCGTGTTCCGGCTTGATGTATGGTGAAGTCGTACGGAGGACGGGTCTGAGCAGTTGTGCTGCGATGTGTGCCGGGTACGATGCGCCAAATGTTGTTGTGTCGGGAGTTTGGTAGTGGAGAATCTCCAGATCAATCTCCCTCTGGTGCAGCATCGTTGGTCGTGTTGGTCTTGGGTTTAACATTGCATCACCTCGTTCAACTGCCGTCATCCTTCCTATTCCTAAGTTTTTTAAGTGAATAGGCTTAATAAACTAGTACGCTTTACCATCAACGATTGCATTACTGCTTACCATCAGGCGGGATTGCAGTCAAGCACTTGATTATAATTATTAAAAAAAATACAACGGGGTCAATTCAAAGGTATAAAAAAATAAATTCAATTTTGGTCAGAACCTACCATTCATTTACAAAACTAAACTTCATGTAAGTATTTTTTTATATATAAAATATAAACTAGTGCTTGACCGCAGTCTCGTCTGATGGTAAGCAGTGACGCAATCGTTGATGGTAAATCGCACTAGTTTATTAAGAGCCTATTCACTCTAGCCTTGAAGACACTCAAATAGAAGTCCGACGGAAACACCGCCACTGGCAAATCGTTCCAGTCCCTCGTTGTACGCGGTATACCTAAAAGAGAAGGCGAAACGCTTCGTCCGGATCGTATTGGTGGAAACCCGCCGTACGACGGGTCATCCGATGGTGGAACGGAGATGGGGGAATTAAATCACGCAATAATTAACTTTTGATTTGACTTTGATCAGTGCGTGATCAGGACGTACTTCCGCAATAATTACACTAATTGACATAACAACAAGCTGATTAATGATAACAATGGTTATATAGACAGATGTATAGTAATATTATGATTTCCAATTAATATAATGATTTAGTCGGATTAATGGCAATCAAAGATATGTAGCGTTATCAGTATATATGTGATCTAGCAACGTAGGCCGTGTTTGAAAAAGGGAGTGAGCTATAAATCCCTGCGGGTCTAGTGTGGGTTGGTAGATATCACATATCTTCAAATTCCTTATTCTAGGACATGCCAATTTTCTCACGATGTTTTTTTTATTAATTATAAACTAGCGCTTGACCGCAATCCCGCCTGATGGTAAGCAGTTACGCAATCGTTAATAGTAAAGCGCAGGTTATTATGAGCCTATTCACTCTAGCCTTGAAGACACTCAAATTGTAGTCCGACGGAAACCGGCGTTGAAAATGAAACCCATTGCTACTGGTAATGTGATACGCAAATACCCTGCGGGTCTGGTTGCCTGTGTATACGAATTTCATCATCATCCCAGTGTTAATCCCAGTCGCATCCGAAGCCTTTTCAGCTTTGGAGTCTGGGGTCCGCTTTACCAGTCCAACTGCTGATATGGCTAAACTTCGACATTTTCCGTGAAGCGACTGCCGTCTGACCTCCACAACCCGAAGGCGACATCGAAGCATTGCAGTTAGACCAATTGTTGGACTTTTGAGGGCTCCAAAAACCCGTAACGACTGCCACTAGATGTTCGTATGGCAACCGGGATCAACGGCTTAACGTGCTTTCCGAGGCACGACCAGATCAGTGCAAATATTCACATTCATGAATACAAATACTTGCACTGTGCGGGGATCGAACCCGCGCCGACTTGCGCAGCGGCCGCGTCCGCTACCGCTGCGCCACGGAGGCGAATTACGAATTTAAATGTTTGTAAACGGACCCACAATAAAGGAGAAATTCCTAGCATGAGAAATTGGCAATATTTTAAAACAAAATAAAAAAAGAAGTTCGATTCTGTAACCATTTCACCGTGAAAACTTAGATGATAAATGGTCACAGAATCGCCCTGCTGGCACTTTCTAGTTACGCTTGTATGTCCTCTAACTGATTCATGTGTAGCTACATAAAGAAAAGACAAACAATGGATGAAAGAAAAACTGTACAATGGGCGTTATAACATTCAGCCATTTCTGCCCAAAATCTGAAGGACACACATCCCACAAATAACCAAAAACATTAATATGACATTTATATCATATTGCGGAACGGGTGGTGTTCTGAATATAATCCCAAAATGGCTTCCATAAGGAAGATATTCGGGGAAAACTTACATAGCTCAATCCCTTTCCCACACCCAAGGACACATTAGAGATCCGTAGTTGTTAATATTTATTTAAATAGCCATTTTTACTTTAGAGGCTTGGGGAACAGGGAGTGAAGTTCACTCATTCTCCTTTTATTTATAAAGTAGTGCTTGACTGCAATCCTGCCTGAAGGTAAACAGTGATGCAATCGATGATGGTAAAGCGCGCTAGTTTATTAAGCCTATTCACTTAAAAAACTTAGTGAATAGTAAGGTAAACGGCAGTTGAGCGTGGTGACGCAATGTTAAACCCAACAACATGACCAATGATGCTGTGCCAGAGGAAGATTGATCTGGAGACCCTCCACGACTGAATTCAAGGCACAACAATATTTGGTGCATCGTACCCGGCACACATCGCAACACAACTGCTCAGACCCGTCCTCCGTACAGGAAAAGGGTGGATCCTCCGACCAGACAAGTATTATATCTGGCGGGCACTTGCCCAACAGTTGATGTTGGGAAGTTGAATATAGCCAGTTGCATGATAAACTCTGCTTGCGAGATGTAGAATTCGTGTGAGTGATTTCAGTATGACGCGTTTGTAGATACCACTACAGTACCGTAACAAAACAATACAATATGCAAAGGTGACGCTTATTTCTAAAGAAATAGAGTTTTCTTTTCAAAATCAAAATTTAAATGAAATCAGCTTTTATTTCAACTAATTCTAGGGATTGATACTATTAATAGCTTATTCAAATCTACCTTAGTCTATCTATTTCCGGATTTTTTCCATGAATCAACCGACTGTTCCTATAAGAACCAACATAAGAGAAATGTTACCTACATTTACTGCTTATTTGTTATTCACGAGTAGATATTGTGCAAGATTTGGGTAAATAAAGATGTATTTTTATGTTATTATCTCTTCCAGCATGTCTTCGACAGGTGAGTACATAGACGATATGGTTGTGAATATATTTAGTTTGTAATCTATTTCTGAAATGTGTTTTCCCAATACTGTGATATCGAAATCTGAAACAGACCTTTCTGAGTTTTCTGAGTGTTGAATATCTTCTCTGATTTTTGTGTTTATCGGCGGTAAACTCCACCGACAACTTAAAGTAAATGTAACGCGACATTAGTAGTGTGTGTCCTTCCGCTGACCGCTGCACGGCGTAGCCAACGCACTTCTTTTAGAACTGGCAAGCTACCGATTCATGGCCACGAGATTTAGGCCTCAAAATTCAAAATTAATAAAGTTAGGGAGTCTGATAGTGAATTGTGTTAGTGTGCGTCTTCTCGTGATTTGGTCTGGGGTCTACGAACTCCGCATCTGAAGGTGGTAAGTGGTTTGCTGCTTTAGCGGCTTAATCAGAGGGATATACTCCGAGGGCATCATTCTATCGCATATTTACTTGTAGTTTCTTCGATATTTAATTGGTGTACAATAAAGAATATTATAAATAATAAAAAAGTATTGCTATCCTAAATACAGTCCACTTGAATCTTATTTGTCGCTACACTGAATTTCATGCTCATTTTTCTTCCTATATCCTCAAACTAGGCTGCTGCATAGTTTGGCAAGCACTTCCTGCATTTGAGAGCACAAGTTGGCATATCTCAATAGAGTGAGGGACCCGAGGCTATAAAAAAACCGCCGCACAGGTCAATCGATCAGGTTAAGCTTCGCTTGCAGGGAGACGCGGGTTCGATCCCCACACAGTGCAAATATTTGTATGCATGAATATGAATATTTGCACTGGTCTGGTCTTGCCTCGGAAATCACGTTAAGCCGTTGGTCCTGGTTGCCATACGAACATCTAGTGGCAGTCGTTACGGGTTATTGGAGCCCTCAAAAGTCTAACAATTGGTCTAACTGCAATGCTTAGATATCGCCTTCGGGTTGTGGAGGTCAGACGGCAGTCGCTTCACGGAAAATATCGAAGTTTAGCCAAAATCAGCAGTTAGACTGGTAAAGCGGACCCCAGACTCCAAAGCTGAAAAAAGCTGCGGATGCGACTGGGATTAACGCTGAGATGATGATGATGATGAAGCTTCGCTTGCTGAGGGTGGTGTGTGGATGGGTGGGCCATCTTTACATTCCGAGACCTCTCCGTGCCTCGGAAAATTCGTTAAACCGTTGGTACCCGCCACCATTGATAGATATTTGATAGTCGTTGATGATTGTCAAGGGCCCTCCACACGCTTGGCAAACAATGGCAAACAGCCAACAGCAAACACGGACGTGTGGATGAGTGTTTGTCTTTATTTTCCTGTTTGTGTTGGTGTTTGGCAGTGTTCGACATCGGTGTCAGTTTTTCTTGCCAGATCAAAGGATGTTTGGCAAACAGTTTGCGAGGTATCCACACGTTTGGCAGCGATCAGTAATGCATGCGAGCTTTCGGGAGGCGGACGTATTTACTTGATACACTTTTCCGTTGTTGCGCAAAGCAAAAAAAATGACCTATTGGTCAGCACTTACAATTCTGTCATTTTTGGAGGCTTATCAAAATGAGCCATATCTCTGTAATTCTAAAGATGCCGATCACAAAAATTGGCAAAAGGTTAATGATGCATGGACTCGAATCAGCATTATAATGAATAAAAGTGTCAAGGAAATGAAGACCAAAAAATAAATACTGATGGCTACGTGCCGCAGACATCTGAAGAAAAAAAAGGATAAAGGATAGCAAATACTCAAAATCTGTGAAACTCATGCGACAAAAGTTATGAAACTCCCCCGATGGTTCGTGAAGAAGCTCATTAGATTTTTCTTCTATAAATTGTCTAAAACCTATAAAACTTTTAAGTAAAATTAAATAACACGGCAAATTAAAGCCCAAATAATAGGTCTAAAGTAGTACCTTGTACGATTTTTATGTATTTGAATCATCCACCATCGTCTTCGCTTTCTTTTTTGACTTGTTTTAACTTATAATAAAAATATGTCAACCCGAAAGTAATACTTGCCACAAGCTCGACGTCCGCCATGTTTACCGATTCACGTTCACCAAGCATGTGGATGCCTGTTTGTGTTGGGTGATTTTTGTTGGATGTTTGGGACTTTGTTTGCTGTTTGCGGTGTTTGTGACAAACAGCCAGCGTGTGGAGGCCGCTTTAGGAATCCGAGCCTGACACCAGTCTTACCATGGGATATCGTATTACCCAGTAACTGGGTTATGAAGGTCAGAGAGTGGCTCCATGTTAAATACTGGCGAAATCCGTGGCAAATATTCAGCTGAATGCGTCTGATCCCAATATATAGCTTACTAGATATATACATAGCTACTACACTTCACATTGAATAGAGACAGTCGTTTCATCAGATTATTCGCATACAAAAAAAAACGCCTACAGAACCATTTTGTAACTATTATCTAGTAGCTACATTGACCAGATTTTTCATTTCAGTGGGCGTAATAGATACAAATGGTTCTTTCATCTTCCAATATTGCGAAGATCCGAATCGAAGGACCAAAAAAAAAAATACCTTCATAAAAAAGGCTGAAACCTCCTTTCAAACTGAAACGTCTACAACTAACTTGTTATCAATCATGATTATAGATAAATCTAATAAAATGGTTTCTATTTACTTTCAGTAAAGGTTGTTCTATTTTAAGAAATTTATGTGCCTATATTATAAAACAGATTCTATTATAGTAGTAGCAAAAGGACTATACAATATGTAAAGAAAACCCCGTCCGACCCATAAGGATAATAAAGGTTAGGTATACACATGACCAAATAAAATATGAAATTTTACATAATCATCATAGTAACAATACTAATATTGAAATAATCTTTTTTTTTCGCGAATTAATTCCAACTTCCCCAAAATGTGGTATTTTAAAAAAAGTGACAAAATCATTTTCGAGGGTATTATTATGAGTGATACGACCGCGTGCCACGTGCCCTGCCCACCTTCGCCCGCACATGTATCTCCTTTTGCGAAATAATATTAATTTTTTTAGACTGTTTTTTATGTTTAGCCCGGCTTTGTGGGCATTAGTAGAATCAGTTATCGATACCTAACAATACCTTTACGGATCGGACAGGGTTTTCTTTTCATATTGTATAAGGTCTCAAAATGGATCTATTTTTAATGGAGTTTGAGATTCCGGAATATATACATGAGAACATTATAGGCTACCTATATTTATATCCACACAACATTATTTTCTGTTTATAGATTTGAAACCTGAAACACGAGTCCGGTAAATCTATGTACAAAATTTCAAAAAGATTTCTTGAAAAACCACAAACTTATCAGCTTGTTATTCTACTTGGTTGTCCCAACAAAAATATGGTGAACGCTCCGCTCGGGCGGCGGGCGGTGCGTTGACCAATGGCGTCAGCTGTTGCGTGTACTATGATCTAACGTAAGCTGCGTGGTGCGCTCGGTAAGCACACTGCCACTTTCTAAATATCATCATCACCATCAACCTTTTTATCGTCCCACTGCTAGGCACAGGTCTCCTCTCATACAGAGAAGGATTGAGCGTAATCACCACGCTTGCTCAATGCGGGTTGGCGATTTCAGACTTATAAAGTCCAGGTTTCCTCAAGATGTTTTCCTTCACCTTCACTCATTGGTATCCAAGATATACTTAGAAAGTACATATAACTTTAGAAAAGTTACATTGGTCTTGCCTGACCTGGAATCGAACCCGTACGCTCATACTTGAGAGGCTGGTGTTTTTACCACTAGGCCACCACGACTTCTAAATGTATTTGGGAAAAAATATAACATGGTGTAAAAATTATTGGAATCCATACAGTTGCTTATTCTGAACAAACTATATTCAGTTTCCGTATAAAGAAAAAATAAATTTGTATAAAACCTGTTTGAGAATTTAAAATATGGCTTCGAATAACGAAGAGAAACTCGTGATGAAAGGAAACTTTGTACAGATAATTTAATTTATATCTAGAAAAATTGCCAACTGAGAGACGTATTGAACACGCGGTGAACAATGTATAGTTGAGAGATTTGTCATTAAACAAAGTTAAGCTATTGTTTCCGTGATTAGTCTTTGGATGGGGTGACCACGTTTACTGCTGTTTGTGTATGTGACTTTATATGTTTGTAAACGCACCCACGATACAGGAGCAATTCGTAGTGCGGGGCAAGGCTTTTTTTTTAAATATAAAGTAAAAAAAAAAAAATATGGAGAATCCCTTACATGTCTCGGAAAGTATGTTAAGCCCGCTGCCGTTGGCTTTGAAAGTTGGTACGGGTCTTCAGAACCGAAAATCTGACAACCAAAAAAAAAAGAACACCACGCTAAGTTTTAAGTTCTAAGTTAAGTAAGATTGTTACTAACCTTATGGACTCCGGTCTGAAATAAAAGTATTCTATTCTATTATTTTATATTCTATTAGGCTTACACTTGGTTAAAATTACAAGAAATAGCATGCAGTTAAAACAGCAGATGAGCCTTCCATTTAGTTCGAATTAACAGTGGGTTCCAAACTAGGCACGGCCTGTATCTTGGTGACCCCAGCTGACAATCAGTCTTACCAAAGGGTATCGTGGTTCCAGTAATTGGGTTGAGGAAGTCATATAGGTAGTTATTCCATGTAATCTACTAGTATTCAGGTGGATCTGGTTAGATTGGAAGCCAAACCCAACATAGTAGGGAAAAGCTCAAACAGAGAAGAAATAAAGTTATTTTTCTTTATACGAAAACTTAAATATAGTTTTTTTCAAAATAGATAACTGAATCGATTCCAATCATTTTTACACCATGTTATAATTTTCCTAAATATATTCAAAAATTGTTGCAGTGTGGTTTCTGAACGTACAACAGAGTTTACGGCAGATCATAGTAGTCCTAGTCCTTGCGCACAGCAGAATGGAGCCATGGTTCTTATTTTCTCTATGAGAAGAGGTTTCTTTGGAACGTAATCGTTCTCCGTGACGCAGCGGTCAACACGCCTGCCTGCGGCGTGGAGGCCCCGGGTTCGATCCCCGGTCAGGTCATGATGAAAAACGATCTTTTCCTGATTGGTCTGGGTCTTGGATGTTTATCTATATATGTATCTATTATAAATATAGTATCATTGAGTTAGTATCCCATAACATAAGTCTCGAACTTACTTTGGGGCTAGCTCAACCTGTGTCATATGTCCGTATTATTTACATTTATAACTAGCGGCCGCCAGCGACTTCCTTCGCGTGGAGTTAGTTATGCTCCGCTCCTATTGGTCGCAGCGTGATGTTATATAGCCTAAAGCCTTCCTGGATTAATGGACTATCCAACGAAAAAAGAATTTTTCAAATCGGACCAGTAGTTCCCGAGATTAGCCCGAACAAACAAATAAACAAACATACAAACAAACTCTTCAGCTTTATATATTAGTATAGATATAAAATGACTAGCTTTTGCTCGCGACTTTGCACGTGTTGCTTAGAGTTCTTTCTAATTATATTTCTCTGAGAACAGCTTCATAGGGTTCTATTGTAATGTTTATGTTAACTTATAGCTTTTCTCTAAAAATTGGCGATCGAGTGTAAAAAGTGTTTTCCAAATTCGACTGATATGTACAGACGTTCATTCAATCAAACAACCAATAAAAAAAAACGTATTGAAAGTCATTTATTCAAATTAGGCTGAGAATCAGTACTATAGAACGTCAATATTACATAAGACAGTCCCCCAAAACCCTCAACCATCACCACTTCCTAGAGCTTTCGCTGGGAAGAAGAAGTGGCGGAACAAACTCTCCATCAGCACAACTGTCTGCGCATTTAAAACGAAAAAAAAAACACGTGTTGTATATACTACTCAACACCTCAGCACACAACCTCGTCAGCTTCATAATATTAGTTTAAATGATTATAATAAACAGAAATCTAGAAACACGCACAAAGTGTTTCAAGTATCCGGCTCGAAGGACCACCATTATCAGTATTAATATCCATATTTTTCCTCACAAAATCATATTGCACTATCATCGTCGTTTGATAGCTTTACGCTTCAATTTTGCGGCGCAAGTGGTTCAAATTACTCCTCTGATATTTTTCGATGTCAGCAAATTTTCATAACGTTTTAACCAATATTCCATTTAGATTTTATTTTATTTAACTCAATTTAAGTGGATTTATTCAAATTAAGGACTATTACTTAGGTATTGGTACCTTTTTAAGTATAAATTGCTTGTACACTCGGTTTGAATTCAATAGATTTCATTATTAAAACTGCAATACTTGGTTTGCTAAAACTCTATAAAATTAGAAATTGGATTTGTAAAAGTTAAAGTCATTAATTTATATTTTAAAATTAGAATTGTCAAAGAGTCCGTGAAAAATTTAAGCAAAAATAACACTAAAAAGTTTCAATTTTAACCTGAATAGGTACCCACTTGATTTGGGTACGTACGGACGACAGCAGGTCAATCTACTCCAAACTGAAAAATATTACCTTGAGCCTTAATGCTTTAGAGATAAAGCTGAAAATCTAATACGCAAGATGAAGTAAGCATGATCAAACATTTTATTGGGTTTTTCGTCTATGAAAAATAATGTATTATTTCTTTTTCATTTTCAAAGAAATGTTGGTGGATCTTTGTTTTTTTTTTAAATACGCACCCATGATACTTGTATCGTGGGTGTATTTACATTTAATCGACAATAAAAAACATGTTTGTAGTCAACATGAAGAGTTTGTTTGTTTGTTTGTTTGAACGCGCTAATCTCAGGAACTAGTGGTCCGATTTGAAAAATTCTTTCTCTACTTATTTTCCTTTTGCAAATTATGAAACCAGAAGTAATTTGAATGTAACATCTAATAGATCACAAAATCATGCGTTGGGTGACGGAAGACCTTCAGCAAGATTACATAGACCTAATATATAAAATTCTCGTGTCGCGGTGTTTGTGGTTAAAGTCCTCCGAAACGGCTTTCCCGATTCTCATGAAATTTTGTGTGCATATTGGGTAGGTCTGAGAATCGGACAACATCTATTTTTTATCCCCCTAAATGTTAAGGGTAATCCACCCCTATTTTTTTTAAATATAGATCTATATCGCCCTTTACAGCACATGATTTAAATAAATAGTTTCGAAGATATTACAAATTTAAAAATTGTTGAGCGTCGCATTTGCGGCGATACCAGCCGGTTGGGCGGCGGGCTGCTATGTTTTTCATACAACGTTAACAGTTTTTTTGTAATGTATTTAGTATCAGCATTGCACCCGTGCGAAGCCGGGCGGGTCGCTAGTATATGTAGATACGGTCCTTAAAAACGGAACAATTTATTCAAAGTAAGCATTTTCAGCAGGATTGACTATCTATTGATCGGTGGATGTATCGATGTTTGAAACCTTACCTGCAACACTAGATGTCATTGTCTTTATTTAGCCTTAAATACTGCTGATGAGGCATTCACACCAAGGTAAACCTATAACCTCTTAACCAATGTAGAAAAAACAAATTCAATAACTTCGATTCCGCAAATTCTAGTCGAACCGCTTACATAGCAACCGCCATATTGGATTTCTAAAAACGTCATTTATCATGTGTCAATGTCTGAAAAATTCGATTTTAAAATACGCTGTACATCATTCAATTTATTTGCGGCAATATCGGGGAAGGGATCGCAAGAAAAAGTCTGACATTTGAAATTGCATACAAATGAAATATTTTCCGTGTCCGATGTCGAGGACCGTCGCCTCTTTGTCGTGTTGGGTGAGTCATTAGAGTAGAAAGAATTTATTTTCATTTTTCCTGACATCGCTCTGCGTGCTAGTATTTTAGTCGTGACGAGAAGTTTGTAGCTAAAATACTCGTATGTAATATTGCATTTGTTAAAAAAAAATGACCAAGTGCGTGTCGGACTCATGCACAAAGGGTTCCGTACCATTGATTTATAAAATTAAAGGATTTAAGTTATTTGTATGAAAGATTACCCGGTAATAAGCGGTTTACGATTTACGAGGTATTAAAAAAACTGCTTACTAGATCTAGTTCAAAACAATTTTCGAACGGACGGACAGACAGACAGACGGACAGATGGACAGACATAACATGACGAATCTATAAGGGTTCCGTCTTTTTCCATTTGGCTACGGAACCCTAAAAATGGAAGTTAAATAGGTACTTAAGAGATCTTCTTATATGATAAAACTAGCCACAGTATAGTATTTATTTATTTAATATGTATATCCATAATATCACTCCTGTAATGCTGGAAATGTGAGGCTAAGTTGTACCATACTGTACAGCTAAGTTCGGCCAGTAATGTCTAAGCCCTACGTAAGGCCGCTGCCTCGAATCTTGCGGGCAGCGGGGCGGCAACGGCAGGGGCGCGGGCGCGGGCGGGCATCAAAGACCCGTTCTCAAAACTAGTGGGCAGATCGCGCGTCACTATAGCCGCGTAGTGTTGTATTCACGATTGTGTCAACGAGATATTTATTTTTATTCGCCAAAGAAATGCCTGAACAATGGCGACAATATCTTTTTGATTCAAATTTATTCCTAACGCTCGATCACCGCTCGTTGCCCGCCCGCTGCCCGCAAGATTCGAGCGCGAGAAGTACACCGCTCGCTACCCGCCACCGCCCCGCTGCCGCGCCGCTGTTTTCGAGAACCGGTCCATTTGATTTTACGCATAAGATCCTGCCGCTCATTCGCCACCTCCGCCCCGTTGCCCGCAAGATTCGAGGCAGAGGCCTAAGAGCTGGCAAGCGTATTCTCATCTGTGTCACAAATCAGCCACCTTTTTGATGTCGTCGCTCCATCTCGCCCAAGGGCGTCCTACGCTACGTTTGCCGAGACGCGGTCTCCACTCGAGGACTCGTTTACCCCATCGGTTGTCGGCCCTGCGGCATATGTGACCAGCCCATTGCCACTTCAGCTTGCTAATCCTCTCAGCTATGTCGGTAACAGAACAATATATAAGTATTTAATGATGCAGGTAGATATAATTATGTAAAATATTATTAAATAAAATAAATAACTCATCTTTTTTATTGGCTTACGGAAATTGCCTCAAAATAAAATGCAAATTATTTTGCATAGTAACGAAACTTTTCAAAAGAATATGGCTTCCCGCAGCGTCAGTCCTTTGGCACCAATTTACGGGTTAGTGTTCTAAGCTCGCAAGTAGTTGCTTTATCCCGCTATTTCAAGCGTGCAGCGGCTGCGCTAAGTAACGTTATTTCCGCAACTTACGTAGATATTCTATATTGCTTCTTGCCATAATACCCAAAACATTGTTTTAACATGAATATTACGCCTAAGCAGAGTTTACCGCGTAACGAGATACAACTTTCCGACATCAATTGTTGGGCAGTTGCTCACCAGACACAATGTCAAAACCCATCAGGTCGGAAGCTCTTCCTATTTCTACAGAGAGTGAGCGAACTTTACACTCTGTTCCTCATGCTATAAGCCTATAAGCCGTTTTATAACGCATTAAAACCATTTAATCCGAATTTGAAATTGACTGCACGGTTAGCGCAAAGGTTAAGCTATCTGCTGCGCTGCGTATCGCGGGTTCGATTCCCGTACGGAACAAATATTTGTATGACCTACAAGGTCAGGGTCTGGCTGTTTGTGTGTGAGTTTATATGTTTGTAAACGCTTCCAAGATACAAGAAAAATTCCTAGTGTGGGGCAGCGTTTTAAAAAAAAGAAAAGCATAACGTAACTGTAAAATAATCTCTAAGACACCTATTTTTAAAACGCGGAACCTAGCGACAAACGTGTAAAGAAGATTGTGATCAAGTTTCGTTTACACATGGCAACATCGTCGATAACAGATATACGTAGGTAAATTACCCCGAAATTACCCCGTGTTGCCAAGCGAAACACAAAACATTACAATGTTTTTTGTTTCGCTTTCAAATTATTCAAGCCTCAAGGGAATTGAGTCAGTCCGAATTACTATTTAGATATTACGTTTGTTCCCAATAGAACATGATAACTTCACATCGTTTTAATTATACGCCTGAACAACTACGAATCATGAAAGGGTGAACATTTCAAATGAGAATTGGAAACCACAAAATGTATGGCAGCGAATTTTAAAGGAAAATTCAATTATCCGTACATATATTCAAATCATAACCCTAATTATTTATCAGACATAGGTAGACGGTGACTACAAGCATTGTCATTTGATGGTGGGTGTTAATTGGTTTTTAAATGGTTTTCCCTCTCTATACTTATGAAAGAGCTGTAGGTACTTATGTGAGATCTCATTTCAAACAAGATCCATTTTGTTAATAAAAAAAAGAAACTTTAAAGCATACAATTTTTGATGAAAGGACAGCCGTTACTGGCCCCGATCCCATGGTTCACAAACTTCTTCTTTTTCTTCAGCCTTTAGAAGTCCACTGCTGGACAAAGGCCTCCCCCAAGACTTTCCACGATGACCGGTCTTGTGCTGCCCGCATCCGGATCCGTAGAGTTCGGATATATCGCGCTTTTTAGATTTCCCTCGGGAATATCAAATTTTTCCGGGATAAAAGGTAGCCTATGTCCTTTCTCAGGCTCTAGACTATCATTGTACCAAATTTCATTACAATCGGTTCAGTACTTTTGACGTGAAAGCCGGACAGACAGACAGACAGACAGAAATACTTTCGCATTTATAATATTAGTATGGATAACGCGCAAGCTGTGACCATAGAATAAAGAGAGGGAAGTAGGTTATCTCCGACCCAATCCGCGATTTAATTGCCTACTGTCTTAGGGTTGTCACGTTTAGCTAAATTTTAATTCAGTGTCTATAAATTGGCAAAGGTCTAAAAGTTGACGACTGTTCGCACTTCGTCGGATTCGGGTGTCACCGAAACCGCTAATAAATATTTATAGACTAAGAGCTTATATTTAAATTATTTGCTTAGTATTTAGTATAGGTACATATAGTCATATACTGGTCAGTTTTTTTCATCATTTATTTAGTGATTGATTAGTAGTTTTGTACACATAGAGGACCATATTTATTTTTAATACATCTACCTACTAAGTTTCAACAGTGTAGTCCTAATAGTTTCGGAATAAAATGGCTGTGACACACGGACAGACAGTCAGACAGATAGACAGACAGACAGACAAACGAACAGACAGACAGATGGACGGACGGACAGACAGACAGACAGAACGAATTTATAAGGGTTCCGTTTTTTGCTGTTTAGCTTCGGAACCCTAAAAATCGTAAAACAACATAAAAATACTAACAACTGCCTCTTTGACTAATCATTTCTGTTGTTAAGATCTGAACTTTATTTATCTGATTCACAAATAGTCAATTAGGTACTTACTTATTTTTAATAACGATTTTATAACTGTAAGTAGGTAGTTACTATACCTACCTACAATAGCTACTGAGAAATCGGCATAACTAAATGTAAACAAAGCAGTAGCGCTAGCGGCAAATCAACTGACAGATCAAAAGTACCTTTAATCATTGATTTGTGTGATAAATTCTAGTACGAAAACAGGCCTACCTACTTTCCCTATCTGATAGAAAACTAATACTTACAACAAGAAATAAGTAAGTTCCTAGGTAGATACCTATCTCATCATAAGTAAAAATTATAATGCTAAAATATTAAGTGACTTGCTTACCTTTCCTGCTCTATTACCTACCTACTGTAATCTGAACAGAGACAATTCTGAAATCGATGAATTATTAAGACACCCAAACACACAACAATACGTTCTCCTGCGATAATCACACATTGTTCTTTAATTTAGCTACGTAATATTCTGTAATCTGTGATTTAGCGAATGTGCCGAAAAGCCGTGACGCGCGAACCTCGTTCGGTGCTAGCCGCGACTAGCGCACCGATAGGCACTCTAATATTGTGTTTAGGTGTGCGTGCGGCGACGCATAGATACGATGGCGCACACATACAAGCCGCGCGCGGTCCGTTTGTATGAAGATAACCTACTTCCCTCTCTTTATTCTATGCTGTGACGCTCGTCAACCGTCCGGCCGCGTTTGAGCGCGAAATGGTCAAGAATCAACTAGTGCGAGACAGGAATGCGGCAAATACAATTTGTTATTCCTTAACTTTCATTACTAGAAGGTAATATTTTTTAATAAGTGTACTACTATTAATGTACCTATTTAAAATAAAAGCATTGTTTTAATTAACCATGAATTTAATTTTTTTCTGTATCTACTTTTACCTCCACCTCCGCCTCCGTTTACCTCCGCATCCGCGGAGGTGAGACTCGTCGCCTCCGCATCCGCCTCCGCCTTCGCTAACAAGGCCTCTGTTACAACTTACAACCGTACTACTCACACGCAATCTGTGCAACAGTTACGCCGCTTTCTTGATTAAAATCGCCGCAAAACCATAATAATATCAGTCTATTAAAAAGCGCAGGAATATTCTCAACTCAAGTTCAACCCTTGATCAATGGCCTCTGTAGAATAGATACCACAATTTTGTCAATAACACGTGTAACAAATTACAGAAATTCTTTGAAAATTTTATTCCACAATAATGGCGGATATCGCCAATGACAGTTGAAAAAGACGGCCACGTGAACCGTCTATGAGGGAGGTTTGAGGCAAAGTCATGATGTGGCCACTATGCTGCGATATTCCAATGTTCTTTATGAATTATTTACTGAATGTACTTTTTACAACATAAATCACGCGCTTTTAGTAAACGACACTATAAATAATTTTAAAAGTCCAATGAAAAATGCGCCTGACACTCATCTTAGCTTTCCCGTCAAAACTCAGGAATATTCTCATACAGAGCATTCACGAGCATTACTAGCCACTGTCACGCCGCAATAGTGTCCGCTTAACGTCAATGTCACTTGATAACTGTCAAGTACGACATTGATGTAACGATGCATCAGAACGCGCACCATGAAATAGCAGATGTCAATTTTTTTCTCTTGCGGTGGCCGTCACAGAAGTAACACACTTGCACCATCTTCAAGAATACGTTTCTGGAAAATTCCAGTAAGACTATTTTTTTTTATAATAAAATAGTCCTTAACAGCCACGCTTGTTTAAGACGGATTAGAGATCGCAGACTTATACAGGGTGTATCTGACATCGTAACGCAAACTTTGCGAAAAGGTTACACCGCATGCTACTAATAAAATTATGATGGTCATTTATGTCGCTAATGAACGGTTTCAGAATTCACAGTGTTTAAAAAAAGTGTCAGCTCGGCTTTTGAACGTTGCAAGCGTGCCGCCGTGCGGTTTTGTAGGTATGACGTTGATTCTTGATGTGAACTCTATTAAATCAGCTGACAAGATAGTTTTTCGAGTTTTGTTTTCATGGTTCTTTTTTGTCTAATTAGCGAATTAATCAATTTTTACTTTAAAATCTTATTGGGTTATAAAATTATAGCAATTATGAACGGTCTAAAGTGAAAAAAACTACATACATATTTTTTTAAATCATGAAAAGCCGACGAAAAATTCCACCACTGGGGGGTTCAGAATCATGTACCGGATCTATGGTACTCGTTTGTGCGTCGATGTCAGATACCCCCTTTATATAAATCTGCCATATAAATCTAGAAATCTGAGATTCATCATGATTTTTCCTTCACCGATGTCATTAACGTTTTTTTTTTAATAATAAAAATCTAGTGCTTAAAGTAAAGCGCGCTAGTCTATTAGGAGCCTATTCACTCAAAAAAAAAATTGAAGGAAGATGGCAGTTGAGCGAGGTGATGCAATGTTCTGGCGGCAGAGGTTTATGCGCCCTACCGCCGGCCTCGCTACCGTCGAGGCGATCCGGCCAGTACTCGACGACTGGCTCGGGAGAAGGCACGGCTTCCTGTCGTTTAGGGTGACGCGGGTGCTGTCGGGGCACGGCTGCTTCGGCAAGTACCTGCTTCGCTTAGGCAGGGAGCCGGACGCTCGGTACCACCACTGCGTCTAATGCGGGGGGCACGGCGCAGCACACGCTCTCCGAGTGTGTAGCTTGGGAGGAGCAGCGCCGTGTCCTCACAAATGAAGTAGGAGGCGACCTGACGCTGCCGGCAGTAGTGCGGAGGATGGTCGGTAGCGCAGAGTCGTGGGACGCAGTGGTGCCCTTCTGCGAATACGTGATGTCGCAGAAGGAAGCTGCGGAACGGGAGAGGGAGATCTCAACTCCCTTCCCGGGCCGCAGAAGACGCACTGGGCGCCGAAGAAGGGCGATAACGCCCTCTTCCGTCCCCCATGAATGGGTCCAGGGGCGAGGGATATGGGGAAGTCCCCGCCCCCTATTCGATGGACCTCGAGGCGGAGGCGTGCGCGAGTGTCGACGCACGCCCCTGAGGCGATGCACGGGGTAGTTTAACACCCCACTACCCCGTGCAGGAGACGGGGCCCGGAGAGACCGGGCCAGCACGAGGGTGTGGGGCCGTGGAAGAATTTAGACTCCCGCGGCCTCACGCGTTTGCTCGTGATAGAAGAGACACCGGGGTGGTTTTAGTCAGTAAAAGTCTGACAGACCCCGTCGCCCAACCCAGAGCAGCGGACATCCTATGAGGACTTCCACCCCGAAAAAAAAAGGTGATGCAATGTTATACCCAACAACACGACCAAAGATTTAACGACCGAGGTTAAGCCGACGCAGTACTTGGGCAAAGTGGATAGCCGTATTCAATCTCTGAAAACAAAGAAATAACTTTGCTAAACTAAAAAAAAAAACTTGATCATAAAATTAAGATTGTCATTTGTCTCAGGTATATCCTTGAGTTCCATCAAAAACAGAATAATCTTTGTGACACCATTGTTGACAAATGTCACATTGAATCCAATTTTCAGCTTGTTTACTGTTTTCTTCAATACACATTTCACCGCTGGAAACGCATAAAATATCCTTAAATTCTTACATTTTCTCTGGCCGTTTAACCTTTTTGCAGATTTGTGTCTTTGTCGAATACTGTATATCGACGCTTGAAAGGCAATCATATCTAAGCGACAAAAATTCGTAAATTGAGTTATATACACCATTCGAACCGCCAGATTTTTCTGCGTCGTTTGGTGTATATAACTCATTTTACGAATTTTTGTCGCTTAGATATGATTGCCTTTCAAGCGTCGATATGGAAGTGGATATGGTATCTACTTTGCCCTATTCACTTTGCCCGTCTAGGTAAGTTTTGAGATTAACACGTTGCATACAAAAACTTATAATTCAGATTTTCTGATAAATGTACTATAACAACCTACTTTGATACGCTAGCGAATTAAGGGGATCCTAGAAATAAATAACTAGTAATACAGCAGAAATGATCAGTGTACCTACCGCGTAAAATCACTATTTTATTTACGAAAACACAAATCGTCACTCTACGGACGGGACGCGACGCCATAGAATAAAGAGAGGGAAGTACGTTATCTTCATACAAAACAAACGGACCGCGCGCGGCTTGTATGTGTGCGCCATAGTATCTATGCGTCGCCGCACGCACACCTAAACACAATATTAGAGTGCCTATGACTGCGCTAGTCGCGGCTAGCACGGAACGAGGTTCGCGCGTCACGGCTTTTCGGCACATTAGCTTTTAAAAATGATCACATAAACTGCAAAGTTGGTATGTCTATTTATGAACAAATAAAAGACTTATATTTTTCAAATTATATTTCTAAAAGTTATTTACAAGGATACGGATATATTACACATTAAAGTTTAATAACAACGCGTTTCGTAATAGTCGAAACCGAAGAAAGTAGGTATTTTTCTGTAGCTAATTTGTAATTTTGTATTAAATGTGTGATTCAATAGATGTTATGTTTGTATTATTTATATTTGTATTAATTAAAAATAAAAATAAATATGGTTCTTTATGTGTACAAAACTAAAAATAAAAATTACAAAAAAAAAACCGACTAGTATATGTAAACTAAATACTAAGCAAATAATTTAAACATAAGCTCTTAGTCTATAAATATTTGTTAGCGGTTTGGGCGACAACCGTAACCGACGAAGCGCGGACAGTCGTCAACCCTAAGACAGTAGGCAATTAAATCGCGGATTGGGTCGCAGATAACCTACTTCCCCTCTTTATTCTATGGCGACGCCGTCACTCAATTTGATGTTTGCTGCGTACTAAACCAAGATGGCCAAACGCAATAGTAGTGGCATGTTGAATGAAAAACTCATAATTTAGGAGTACCTAGTAGGCAATATACGCTTTACCCGGGGTATTCACTTTACCCGGCTTTCCCCTACGTTTATTTCAAATGAGTGTGTTTACATCTATAAGCCTATATTTTCGTCACTGTTTTTCTAAACAAAAACCTAATACAAGTTATTTGAAAGTTCATTCCAACTTCGTTTACTAAACAAACAGGGTTATTTTTCTTTCAGTCTGTTGACATAACCTTTACGGCACTTATCCGGATTAAAGCCCACGAACACGTGCATGAAAGCCGAGACTTAGACATTCGGCCATCATAAAAATAAAGTGACGTATTGTGTGAAATGGCCAGGTAGATCATAATATGGCCAGTTCTACATCCATTGCACCTCCGACAGGACTTGACCTGCTCCTTCACCTTCAGTCATTGGTGTCCAAGATATACTTCGAAAGTACAGTCAAGACCAAAAGTCGAGTTACAATCTCACAAAACTATGGCCAAGCAATACTAGTTGTAGTTACGACCTTCTTCTATAATAAAGTTTGATACACACTTATACACTTTGACAACTTGCTGCCCGCTTATGATTGTTATGTACTACTTACTAATTTCAACGCTCACAGTAAGTGTTTAAATAGCCTAGCGGTTCTCGTCTTGATAGGCGTTCAAGGTGGTTCGTGTTCAAATCTAATAACTTACAAAATATTTTTTATATGTTTCTTGGTGAGTTATGAATGATGGCAACAAAAATATGTAAAAATACCGATCCGCAACTTAACGATGATACTTTATTTTAAGATTTTCTCTATATTAGAGTTATTATAAAAAGATGACGGTAGATTTGAAACAAACTGAACAAAAAATATTCCACTACCTGCAATAACTATTATTAACTACAATAACTCAAATAATATTACTTAGCTGTTGTTGGTTGGTGAACATATAGTTTATGAGTTCGTGTTATTAGTTTTACTTTTTTAATCAATATGCAGGCATATGCAGCAATATATCTCAAATAGCATAATATGAAACCGGCTTTTGTGTAAGTTGTTTTTATTATTATTTGGGTAAGATGCAAACCAATCGCTTGTTGTAAGTGTGTAATAAAATTGTTATTGTTTTAGAGAAATACTGTAAGCCAAAGTTAAGAGGTTGGATGACGAAGGTGGCTTATGTGTCGAGATAAGTGGAACGAAACAACAATATTTACCGTTGAATAAACCTTTAAAACGTGCGAAGAAGGGAGGTTGCATTTGTGGTTTAAAAATATATTGGCTAAACAAACAAAAAAAAAAAAACAATTTATAACAATCACAGTGCAGAAGTCTCCTACAGAGTGTTTTAAATATATACCATTATATATCTTAATAACAGACTCTAAACCAACTCGTAAAGTAATTTAGCTAAGTGACAGTAATATGTTCGGTTGGCTTAATGGCTAACAGATGTCGCCTTTTGCAATTTCAATACAAATTACTTTTGGTAAATTATAAAAACAATAATTTCGGAATTCGATAAGAAATAAGTTTGTTTACTTTTGAACTTAGAAAGCGCTTGAAGATTATAATCTCATGCCTTCAAAGTCCGAAAAAAGGCACTGCAGGATGGCAGCACTAGCATGCTATACACGCAAAAAAATTGTAAATGTAATAAGCACTGTTTTGTGTTCTAAGTATAGATTATTTTATGATTGTAATAATATTCAGGTTAAGCTTCAATCCTCTTTTCTTTAAGAAAATGAATAATTAAGCTATAACCTCTTTAATGATAAAATATAATACTATAACTTTCATATCTCAAAACCAAAAATGTTTTTTAAACTTTTTTAACATAATAATATCATAAGTTTGTCAAGGATTACTTTTATATAAATATTACAATACCTACTGCCATTTCAACGTTTGATTCATTTATTAGTAGTATATCTATACCGAATAATATATAACCTTATAATATATTGTATTATAATATGCTTATTGTTTTATTTTTTTATATTTTTTATTATATTACATCTATAGTAAACTAAAACATATAATAAAAACCTATTTTGGTATAAATATTCAGTAAATTTTCCTATTCGTTTAAATATTATTTGCAAACATTTTTACTTTAAAATACAAATCAGTTATCATAATTTTAAATTATATGAAACAACAAAAAGATTTTCCATTACTAAGGATCGAACCCACAATCGCTCGCTTATGATAGACCATTGTTAAGTGCGGCCGCTAACTTAACTTCAAATTAAGTAACGAAATTTTGCATTACTTTAAAGAAAGACGAAGACTGCGATAAAAAAAATAATGCGTTAGTGTGCGTGGCCGGTTTAGCGCAGGCGACAGTAGTCTTTAAGGTGGGAATGGACTTCTACAGCTGATTGTACATATAACTTGGAAAAAATACATTGGTACTTGCCTTATCTGGAATCGAACGCGCACACTCGTATTTGAGTGACTGGTGTTTTAACCACTAGGCCACCATGACTGACCTATCTGCTATTCCTCAGCAGGTTCTAACTTTGTACTATGGTCGCGCCCAGTCTCGAGTTCTACGTATGAAACACTGCCTGGCTAACTCGGATTTGTCTGTTCGGACGATGAACACCCCTAGTCCTTAAGCCACCTCTAGTATTGCTCACAGATCGTGTCACATCCTTCTCGGGCGCTAAGTACGTCTCCTCCGTGAGGGAACAGAAGATACGACTTCTTTCTCCCGCTTGGCCACCTCTTGCCTAGCCTTTTCCCAACTACGATAGAGCCGGCCACCAGTCTAATAAAATGCAGTTTAACTCCGGCTTTGATATCAAGTCAACTTTTTTATAAGATGACATGTTTGAGTACGAGACTTTTGGGTCCATTTTTTGTGTCTTTTTTTTTCAATTTTATGATATTTACTTGTAATATGAACAATATTTCTTTCCTTTCTTTCTTTCAGTTGGATAACAGTAATTTACATGAAGGAACTGCCCAACTGGTTTTGAAGGTCAGTCACGTCTAAAACCAGTTATTAAGGTAATACAATACCTCTTGATGTTACCGGTTTAGTTAGTCTCTCGGACTTCTAATAACCCGTAATAACCGTTAGAAATCAACGACGACAGCTGGATATAACAAAAAACGTCCAAAACAACAAAAGAAAATAAAAAAAAAGAAAATTGCAAAAATATTACAGACATTAATAAGAAAAATGTAAGATACCAAAATTATTCGTGAGAACGTATAATCTAGAGCTTTTAAATCATCAACGAGCTTTCCTTAAATAAATGAACCTAAGCTTCAAACGCTAGGGTGCGTTCAGATGTCATAACCGTACCAAGGCAGTCAGTGGCGCAGAATCGTAAACATTTCGTGCAATTCCTCGAAATTGCGATGCTGTATAATTTTCATCTTGCTAAGTATAGAAGTGCTGCTAATAATACTAAATTGAAACGTCTAACCTTATCATTTTAGATTTATTAACGTTTGAGGGCTTCGAATGTTTAAGCGTGTTTGTGTAAAATTTAATTGTTTAAAATTGAATTAATATTTTGAAGACTCATGAGCAAAATGATAAAACCGAGTTGAAGTAATACAATAAGACTAAAAACAATGGAATTGTCTAGACAGTTATCCTTCTAAGCTAAATTATAAAGCGTAGCGTCAGTCTTTCGGGATTTTGACGACCTGACGACTGGCAAAGATCCGTAAGTGACAGCCGGTATAACATAACTTAGTATTGTTTTTGGCTGTCAGTCGGGGATTTCTGACGTGTTTTCTGAGGCAAGAAAAGGTATCCGTTTGTAAAAATGGTCATCCATCCACGAACCTACCTATCGACAAGCGTAGGTTATGGATAATGTTGTATAGGCAATAGCCTATACAACATTATCCTTTATTAATGCGAAACCCGAAACACGTATCCAGTATTTTTAAATGAAGAATCTATGTAGAAAATTGCAAAAAGATATATTGAAAAACCATCAAGTTACGAGCTTGCTTTTCTACTTGGTTGTCCCAACAAAAATATGGTCATAGGTCCGTACGGGCGGGCTAGCGCGGGCGTTGACCTCTGGCGTCAGCTGGGATCTATCGTAACCGCTCGGTAACCACTCTGCGGTCTCACTCTAAATGTATTTTGGGAAAAAATATAACATGGTGTAAAACTGATTGGAATCGATTCAGTTGCTTATTCTGAACAGACTGTATTCAGGTTTCGCATATACAAAAAATAACGTTGTTTATACCTGTTTGATCGACCCGTATAGCTCTCATGACGCACATAGCTACGAAAAACATATGATTTCTTTATTGAAGTAACAACACACTACAAGCCAATTCAATATTAATTTGTAGCATCGCATTTTATATCCGTTGTCAAAAACAACACTTATCCAAATTCTGTACAGCCCGTCACATTGCCTCTCCTAATCCCGTCTTTCACGGTAAATCTTTGACACGCCCTGATACCGTAACGAGTTACACGCTGAAGCGACAACCATCTTGTGACAGCGTCTGCAGGAAAAAAAATAAAAGCAGTTGTTTAATCTTCGATTTCCTTGAAAAGCGGTGACATACTTCCATAACGGCTGCATTGACAGCTGTCATGAAACTGATGGCAGCGGAAAAGATTTAAATTGTTAGATACAACATTATAACCTCGTCAAATAGTACCGTTTCTATTTATTTTGTTTTCACACAGCTGACATACAATTACGCAATCAAATCAAAGCATTTATTTCAAATAAACCAGTTACAGGCACTTTTGAATTGTCAGAAGGTCGGTCAGTCAGTAAGGTGAAGCTAGTCACCCATTCCAAAGAGTAGGTACCTATGGAGAAGAACGGGCAAGAAACTCCAAGGACACTCTTTTAACTTGAATTGACTGCTATGAAAACACTAAATAATGACATGGGTGTGTTCACTTTCCTCAGTATGGATATTTGTTCGCGTGAGTGTGATCCGAGCTTTTTACCGTATTATGAAAGGAAAAAACACTAACTTACATTCTAGAACGTTTCAGTGACGTCATGTATCGGTAAATTGAGGCGCTATGGGAAGGTCACTAAGCCTGACCTTAGTGACCTTTCCAGGAATTTGAAGCTTAAGAGCATGCCTCGTGACTTGCAGAGCAACGGAGGGAAACAGCTGAAGCGTCTGTATCTTAACGCAAGTCGTGTGGAAACTCACAACACTGTAGTACTTGAACAAAGCTTTAATAATAAATGCGTGAAAACAGTTACTCAATCTTATAACTTTTACTTAAGCCCTGTACGTTACCATGTCTTTACATCTTAGAAATGGCGATTTTTGTTAAAAGTAATCCTCATCGTTTCAAATTATTAAATGAAGTAATTCCACGAAACAGACGCGACAATGGAAAGATATGCCTTCGGGCTGCGGGAACAGCACTTATGCGCAAAAGTGTGTTCTGTGTGGCTCCGACCATATTTAATAAACTGCCTAAAAACTGGAGAGAACTGCCATTGCCACTGTTTAAAAAAATACTGCAGAACTTTCTTATTCGTAAAGTATATTATAATATTTTAGATTTCCTTAATGAGAAAGATTTTAATGTTCCGATTGCATACAAAGGGAAGAACCACATTACATATTCCTAATAAAATGTAATTCTTTATTCTTATTTTTATACTCAACAATTTTTATGTACGTTTGTAACGCTCAATTATAATATATTGCATGCCGATTGTTAAATTATGGCTGATCTTACTACCTTTATTTATGTAACAACTTTATTGTACCCATATTCGCAAAATAAATTGTCTTTCTCTTTGTCTTTGTTTAATGAAACAATTTAGACTATTAACTCTTAGTAAAAGAAATGATCTTTTTTTTTTTTGAGGATAAAATTAGATTCCATTTGCTGTTTGAGCTTTAAATGTTCTTGAATTATTTAACAATGTACTGTTTTAGCTCTTGGAGAAAATTTAAAAGTGTAATTTAATATCTAAATTCAAAGGGATTTTAAATAAACACAAATACAGGGATTGTTCACAGCCTCCGTGGCGTAGCGGTAGCGAACGCGGCCGTTGCGCAAGGAGGCGCGGGTTTGATCCCCGCACAGTGCAGCAAATATTTGTATGCATGGATATGAATATTTGCACTGGTCTGGTCGTGCCTTGGAAAGGGCGTTAAGTCGTTGGTCCCGGTTGCCATACGAACATCTAGTAGCAGTCGTTACGGGTTGTTGGAGCCCTCAAATGTCTAACAATTGGTCTAACTGCAATGCTTAGATATCGCCTTCGGGTTGTGGAGATCAGACGGCAGTCGCTTCACGGAAAATATCGAAGTTTAGGCAAAATCAGCAGTTAGACTGGTGAAGCGGACCTCAGACTCCAACGCTACGGATGCGACTGGGATTAATGCTAAGATGATGATGATGATGACAGGGATTGTTGTATTGTCAAGGAGTCGATCAGTCAAAAAGATGAAGCAAGAGAATTCATTCCAAAGCGTAGTCGGTACGCATGTTCAAAGACACTCTTTTATATCATAACATTACTACAGAAAAAAAAAATGGTTAAATTCATGTTAAAAATTATTATACGCGTAAGAATGTTAGTACTGTGGCAACCCTTACGACTCGAAAAAACTAGTGTTATCGTGAAAATTTGAACAATTTCTCTTATTCTAAAACAAAATTACTCAAAGTAGATCGCAAACACATGTATCAACATAGGTATGTATTTTATGAATATACTTCATTAAAATTAAGTTATGTATGTAAATTATGTACTTCTCCACTGAACCGTATACACTCTAATTATATTTACGGATACATCACCTGTTTACACTACACATAGCCTTATTAGATAGATTACAGCATAAAAAGTTTCCTCCTTTCAAATGAAATACTAAACGGTGTCATGCCACGAGAATTTGAGCTTTACCTAAGTTGATCGCGGGGTTAAAGGCAAAACTTGGTACGTCAAAGGGTTTAAAAATATAACGTTATATTAAAATGGGGACGATGAAATTTATGATAAAAGATGTACCGTTCTTTAATATTTTGTACCCAACCGTAGAGGCTTCGAAGCGATGCATGGATGAAGCGGTCACATAAATTGGAATAAGAGTACAAGGATTATAATGAGTACCGTACTTATCACCTGGATGTAAATTATTCTAGTAATTAACCCGCATAGTCAACCCAAAGGTAATCAATATCGATAAACTGCAGGATTATTGCTTAACACACTGATAAGTGACTATGGTTTCATTTTGACGATTTAACAACATTCTTTGCAGTGTTTATGTTACTACACTTCTTCTTCAGCCTATAGATGTCCACTGCTGGACAAAGGCCTCCCCCAAGGCTTTCCACGATGACCGGGCTTGCGCTGCCCACATCCATCGGCTTCCCGCGAGCTTCACCAGGTCATCGGTCCACCTTGCAGCGGCCTCTCTACGCTGCGTCTTCCAGTACGTGGCCGCCACTCCAGAACCTTACTACCCCATCGGCCATCGGTTCTACGAGCAATGTGCCCTGCCCACTGCCACTTAAGTTTAGCGACTCGAAGAGCTATATCGGTGACTTCGGTTCTTCTGCGGATCTCCTCATTTCTGATTCGATCAGGCAGAGAATCTCCGAGCATAGCTCATTCCATTGCCCTTTGTGTGACTCTGAGCCTTCGTATGAGGCCCATTGTGAGCGACCACGTTTCAATTCCGTAAGTCATCACTGGCAACACACACTGATCAAAAACTTTAGTCTTGAGACACTGTGGTATTTTGTATATTCTTCTTTATCACTTGCTACTACACTATTACAAGGAATTTCTTCTTTATGATGGGTAAAGGCAAGACAACCAGACCGGAATATAAGCACCATACCACTCTACTTGCGATTGTTTAAATAGAGTTTATTGATTATTACGCACTCTATACTTACTCCTATAACCAAGATAGTAGATAATTATGAGATTGAAAAAGTCAAACGGCAAAGTCTAACGAAACCTAAAATAACACTTCCCTGGAAATTAGTTTCTGTCCTCAAACAAAGGAATAAAAATTGAGTAATAAAACGAACGAAACTTGCCACCCATCCAACAACTGACAAAGTTCCAAAATGGAACCAATACTTACTTCGGAAAAACTAGAATGTAACTCTAGGGGCGTATTGGGTTCCTGGTCTTTGAAACCGGTGCACAGTTAGCTCTGTCAATTGTTCGTATGACCGAACCCTTGTTTTGACGTTGATGTTTATTTTCGGAAATTGTTAGTTTTTATAGAGGAAGGTGACATTTTATTCGCTTTTCGCTAAAATTGAAATTTGTTAACTTTGAACAGGAATGTAGATTACGAGCAAGGGCGAGTCAATTTTTTAAATTTTACATACAAACATCGCTTCGTTCAAATATGTATGTACGTTCTTCTAAAGTTTGTATTTGAATCCCTTCAATCTATTGTTAGAGTAAGGATTTAGTAGTTTTTATTGTTGAGTAGGAATTTTGGAAAGCTGAAAACAACTGGGGATGCCGTCAATGAAATAGGTAAACAAAATTGGCCCCAGATGGGAGACTTGCGGGACTCCGGAAGTGAGTATAATAATATAATGACTGACCTGACTTTCCAAAGAAAAACAAAATAAAAAGTTTTTGTATTTACAGTAAACATGACACAGAGTAAAAACACAAACACAAAAAAATAACAAGGAAATAATATCACAGGCGTCACATCCATGCAAAATGGCCGTCACCAGCCGGTGTGATGGGATTGTTCTTCAACTACGCAACGGATTCCGAAGCAATTTTCACCATAACTTTTTTCACAGATTATTAATATAATATTTATATTTTTTTATGGCCATAAATTACAATTATAATGAAAGAAATTGCGAAATTGTTAAAATTAAGCTAAATGAAATGGGTTCTTTCGTAGGACTGCGTGATTTTTACTATTTTGGATCGTTAGATTAACAAATTTTTTTTCTTTTTTCTTTTAATTACAATATAAAATAATTAATGGGAAATCACAGAAATAAATAACGAACATATATTACAACTAGCGGACCCGGCAGACGTTGTCCTGCATATGATATTTCAAGCGATTAGGGTATTAAAAAGTATGAAAGGAAAGGTCAATAATATTATTATTAATCTTCATTTTGAAATAACATCAATTTTTCGAAAACAATTCGTTATAATCAATATTTGCACAAAAACACTTGTTAAGATGCGACGAATGTTTTACAATAACCGCTGAAACCTTCAAGTTTTGCATCAAATGCGGTCACAATTTGAGCCGAATAATACAAATTAGTAGGGAACAAAAAAATCGAGTGAAGCAACTTCTTGTTAAAACGGAAATACATCTCAACAATGTCACCATCATCTTCTGAGGGAATAACATTTTCAGAGCTTAATTTAACTGCCGAAGAACTAAACGATTTGAATGAGGTAGAAAAAAGTCAGGAGCGCAACATCGGCAATATTCTGGTTCAGCCAGACTTGTCCGAGTCACCGAGGCCTCTCACCACGCCGTCAAGTTCGGCGACCCAAGTCAAGACATCATCAGCAATCCGGGTACGCCTGTGATGTTTGATTAATTACTATATGTTGCCAGAGTGATTAATATAGTCTAGGTATAATAAAAAAAATTATATTGTATCAAATTTGAAAAAATAAAATAGATAAATAACCTAAATACTGACTACAGATCCATCTGCTGAACTGTTTTTTTTGTGAATGTAAATTTTCCAGGCCCCCACTTGAATGCATATACAAAAATTCATTCAAATCGATCCAGCCGTAAGGGATAAATAACATAGATACCGACTGCAGTGCCATCTCCCGGGCTGATTTGTGAATCTAAACCATCCCGGGCATCATCCAAACGCAAACGAAAAGAAATCATTCAAACCAGTCCAGCCGTTTAGTTGCAGTAGGTATAGATTTCGTTGCGGGACCCAAGACAGTTGAATCGTTTCTCCGGGACTCGTCGAGCTTCATTGCTCGGCGTTTTTCAGGCGGTCTCCACTGTTGATTCTGGCTTTCAGGAATTGCGGTGGGTTGGGAACAGTGTGGCGGGTTTTGTCCCAAAAAGAAACGTAGGTATAGATAAATAATCTAGATACCGACTGCACCGCCACCTGCCGGGCTGATTTGGAAATGTACATTTTCCAGACCCCCACTTGAATGTAAAAACAAAAATTCATTTAAATCAGTTCAGCCGTTTAGGATAAATTAATAACCTAGACACCGACAGCAGCGCCATCTGCCAGACTGATTTGTGAATCTAAACAACCCAGGGCGTCACATAAACGCGTAAAAAATTCATTCAAATCGGACCAGCGCTTTAGGAGGACTTCAGTGGCGTACACACGTACAGCAGATTAAGGAATATACCCACGGAAAGCATTGTCATCTACATTTTGTAACAAAGATATCACACCTCTCTCTACCCCTGGAGCTCTTGTTTCTCTCTCTCTTGAAGTTAAATAAAAAATTTAAAATATTTATTTATTTCTATTATCTTTTTTTCTCTTTCAGTTCCTAAGTACAATTTTAGTTAAATAAAAAAAAATTAAAATATTTATTTATTTTAATTTTTTTCCCCTTTCAGTTCTTATGTACAATTTTCTTTTTAAGTGACTCCAAAAACTAAAAAAGACTATAAACTTTTCTAAAAACAAAAAAAAAAACTTGAGTCTGCCTGGGTTCGAACCCAGGAACACCAGGCACCGCAAGTAGAACCATATCACTATTGACTACGCCAGAGCGCCAATGTCAAGCCTTGCGAAATAAGCGCCCATATTATGCGTGAAATATTGCGAAAGGGAAAACTCGAAAACATGCGCTTCTGCAGGCATAAGGCTGAGCTAGATTGATTTCTCGTACCCGAAAACCCCCACATATCAAACTTTAGCGAAATCGTTAGGGCCGTTTCCGAGATCACGTGCTTTTTCAAGCAATCAGCGCCATCTGCCGGGCTGATTTGTGAATCTAAACCATCCAGGGCGCCACTCAAACGCATACAGAAAAAATCATTTAAATCGGTCAAGCCGTTTAGGAGGAGTTCAATGACATACACACGTACAGCAGAATTATATATATAAAGATTAAAGAAACCTTTAGACGTTTTCTATTTACTCGATGAATAAACTATTACGAGAAAATTGATTGTTTTCAAATCGACCAAATTGTTTACTATAAAACACGAACATAATTCATTTTCTGTAACTAGGTTTGTACAAATACTCCTATGCGTCAATCATACATATTAGATTTGTAGAAGTGTTTATATAAATCTACTTATAGAATATAAATCATTTATCATTTAACGGGTAACGACAACGGTCGGAGATTCGAACCTTAAATTCGAACTTGATGTTGTTGTGTCGGGAGTTTGGTCGCGGAAACTCTCCAGATCAATCTCCCTCCAGCGCAGCATCGTTTGGTCGTGTTGGTCTTGGGTTTAGCATTGCATCACCTCGCTCAACTGCCGTCATCCTTCCTATTCCTAAGTTTTTTAAGTGAATAGGCTTAATAAACTAGTGCGCTTTACCATCAGCGATTGCATCACTGCTTACCATCAGGCGGGATTGCAGTCAAGCACTAGTTTATCATTATTAAAAAAAAAATCTCCAACCCGCACTGAGCGCGCGTGGCAGATTACGGCCCACTCTCTCTCACTGAGAGGAGGCCTGTGATCCAGAAGTGGAAACATTATAGGCGAATTATGTTATGTAGCATATTATGTCGTAGTGACAAGGGGCCACCATGTCCGGAGATGCTTCCGAGGTGTGAAATCTCGGAAGTACAGTCAAGATCGTCACCAGTATCTTAGTGGAAAAGAGTCTACTTCTTCCTTCGTGATTTGCTCTTGCTAATCTCCACTTAAGAGGGCCAATAAAGGCAAGAATGAATAAGAAGCTTTGTTCTCTCTAGCCGGTTGATAAAGGCAAACCAGAGGTGAAGAATAAGACTTCCCCTGAGAGAAAGGTTCTACTATAAGGTCGCTACTGCGCAACCGCTCCACACTGACCTCCGAGTGCTCATCACAAACTGTCCTGCGGATGCTCGGCACATATTGTTCTACAGGTAGCATGTGTATTATCCTTTTTTGTGTTTTCTACTCTACCTATGAGTTATGGCTGCTTGTAATAAATGTATTTTATTTTATTTATTTAACATGTAATGGGCAAACAAGTACCAATGTAACTTTTCTGAGTATATAACTTAGAAAAGTTACATTGGTTAAAGTACAAGTATATCTTGGACACCAATGACTGATTAAAAGGTGAAGGAAAACATCTCGAGGAAACCTGGGCTTTAAGTCTGAAATCGCCAACCCGCATTGAGCAAGCGAGGTGATTACGCTCAATCCTTCTCTGTATGAGAGGAGACCTGTGCCCAGCAGTGGGACGATAAAAAAGTTGATGATGGACATGTAACGACTACCTATGTGACCAACACGACTCAGTTACCTACAGGATTAATGAAACAAAAAATATTTTGCCTACGAAAGCCCAACTCTGTAGACGAAAGCCCTTTCCCTCAAGTTGACTGTAATAAATAGTTTCTTGACAGCAAAGGTTCAAATTGCTGTCCAGCTTGAAGAATCTTTTCATGTAAACGAAAATACATCAATCAAAGCCCCTTTTTTAGGGGAATCCTCATGAATATCCTTCTCCTGGGGATAAAAAGGTTTCTTTCCATTACCTTACGTTGGAAGTAGTTACGAATATTCTTCCTATATTTTGCATATAATTGAATTGAGACAGATTGTGTAGCAGTGATGCAGCGGCCTCGACTGGGGAGTTGTTCAAACCCATTCAAGCAAGCTTTGGGTGGAATATATCTCATAGCCAAAAGGTAACCGGTAACCAGCTGGAGCTATAACTAAAAGTCCAAAACCTATGACTGAGTAGTGTATTGTATCACCCTCTAACACATAGGAAGCCCGAATCTCAACAGTGGGAACTTCAAATCATAATAAACTGATTATTTAAGGATCGAATTTTCAATTCCGGAAAAAATTTGCCTAAGAAATACATAAAGATTGTGACAGCTTTTCTACAGAAAATATATTCCAAACTGCCGCTGCATATGCTTTACATAAAATTATAGCCCTCATATATTGTGCTCGCACAAAATTTTGTAATCAGACACCTTTATTACACCCAGCTGACCCGTAAATCGAAAAACAATTGCAACCGTTATTTATCTGCTAACTCTCCTATAATATTTACCCACCCACATAAAGCCAACGGAGATAAATAACCAGGAAGATAACACATTACAAAGACATTTTAATTATTCCTTACTACTCATTATCATTTTAAGTCTACAAAGGAACCCATTGTCACATTTATGTATAAATTCAACATTTTCATTGCGAGAAGTGATTAAAATTTGAATGGACTAATTATAACTTTACTGGTATACTAGCAACCAATATAAATATGGAATACAGAATTCCAAGTCGTGGCGTCGATTGAAATGTAGTCGTTGCAACAAAGAATCATCGATCTGTGAACAGTAGTTATTGCACGCCTATAGTTCGCGCAATGCATCAAATAATCTTTTTGCTATTCCTTTTGCCCTGAACATGCGATTTGAAAAATCGTCATCATCATCACCATAAACCTTTTTATCGTCCCGCTGCTGGACACAGGTCTTTACTAATACAGAAAAGGAAGAAGATGAGTATATGTAGATGAAATAAATTGCATATTTTATTTTTAAGTTATGTCGATGTCAAACAAGCTAGTAGCGCGCCAAATGATGTTTTGTTTTTTTTTTTTTTTTACAGGGACATCTATAAAGCAGAGTTTGTATTTAATATTTCGTCGGTTTTGCCATTCCAGAGCTTCTAGGTAATAACTGCGACTCTAAACCCTTCAACCCAGAACAAACCAACACTACTCTAGTATAAATAGGTAGTATTAAACTTAGGGAAATGAATGGCTAGGATTACCGACTTAAAGTGTCCGTATATACGAATCACAGCTGTCATCCTTTGACAGTTGTATCAAATGGTTTAAGTATTTAGTCCATAGCCCATATTGCTTGGATACAAGCCTTCTTACTTGGTACATATCAAATGTCTTCGTATTTTGTTGCTAGGATTCACGAGATTCATCAGCTTGTTTTCCTTTTTTTTCTCCTTTTAAGCAGATTATATAATTTATAAAAAGGTTCTGTGTTTAAAACCACGACACCGACGTAACGACCTGGCATTAACACTGAATCACCACTGCTTAATCACAAATAAAGCTCTGACCTTCTTTGAATTCCTTCGTGTTGTGAACGTCTGTTTTAGAGTATCTAATTATAATTTTGTAGGCAGTAATTTTAGAGTTCGTAGTGTTTTAGAGAAATTTGCTAATTTAATCTCTAGGAATCACTACTGGAGTCAGTTCTGAAATATCTGTTTTATCTTAACATTTTATTACCTCCGTAGTGTTAACTGTTTATCTATTTGGAAACGGTCTTCATCCAGTCTCAGGAGTATTTCCACGAATAAATAAATCGACGTCCTGTGACACGAAAAAGCTTCTCCGAATGGTTTTGCCGGTTATAGAAATCCCAACATTAGTGTTTTTTTTTGTTCGGGGATTTGACGTATTTTTCCCACAATTATTTCTTATTTTTTTGTGTTTTTTTAGCGCCACGTTTACCTTAAACGTTTCTGAGTGGCACAGGTAACTGAAAAGTTGTGTGGAAATCGTTTGTTATGGTATGGTTATTATATATTACGGAGAAATGAAGAAATCGTCGTGAGGACAGTTTTGAGTATGAATGTTATTGGCTATATAAGAGTAAGAGAAGACCAAGAAGAAGAAGAAATGTTGGATGGAATGTATTTTATGAACGTTATGGTTAAAAAGGTAGTGAGAAATTGAAAATGGTGACAAATCGGTTAATAGAGGAGTATGGAAGAAAAAGACATGCTGCATGACCATAATTAAATTGAGATAGGAGCATCAAAGAGCAGTGGTAGCCTAGTGATATCGGCCGCGCCTTACAAGTTGCAGGTCGTAGATTTGAGCCCCATTAGGCGCTTTACTCTGTGCAAATTATTTCATCACCACTGCTCTGAACAGCCTCTGTGGCGTAGCGGTAACGAACGCGGCCGTTGCGCAAGGAGGCGCGGGTTCGATCCCCGCACAGTGCAAATATTTGTATGCGTGAATATGAATATTTGCACTGGTCTGGTCGTGCCTCGGAAAGCACGTTAAGCCGTTGGTCCCGGTTGCCATACGAACATCTAGTGGCAGTCGTTCGCTGTTGGAACCCTCAAAAGTCTAACAATTGGTCTTCGGGTTGTGGAGGTCAGACGGCAGTCGCTTCACGGAAAATATCGAAGTTTAGCCAAACTTAGCAGTTAAACTGGTAAAGCGGACCCCAGACTCCAAAGCTGAAAGGGCTGCGGATGCGACTGGGATTAACGCTGAGATGATGATGATGACCACTGCTCTGAAAACGGTAAAGGAGAACATCGTGAGGAATCTGGCATATCCTAGAACCAAAAACTTCGAAGACATGTGACATCTACCAACCTGCACTGGGCCCGCGTGGTAGATTATGGCCCAGTCCCTCTCAACGAGAGGAGGCCATGAGCAACAGTGGGAAAATATAGGCTGATTATGTAAGTTGCTATAAGAACATCTGATGGCAGTCGTTACGGGTTCTTGGAGCCCTCGAAAAACCAACAACTTTTTTTTTTGTTAGTTATAAACTAGTGCTTGACTGCAATCCCGCCTGACGGTAAGCAGTGATGCAATCGTTGATGGTAAAACGCACTAGCTTATTAAGCCTATTCACTCAAAAAAGCTGAGTGAATAGGAAGGAAGACGGCAGTTGTGCGAGGTGATGCAATGTTTAACCCAACAACACGACCAACGATGCTGCGCCAGAGGATGATCTGTCATGACCAAACTCCCGACACAACAACATTAGGCACATCGTACCCGGTACACATCGCAACACAACTGCTCAGACCCGTCCTCCGTACGGCTTCACCAGACATCATGCCGGAACACGACGAATCGCTTGGCGGCAAGACTTTGTCTAGCTTGGTCTATCTGCAATGCTTCGAAATCGCCTTCGGGTTGTGGAAGTCAGACGGCAGTCGTTTCACGGACAATATTGAAGTTTAGCCAAAACAGCAGTCGGACTGGTAAAGCGGACCCCAGACTCCAAAGCTCAAAAAGCTTCGAATGCGACTATGATTAACGTTGAGATGATGATGATATGTATGTATGATATACTAGCGTCCGCCAGCGACTTCGTTCGCGTGGAGTTAGTTATGCTCCGCTCCTCTTCGTCGCAGCTATTGCTCCTATTGATCTTACAGCCTAAAGCCTTCCTGGATTAATGTGCTATCCAACGCAAAAGGGAATTTTTCAAATCGGACCAGTAATTATTGAGATTAGAGTGTTCAAACAAACAAACAACCTCTGCAGCTTTATATATTAGTATAGATAGATAAGAGCAGCAGAATGAAGAAAATTATCCAATAAAACAATTGCTAGCTTTATACTAAACCTTGAAAGTAATCGCTACAGGTGCTTCAGTGTTTCAACAACTTTTCAACAAGACAGGGAGGTACAGAATCCCATTTGTCAGTCGGTCTGCTCGTCTACACTAACAACACAAAGGAACAACTAACTTTGTAATGGAGGGTAGTTAAAATATGTATTATTCTGTTCTTTATGAAGTACGCTGTTCAGTAGTTGAGAGAAAAGGCTTAAGTTTGGCTTAAAATGAAGTAATTTTATAAAATTTCCTTTACGACAATGGAAGCTTTATATTTTTAAACTTTAGACCTCCAATGAGGTTTTTGTAAATGTTACAAATTAGAGTTTGACCGCAATGCCGCCTGGTAAGCAGTGATGCAATCGTTGATGGTAAAGCACACTAGTTTATTAATATCCTATTTGTTTAATAATAAATACTAATATCCTAGTTGTTAAATGTGCACTAGTTAATAATTATAAAAAAAAAAACCGGCCAAATGCGAGTCGGACTCGCACACCGAGGGTTCCGCCGTACAAACGTAGTGGTTTACAATTTATGACGTACTAGCTTTCCGCCAGCGGCTTCGCCCGCGTGGAGTTCGGTTATATCGCGCTGTTTAAATTCCCCTCGGGAACATCAAATTTTTCCGGGATAAAAAGGTAGCCTATGTTCTTTCTCAGGGTCTAAAGATCGTCTGTGCCAAACTTCATCAAAATCGGTTGAGAGGTTTAGGCGGGAAAGCGTAACAGACAGACAGAGTTACTTTCGCATTTATAATACTAGCATTGATTTAGAATTTTTCACAGTTTAGAGGCAATTAGATTTAAGAAGTGTTTGATATGAATTTCAACTTTAATATCTCATGTGAAAAAGGGTAGGTAGTAAATTTATAATTATTAAAAAAATATTTTACGTCATGTAAGCAAAAATAATATTTTAATATTTTATGTAACTTCAAATTTATCATTTTCACAATTTTTCCTTTATCTGTCTGTACTATAATATAACGTTGCTTCGTGTCGAATTTCAAGATTCTGAGTTCACGGGAAGTACTTTGTAGGTTTTGATTCCCTAGCGTGTGACGGAAATTCGTCTAAGGTGTCGGTATAAACTGCTGTATCTTTTGATCGCTTTAATTTAGAAGTTTGATTTTTTCACTGCTTAAAGGGACAATAGACCTAGGTATTTGGTATAAATTTCAATTTGATACCTTTATTAGTTTGTGAGAAATAAGATAGTAAGTTTCATTTTATTAAAATATGTTTATTATATTATGTAACTAAAAAATGTGATTTTCGCAATTTTTCCTATATTTGCATTATATGACAATCCTTCATGCCAAATTTCAAGATTCTGAGTTTACGGGAAGTATCCTGTAGGTTTTGATTCCTTTGCGAGTGTCGAAAATTTGTTGAAAATATCGACATATCGGTTGTATCTTTTGATTGGCTTGGCTTAGAAGTTTGATTTTTCACAGCTTAAAGGGACAATAGACCTAGGTATTTGGTATAAATTTCAATTTGATAACTTTATTCGTTCGTGAGAAATAAGATAGTAAGTTCCATTTTATTAAAATATGTTTATTATATTATATAACTAAAAAAATGTGATTTTCGCAATTTTTCCTATATTTGCATTATATGACAATGCTTCATGCCCATTTTCAAGATTCTGAGTTTACGGGAAGTATCCTGTAGGTTTTGATTCCTTTGCGAGTGTCGAAAATTTGTTGAAAATATCGACATATCGGCTGTATCTTTCTGATTGGCTTGGTTTAGAAGTTTGATATTTACACAGCTTAAAGGGACAATAGACCTAGGTATTTGGTATAAATTTCAATTTGATAACTTTATTCGTTCGTGAAAAATAAGGTAGTAAGTTCCATTTTATTAAAATATGTTTATTATATTATATAACTAAAAAAATGTGATTTTCACAATTTTTCCTATATTTGCATTATATGACAATGCTTCATGCCAATTTTCAAGATTCTGAGTTTACGGGAAGTATCCTGTAGGTTTTGATTCCTTTGCGAGTGTCGAAAATTTGTTGAAAATATCGACATAATTGGCTGTATCTTTTGATTGGATTGGCTTAGAAGTTTGATATTTTCACAGCTTAAAGGGACAATAGACCCGAGTATTTCTTGTAAATTTTAGCCTAATACGTCTACGCGTTCTTGAGATAAAGGGTCTTGACAGACAGACAGACAGACAGACAGACAGACAGACAGACGGACAACAAAGTGATCCTACAAGGGTTCCGTTTTTTCCTTTTGAGGTACGGAACCCTAAAAATACGGTTAATACTGTGGTTGACAATAATAAGTTTAATTCATCGTCATGTAGGTCTGCCGCAGCAGTCGACTGCTGAATATATGTCTCTCCCTTTTTTTCTGTTTCCGGGCGGAACCTTCAAAAGGCACCTGACCATTGAAGAATCAGGTCAAGGAGTGTGGAATTTTTACCTCACTAAAACCATCCTGGTGATCACTATCTGCACATAGAGATGATTACGATTCCGGAACCCCTCTGCGCAATGCCTGTAAGGCACATCCCTAGGGAAATTGGCCTCTTCTAAGTTTCGCTATGCACGATAGCACGTGACCACTATGTCACTTCCCTAGGGTCACTTACTGAGCGGACAGAGACCCTGCTCTTTGCACCCGCGACCACAAAGGTTCACCTACTTAAATAAGAACATAGACAGGTGGATATAGACCTTTCCTACTGCTAACCATAATCCAGCTGCCATCACTGACATTAATATTAGTCACACCAAACCCAAAACTTTATTTTTTTCTCTGTGAGGGAGTGAACCGTAATCTTCCACTGGGTCAACGACTTGCACTGAGGCCGCGTGGTGACCATGTAATGAAATATACATCTTCTTCTTCATCAGCCTATAGAGGTCCACTGCTGGACAAAGACCTCCACCAAGACTTTCCACAACGACCAGTCTTGTGCTGCCCGCATCCATCGGCTTGCTGCGACCGTCACCAGGTCATCGGTCCCTTGTTGGTGGCCTCACTATGCTGCATCTTCCGGTACGAGCAATGTGCCCCGCCTACTGCCACTTAATTTTAGTGACTCGATGAGCTATTATTATTATTTATTATTACTTTATTTATTTCTTTTTACATTTTAAGGAAACTTACAGCTAGCATATATACAGATGGAAGATAATTAGTGAAAGAAGGCCAATTAAAAGTTTCCGCAGATAACATTAGGTTAGCACAAGAGACAGTAACAGGTACAGCACAGGACAGGAAAGTGAAATTAAGAACAAGTAAGCACTCGGAGAGTATTTAGTAAAGACTGAATTTTTTTTAGTGATTAACAAAGGAGTTATCACAAAGTATTTTTTTTTAGTTTAGGATGTCAGTGACTTTGGTTCTTCTGCGGATCTCCTCATTTGTTATCCGATTGCGCAGAGAAACTCCAAACATAGCTCTTTCCACTTCTCTTTGTGTGACTTTAAGCCTTCGTATGAGGCCCATTCTGAGCGACCAAATTTCTGTTCCAAACGTGGATGACATTTGGAACAGAAACACACCCTGGAATATGTATTCATACCTGCAGAATAAGCATTCTATTACTGTTAGACCTCATTACTCATCCACAAACAACTCTCAGACCCGACGCTAAGTTTCGACTACTTATGACATCTCTGCGTTGGGAACTTTACCCAAACTAGAGGGTAATACTTTTCCTTTTAAACACAACTGTTTTTAATACAATATAATTTACCATTTAATTGTGACAACCACATTAATTTTTTGGAGTTATGTTCTAAATTGTTGCCTTTTTCTCTTTTATAGATAGGTAATTTTATTTTGCAAACATGGGTAAAAAAGATGACAAAAATTAATGTATTTATAATTACAGGTTCAGCCATGTTTTACCATTTAGGCATGCGATTTTTTTTTTAAACATTCAACTTAAAACTAGAAAATAAATTTTGGAAAATAGTTGAAAACTGCATTATTCTAACTTAAAAGAAAAATCTTTTTCAGTAAGGTACTCACTTATATTATAGTACGTTTTCACGACTAAAAGGCTTCGGAGTCTTTTTTTAAATAATTCAAACGGTAGCTCTTTCCAGGCCTTTGGTAACTTATTATAAAGAACTGGAGCCATGCAGTAGACACTTTTGCGCATAAGTGCTGTCTTAACTGGCTCTTGACATAGCAAGGTATTGTCGCGTCTATTGCAGGGAAAAACGTCAGCTATACATCTGAAACGACTCGGATACTCGACTCTTAGTTAAGTTTTGTTGTCGTTACAGGACAAACTTATTAATAATAAATAATAATAATAATAAGCCTTTATTAAACCATGAATTTCTTAAGTAATTCATAACATAATTTAAGTATATCGAAAAAAGGAAACAATAAAAAAAGAAACAATAAAAATAAAAGTAAATAAATAAATTTAGATTTCCTTATAATTCATGGCCCCTTTCGGTATAGGCCTCCTCCAAGTGCCATTTATTTGTATCCGTTGCCACATTTAGCCAATTTCTCCCTGCGGTCTTTACTATGCTGTCTCTAACAAACATTCTTTCAAATATTTCTGTGTAATTTTGTTTATATCTATATATTTAATTAGGAATCCGACACCGTAGTGATCTTTTTGTTTCTCCTGTGTAACAAAATATATCTGTCGTCTTCTAGGATACTGTTCCCTTGTCGTCTGACCTCCAACAGTCCTTTAATAACGTACTTTATTTTTCCAATGCGTATTTCAAAGAGATCTTTTTTTTTTCTGGTGACTTTAAAGATCTAACATTGTATGAACATATATATAGATTTTTTGGCATCTCGGAGGGTTATAGTCAAATTTTTCCCGCGGTGACAAGCCGTGCTGGGTGATTGAGAGGGGGCGGTGGTGATTGCTATGCTATGGGCGTGTTTGGTTTGAGCATTGTGCAGTTGCAGCTTGTGTTGTAGACGGCATTTTCTCTTGGGATGTAAATATGGGCTTTTTAATAATAAAATTATTCATATTATTAGTTTTGCTCATTTTAGTGCGTTGCTTTGTATTTTGTTGTCCTGTTTTGTAGCCTGAGTTAGGTTGTATTTCTGGCGACGTGGATAGTGTTCTTTTATTATGAGCTTGTTTTTTCTTTTCATTTTCTTGGTTTTCGTTGTTAGGTACTGTAATGTATGTTGTAAGTAGGTAGTGTAAGAAAATGTGTGAACATTGTACCCTCAACATTGCGCGTGTATCGATCGCTGTCTTCTAATAAACGGTTCGTCAGTCGACCATATACAGCATTCAATGAAGTCGTGTTATTTCCCCAAAACCCCCTATATACAATATTTGGCGACGAGTTGGACCATAGCGTGTTATACTGCGTTTAATACAAGATGCCTGTGGGAAAATTGGAAGTTTTTGACGTCGAAACTGATAATTGGACTTTATACATTGAGCGGTTGGAGCAGTACTTTATAGTGAATGATGTTAAAGTGGATTTAAAAGTGCCAACATTGATAACGGCCATGGGAAGTGCGTGTTACGAATTATTAGTCACATTATGTACGCCGAAGAAGCCTTCTACATTAAAGTTTGATGAGATTGTTACAATACTGCAAAGTCATCTTCAACCGAAACCAAATGTACTGGCCGAGAGATTTAAATTCAGACAAAGGAAACAGTGGAAAGGGGAGAATATCGCAACTTATGTAGCTGTGCTGAAAAAGTTGACGAAGTTCTGTGATTTTGGGGAAGCTCTGGATAATAATCTCAGGGATCAATTTGTTTGCGGTATAGAAAATGATGTCATTCGACAACGCTTGTTCGAGGGAGAGGTACCGACGTTCAGTAAGGCGCTCCAGTTGGCCGTGGCGATGGAGACCGCGGAGTCTGACGCGGCGATGGTAGAACCTCGGGCTCGGGACGGCGGTCAATGCAGTGAAGTCACAGACGCGGCGCAAGGGTCAGCAGCGACGCACTATGTTGGCGCAGCCGGGCGAGGCAGCGGACGGTCAGGGGCTCGCGGCCGTCGGTCAGCGGAACATAACCCGCGGCAGAACACAAAGTGCGCGCCAGCGGTGAGTCAACGCGGTGAACGAGCGGCGCCGGCCGAGCCGAGGCGACCGCAACCAGCGGCAAGTCCGTGTGCCGCTTGTGGAGCATACCACGATACGAGTATGTGCCGTTTTAGGAGTTATACGTGCCGTGTGTGTAATCTGGAAGGTCATTTAAAGAAGATGTGTCCTAGACTGAAAAAGGACAGAGACCTTATGTGGACACAAGTGAGGGACGAGGGGAAGGAGTCAGCTGGTAATAATTTCGATAACCTAGAACAGGTAAATTTAAATGTACTTCAATTAGATAATTCGGTGAAATATAAACCATATTATATTGAAGTCTCAATAGATAAAAAAAATATTTGTATGGAGGTAGATACAGGTAGTAGGATTTCTTGTGTAAGTTACGAGTTTTATAAAAAAAATTTAAGTACCCTGCCTTTAATTACATCCAACTTAGTACTTAACTATTATACCGGCGAAAAGGTGTATCCACGGGGCAAAATTAAACCCTATGTACGGTTTGGTAATGCTTGCAAAGAGTTAGATTTATTTGTAATAGACCACGGTAAAGAGCCGTTATTGGGTCGAGAATGGTTATACGATTTGAAAATAAAGTTAGAACTTATTGATAAACTCAATCAACAATGTATAAATAATATGACTAGTACTAAAGTTTTTAATATTGATGAATTGCGTTGCAGATACTCTGAGGTGTTTTCTGACGGTCTCGGCTGTTTTACTGGTGGTGAGGTGAGTTTGCGTGTACGGCCTGACGCAAGGCCGATATATTTGCGAGCGCGACCACTCGCGTACGCGCTGCGGGAGCGTGTGGAGCAAGCGCTGGATCAGCTGGAGAGGGACGGTATCATCACACCTGTCGAGACATCTGACTGGGCGACCCCGGTCGTACCAGTCATTAAGAAAGACGGCTCGCTACGATTGTGCGGTGACTATAAACTTACTTTAAATAAATGTTTAGAGGTTGACCGTTTTCCCCTACCTAGAATAGACGATTTATTAAGTAAATTACATTCGGGGCATAAATATATAAAAATTGATTTATCTCAAGCATACGCACAATTTTGTCTGGATGAACAATCGAAATTATATACAGTAATTAATACACACCGGGGTTTATATAAATACAATCGTTTGATATATGGTTTGTCATCAAGTCCGGGGATATTTCAAAGAAAAATTGAACAAATATTTGAAGGTATGCCTAGGGTAGGAGTTTTTCTTGATGACGTCATTTTGACAGGCCGGGACGAGGCAGAACATTTGGATACCTTGTTTAAAGTGTTTGACCGATTACAGCGGTACGGGTTAAAGGTTAAGAAAGAGAAATGTACGTTTTTTGCGGATGAGGTATCTTATTTAGGCTTCATAATTAGTAAAGATGGAGTAAAGACATGCCCAGGTAAAGTTGAAGCTATTAAAAAAGTACCTATACCGTCCAATGTATCTGAACTTAGATCGTTCTTGGGTATGGTTATGTACTACGCCAAGTTCGTTAGGAACATTAGTATGAGGCTAACCCCCCTTTACGAGTTACTAAGGAAAGATAACAAGTTTGTTTGGACAAAAGATTGTACGGAAGTTTTCAACAGCATTAAAGATCTGTTGTGTTCTAGTGAGGTGCTCGCGCATTATGATCCGCGTATGCCGGTAACGCTGACGACGGATGCGAGTGCGCAGGGGGTGGGAGCGGTCATAGCTCATGTGTGGCCCGATGGAACTGAGCGTCCGATTGCTTACGCATCGCGGGTTTTAAACTCATCGGAAGCAAACTACTCGCAGATTCAAAGGGAGGCGCTTGCTATTATTTTTGGAGTAAGGAAGTTCCATCAGTACTTATACGGGCGAGAATTTGTTCTCAAGACGGACCACAAACCACTTGTTTCTATTTTGGGGGATAAAACGGGCATCCCAACGATGGCAGCAAGTAGGCTACAAAGGTGGGCGGTAGTCCTCTCTGGTTATCAGTATCAAATTCAATACGTACCTACCGATAAGAATGGTGCAGATGCTTTATCTAGGTTGCCAGTGGGTACAAGGAACAAAGAACAGAACGAAGTCACGTATATAAATTTCGTACAGAATTTTTTACCGATAACCAGTGAAGATGTCAGTAAACTGGGGAATACGGATAGTGTTTTGAGAAAAGTAATGATATATATAAGGTCAGGTTGGCCTAGCTCTTGTCCCGATGCGGAGCTACAAGCTTATTTTGTTAGAAGGAATGAGTTGTACGTCGAATCGGGATGTGTAATGTGGGGCTATAGAGTTGTGATACCAACGGAATTGCGAAGTATTATATTAAAAGAGTTACATATCAGCCACATGGGCATTGTTAAAATGAAATCAATGGCTCGTAGTTACGTTTGGTGGCCTGGTATCGATGCAGACATTGAACGCGTATGTCAGGAATGCAATACATGTCGGTTGGAAGCCCCAGCCCCACCGAAAGCACCCCCTCAACCCTGGCCCTATATCTCAGAGCCGTGGAGTAGGTTACACGTGGATTTCCTAGGCCCTTTTCAGGGTAGGACGTTCTTTATCATAGTGGATTCGTCGACTAAATGGATCGAAGCTTTTGAAATGAAAAGAACGACCGGGAAGGAAGTTCTTAAGGTATTAAGAGATGTATTAGCTCGGTTTGGGTTACCAAAAGAGATAGTATCGGACAACGGACCTCCTTTTACAGGTGTTGAAGTAGCAGAATTTATGCGTGTTAACGGTATTAAACATATTTTTACGCCTGTTTATCACCCTGCATCGAATGGAGCTGCAGAGAATGCCGTTAAAATTTGTAAAAATGCATTAAAAAGGCTTTTAGGGACGGTATAGAGGTTGATACGGCATTGAAGTCGTACCTATTTATGTATAGGAACACCGTGCATAGTACAACAGGAGAGTCACCTGCGAAGTTACTGCAGCATAGAACATTAAGGTCTCGCCTAGATCTGTTGAACATTGGCAATAAGGTACAAGGCGTGAAACAGAAAGTAGAAGAGGCTCAACAGAAACAGGTCAAAAGGGCGGGTGGTATAATGCGTGCGTTAGAGATAGGAGATGAAGTATGGGTTCGAGGTTTTGGAGGGGAGGATAAGTGGATTAGAGGTAAAATTGACAGGAACTTAGGATCTCGTTATTACTTGGTTAGTAGGGAGAATGGTCCACCTTTAAAAAGACATATAGATCAGATTTGGAGAAAGTCTCCACGGTCTATGTTAACTTGTCCACTCCCAACTGACGTTGGCGAACCTGATAGTGAAGTAAGTCCACTGATACCACCACCACTACCAGCAACAGCATCCGAGACCCGAAGCAAACGTGTAAGGAAACCGGTCATAAGGTACCAGCCATGAATAATGTATTTAATTGTAAATTAGTTGTATAAGAGCAGTATAGAATAAGTGGTAGGGTGTAATGTATGTTGTAAGTAGGTAGTGTAAGAAAATGTGTGAACATTGTACCCTCAACATTGCGCGTGTATCGATCGCTGTCTTCTAATAAACGGTTCGTCAGTCGACCATATACAGCATTCAATGAAGTCGTGTTATTTCCCCAAAACCCCCTATATACAATAGGTACCACAATTTTATCGTATTTAATAAAGGCATTTATTCCCTGCTTTCTCATAATTTCTACTTCGTTTTGAAGTTCTCTTCGTCGTTTTAACACATCTAAGGGATAATCTTCCTTTATATAGTAAGGTGTTGATTCAAGCTTTTTCTTATTTTTCAGAACTTGTATTTTTATTCCCATAGTAAGAAAAGTCACTACAATAGGTCTGGATTTCTCATTCTTTTTTCCAATTCTTCTGACACATTCTATGTCGTTTTTCTCGCATTGAATTTTTTGTATGTTATTTATAATATTACGTATCTTTTCTTCCAGACCTCTGTAGCTATCTTCCCCTTCCCCGACTCCAAAAAATAGTACTTAGGTTTTTTCTTCTTATGTATCTTTCAAAATTATAGATCGCCGTTTGTTGTGTGTCTATTTTTTGCTCAAGCTTTTCATTTTGAGATTCAAGGGATTTAATTTTTTCATTTATACAAGTACTGATAGTGTTTTTTATGTCCTCTTTCATTTCTTTCATATCCAGTTTTTGTTGTTTCATTTCCTCCTGCATGGATCGCAACATATCTTTAATTTCATCCATATTGCGCCCTCTATTAGTTCTGGAGCTAAGCTGATTATATTAGACGCACCAGCGACCTCTTGTTAATACTTTGTAGAACTATAATCACTTTATGAGATTTCTACCGCTATCGATACTAATTTGTTTACGAAATGGTTCGTCAGAGAATCACTAGATGGCGCTATTAAAGCTTTCTGTAGAGGTTTTAGATTTTAGGGGTTGTATGATTTAGCAGAAAAATATTGAGGTTATATTATTTGAAACTTTTAACACTGTTATTTTTATGTTGGATATTAGTCTCTTATGTCTTCTTAGTAATATTAATGCCTAACTCGCACTGCTTTTGATAGTTCATAGGGTTCAATATTCCATTAATTACACTTTTTTGCCACTAGGTATAGTCAAGTGATATTTTCTGATGTTTTTATAATTATTTTTCAGTGTTTTAAATACCCGCTTGTTTATTTCACTACACTATATCCTTTAACTTCTTCACTGGTATTTAAACTTGATATTTTCTTTGTTATAATTTTTTAAAAACAACATTTAGCACAGAGCGTTTTTTTTACTATGGCTGCCTTCTACCCTCTACACACAAACTTATTATTGAACTTAATTTGTTCCATTTTCGGCATCCGTATTGAATTATGAGACGCAAGTTGTGCTTTGCATAATTATGGCGAGGTACTTAGTACGACTAAGGTTCATAGGTGTATCGCTAATAAACGCCTGGAAAAGATTTGAAGAAAATGTTGCTATAAGATAACACAGAGATACACCCACAACCAATGAGGAAAGTATTTCTTGTTAAAGCATAAGTAGATGGACCAACGACCTGGTGAAGGTCGCGGGAAACCGCTGGACGCGGAAAGCGTAGGACCGGTCGTCGTGGACATCCTTGGGGGAGGCCTATGTCCAACAGTAGAAGTCTTTCGACTGAAATGATGCTGATGATGATGAAACATAACTTTATGTATCAGTGTACTTATTTTTTACTATATTTAGAAAGAGTTTAAATCATCATTAGACCTGTTCTCCTGTATGGCAGTGAGGCGTGGCCTGTGCTTGAGCGACACAAGCAGGAGCTGCGTGTCACGGAGATGAATACGCTGCGGTGGATGTGTGGAGTTACGCGGAAAGACCGCATCAGGAACTCCCGCATCCGGGGCAGCCTTCGTGTCCGTGACATTGCAGACAAACAGCAGGAGGGTCGCCTACGCTGGTACGGCCACGTCTTACGCAAACCGGCATGTTACGTGGGTAACAGATGTCTTGCCATGGCGCCTCCGCCGGGCCGGAACAAACGGGGTAGACCACGGAAGTGCTGGCTTGACGTTGTAAGAGATGACATGCGTGCCAACAATCTCTTACCACGGAATGCTAAAGATCGTGCGAAATGGAGGAGAATATGCAGGAAAGCGGACCCCGGGCTCCAACGCGAAAGCCGCGGATGCAACCGGGATAAACGCTGAGATGATGATGATGATTTAGAAAGACTTTATTTTCACCAAAGTCTTAATATATTCTTTACTAACTGCGCCTCGCGGTTTCACCAGCGTATATTTCGATCCCGTGGGAATATCGGGATAAAAAATATGTAATGTATTATTCCTAGTCATAAACTATCTACTTGGCCAATTTCATTCAAATCTGTTTCGTAGTTTTTGCGTGAAAGTGTAACAAACATCCATCCATCCACTATCAGAAACTTTCGAATTTATAATATAAGTAGGATTTTTGAACATCTTATTCTACCATAAACCTCATCATCATCATCATCAACCCTTTTATCGTCCCACTGCTGGGCACAAGTCTCCTCTTAGACGGAGAAGGAATGAGCGTAATCACCACACTTGCTCAATGCCAGTTGGTGATTTCAGACTTAAAGTCCAGGTTTCCTCAAGATGTTTTCCTTCGCCTTGTAATCAGTCATTGCCGTCCAAGATATACTTAGAAGGTACATATAACTTAGAAAATATTGGTACTTAAATAAAATAAATAAATATAAATATTTACCAGACCAATCACACAGATTGAGCTAGCCCCAAAGTAAGTTCAAGACTTGTGTTATGGGATACTAACTCAACGATACTATATTTATAATAGATACATATATAGATAAACAGGCAAGACCCAGGCCAATCAGGAAAAGATCGTTTTCCATCATGACCTGGCCGGGGATCGAACCCGGGGCCTCCACGTCGCAGGCAGGCGTGTTGACCGCTGCGCCACGGAGGCCGTCAAAACTACTAGGGTACTTGCGTAACCTGGAATCAAACCCGCACACTCATACTTGAGAAGCTGGTGTTTTAACCAATAGGCCATCACGACAGCACATACCTAATATAATATTATTTCCCATACCATCTTACCCTAATTAGGTACTTACAAGTGAGAGTCATAAAACCTCCATACGAAATATCACCCTTACAACTTACTGCTTTAATTAAAATCTCAATTTTAATTAACCCAAGTACCTTATATGAACGTACGTAATTATAATACCTTCTTAATGGCAGCGTATTAACACGAAGTGAATTCCTCACCTCGAAATGGAGTTATTGAAAGGAGATAAAAGTAGGCCATAACATCGGCTGCCGGCAGAAGTTATCACCCACCAGACAAAGTCTTGCCGCGAAGCGATTCGTCGTGTCTGGTGAAGTCGTAAGGAAGACAGGTTTGAGCATTTGTGTTGCGATGTGTGCCGGGTACGATGCGCCAAATGTTGTTGTGTCGCGAGTTTGGTACTGGAGGGTCTCCAGATCAATCTCTCTGATCTAATAATCCCTACAACATTAGTAGAATCAGTTATCGATACCTAAAAATACCTTCACGGATTGGACAGGGTTTTCATTACATATTATATAGCCGGTCCATTCCTGAACCATTTTAACCTTATTCAGTAAATGAGGTCAACAATTTTGTTCAAAATCGGAGAAAATCTTCTTATGAGTTTCTTATGATACTAATTGTGAGAATTTTCATTTTTTGCTCGATTTTAAAGACATCAGACCTATAACCGCTTTCCGAGTCTTGGATGTAATGTAGGTACTTGGATAACGCACGCTACACACGTTTCATAACTGTTAGGGAGCAATTCTCCCCACGTAAATGAGCCCTAAAATTATCTTAATTTTATATTGTATTTAATTAATGTGTACATTATTATATTCAGGCTATTTTAGTCTTTATTGTAGGGGATTGTATAATTTGTTCTTTCTGTAAGGTTTTTTATTTACACTAAGGGATATCGTTACTGTTAAATTGGTTTGGTTTCGACCTTCAACTTAATCGCTATTCTGCCTGCGTATAACCGTCTTAGAAATTAGTTTTAGTGACAGAAGATTAGACATAAAAACTTTTTACAAAAAAATCGAAACCTACTTGAAAAAAATGCTTAAAAGGAAAAATAATTTTATTTTTGTCATGGCTCTAGAAGTTGCTGGTGAACTAAACAACAGAAACCTCGATACTTTTCAGTGTCTTAGTCGAAATTCAAAAATTACTATTTTTTTACTTCTTAACAATAGTGGCAGCCATAACCCATGTTACAATAAATTCTCATGAATACGATAAAATCCCTATCTCAAAAAGTACTGAACCGATTTTGATGAAAGTTATAGTAATCTCTAAGTTGAACAATAAATAGTACAACAAAAAAGGAATTACTTCAATCGGACTTGTAGTTCCGGAAATATGCGCGCACAAACATAAAAACATACATACACTTGAAATTTGGCTTACATACATACGGGTCGAATTGATAACCTCCTTTTTTTGAAGTCGGTTAAGAATAACAGAATGGAATCCAATCTCGCCATGCTCCGTTAGTAAAGATATATACCTAATATAAGCAGTAGTTACCTAGTTGTCATCATCATCATCTCAGCGTTAATCCCAGTCGCGTCCGCAGCTTTTTCAGCTTTGGAGTCTGGGGTCCGCTTTACCAGTCTAACTGTTGATTTTGGCTAAACTTCGATATTTTCCGTGAAGCGACTACCGTCTGACTTCCACAACTCGAAGGCGATATCTAAGCATTGCAGTTAGACCAATTATTAGACTTTTGAGGGCTCCAACAACCCATAAAGACTGCCACAAGATGTTCGTATGGCAACCGGGACCAACGGCTTCACGTGCTTTCTGAGTAGTAGTAGTTACCTAGTTGAAACCGTGCGATATCTCGGCCACGTGCTCCGACACGATAGATATGCACTACTCCAACTGATTATGATGGGCAAGGTATAAGGGAAGAGGCGCGCTGGACGAAAGAGAAAATCGTTGCTGCGGAACATCAGGGAGTGGACCGGTATTACTTCCGTCGAAAAACTGTTCCGGCTCGCGATTGACAAGACCTAGTACAAGAATCTGACGGCCAACCTTCAGGATTGAAGAGGCAAAGGAAGAAGTAGAAGAAGAACTGTGTGAAGCAGAGGTGGATCGCCTTGCACCTGTAGCGGGGTAATACGGGCATGTTTGCGGACGCTCACGTTGACGGCTTCCATGCCGTGCTCCGCAAGCAGTGCGCCGCCGCGCCGCGGCGCTTGGCAGGTTGCGCGCCAGCACCAACAGCATTCTGGCTGTTATTGTGGATAAACTGGATGCGCATTACGTCCAGCACTGGGTTTATACCCGTATTAGGAAATAAGCACCGTATAATTTTAACGTCCTTTATTTATTTATTTTGTTTTCGGTTTATGTTAGCTATTTTACTTTTTTTTAATTTTTATATTTTTCTACTAATCCTAGTTTTGGTAAGTTTTACTATACTAACACACTATGGATTGTAAAGTCTGAATTAAAATGTTTTATTTTTTTTAATGCAATGGCGGTTTTTAGTTATGTGCATCTTTTTCTGTTCATTTCGTTAAGAAAAGGATAGAAGAAAACATTTTAATTTAATCCTGTCAAATTAAGATACTCCATAGACATTTTAGACGCGATTATAAACATGGCGACTGACAGCCTCCGTGCTGTTGCGCAAGGAGGCGCGGGTTCAATCCCCCCACAGTGCAAATATTTGTATGCATGAATATGAATATTTGCACTGGTCTGGTCGTGCCTCGGAAAGCACGTTAAGCCGTTGGTCCCGGTTGCCATACGAACATCTAGTGGCAGTCGTTACGGGTTGTTGGAGCCCTCAAAAGTCTAACAATTGGTCTAACTGCAATGCTTAGATATCGTCTTCGGGTTGTGGAGGTCAGACGGCAGTCCCTTCACGTAAAATATCGAAGTTTAGCCAAAATCAGCAGTTAAACTAGTAAAGCGTCTGCTTTACTAGTCTAACTGCTGATTTTGCTGATTTTTTTTTTTGGTTTTTTGATTTTTCTGGGGTCCCCCAGACTCCAAAGCTGAAAAAGCTGCGGAAGCGACTGGGATTAACGCTGAGATGATGATGATGATGATGATTATAAACATGGCGACTAAAAATACGCCAGTTTACGTCAGGAGCGTACTAATTTGACAGGTCTAAACTGACATTTTATCTTCTGTCTTTTTCTTAACGAAATGGTAAGAAAAAGATGCATATAACTTAAAATTAGTTTAGTTTGTGTACAACAGAATCGGCGCCATTGTCAGTATGACAGTTCCACATCATACATTGCGTTATTTTTATTGCTAAGCAGACAATTTTTCGAACATATAAAACAATGGTTTAGCAACAGCCTTAAAAATGATTCAGATTGATTATCAAAATAAAATAAATAATCCATCTTTGCTCCGCGCTAGACGCACCCTGTAAGTACCAGTTGGCTTTTCTTTTAATACATTTTATAGCAAAATGTTTGAGCATTTTTCTTGTAGAAGGAAGGCTATTTAACATTAAGCTAGGGCTTAGAAGAGACGAGAAAACAGAAAGAAAGTACGAAAGATCGCTAAGAGGAAACGGAATAAAAGCGCAGACAAGAGATGGTATGAAACGAGATGGCTTACGGGTTGAATTCGGGAGCAGTATATACATCAATATCATCTGCCCAGCATTCTCCCAGCTATGTTTGGGTCAGCTTCCAGTATAACCGGCTTCAGTTGAATAGTATTTTATATGAAGCGACTGTAGTGGTGGCCTAGTGATTAAAACACCAGCCTCTCAAGTATGAGTGTACGAGTTCGATTCCAGATCAGGCAAGAACCAATGTAACTTTCTTAAAGTTATATGTACTTTCTTAGTATATCTTGAACACCAATGACTGATTACAAGGCGAAGGAAAACATCTTGAGGAAACCTGGACTTTAAGTCTGAAATCGCCAACCCGCATTGAGCAAGCGTGGTGATTACGCTTAATCCTTCTCTGTATGAGAGGAGACCTGTGCCCAAAGGTTGATGATGATGATGACTACCTATCTGACCTCTACTACCCAGTTATCGGGTGATGTGATACCCCTTGATAAGGCTGATGGTCAAATATTCGGACTACTGAAGCCCCGTAATGACTGAAAAAATCTACAAATGACAGCCAGAACGTTGGTCCTGGCTGTCATTTGTAGATGTTTTTGATATTGTCTCTGGCTGATTACAAACGTTTATAAAGAAATAAAATATATTTAAGTTTGTAAGACAGATTCGGCAGACAGGAGAATTTTTTTTTGTTGTTTAGTAGTAGTCAAAAAGAAATTGTCGCGTGCGCATTAATATGAAGTGATCTTGTGTAACAATTTTTATAGAGATTTTATGAAAACTAGCTTTCCGACCGCGGCTTCGCCCGCGTAGAGTTCGGATATATCGCGCTTTTTAGATTTCCCTCGGGAACATCATTTTTTTCCGGGATAAAAGGTAGCCTATATCCTTTCTCAGGGTCTGAAGATTGTCTGTGCCAAATTTCATCAAAATCCGTTCAGTAGTTTTGGCGTGAAAGCCGGACAGACAGACAGACAGAGATACTTTCGCATTTATAATATTAGTATGGATGTAATTTAGTAGTCTGAAAGAAATTGGCATAGTGAACATGTGAGAATAAAGGAAAAACTGTTTACATTTTATTTTATTTGTTTTGAAGAATTTATCACAGGTATCCAAAGTACCTCTGCATCCATCTATAATAAATGACCATAACAGCAGGCTTAACGTGCTTTCCGAGGCACGTTGGTTTCTTAGTATGCAAAGATGGTCACCCATCCACAGATCAACCGCAGAAAGCGTAGCTTAACTTAATATTTCGACTTATTCAGCTATTATGATTAAGCCCCGAGATAATTTATTATTAACTATGATATGTAGTATATACCTACTAGGTGACACCTAGCTCCAAGTAGGTATATACATATTATATTATTTATTCACTACAAAAAGAGAAAAAAAAAGAAAAATAAAGTAAAAAAGAAAAAAACACTAAAATAAAGTCGCTTTCTCTTTCCCTATGACCCTAATGTATGATTAAAACTGCGCAACGGATTTCGATGCAGTTTTTTAATAGATAGGGTGATTAAAAAGGAAAGTTTATATTTATTTCCTTTCATCATTTCATCCTTTACAGCACATGATTTAAATGAATATTCGCGAAGATATTACAGATTTAAAAATTTCGGAATGTAGCGACCGGCCGGGGCAACGGGAGCGCCGGGCCGCTATGTTTTTAAATACAACTGAACGTTGTATTTAATATATATTGTATTTTATTTACTGTAGTTTCTCTGTAGTACATTTAGTATAAGCATTGCACCCATACGAAGCCGGGGCGGGTCGCTAGTAGATAATATAATATGAAATGCAGAAAGTTTGTCGAACAAAATATACTTACCTAACCTATCTGTACGTCAAGAATTCAAGAACAAACAAAGAACTTTCAATAATAAGAAGTGCAACAAAAGTTCGATCTTCCTTACCGATATTCTGCTTCAAGCGCTGCATACGCTCACGGTGCGACCTATATAAGAGAAAGGAGACGCTACCAGCATACAATTTACATCTACGGCTGACCTGGAAAGGGCTATTCACTGTTGGACATACTATGCATGAGTAAGTAGGTTTTACGCAATATTTTGTATTATACACATTGATACTATAATGTCATCATCATCATCATCATCTCAGCTTTAATCACAGTCGCATCCGAAGCTCTTTCAGCTTTGGAGTCTGGGATCCACTTTACCAGTCTATTGCTGATTTGGCTAAGCTTCGATATTTTCCGTGAAGCGACTGCCGTCTGACCTCCACAACCCGAAGGCGATATCGTAACTCGATATGGCGACCAATTTTTGAACATTTGAGGGCTCCAAAAACCCTTTACGACTGCCATTAGGTGTTCGTATGGCAACCGGGACCAACGGCTTAACCTGCTTTCTGAGACACGACCAGACAAATGCAATTATTCATATACATGCATACAAATATTTGCACTGCGCGGGGATCGAACCCGCGCCTCCTTGCGCAGCGGCCGCGTTCGCTTCCGCTACGCCACGAAGGCTGTCACTTTAACTGTGCTGTATACTTTAATATATACAATGGAAAACCCTAAGGATATTTTAAAATAATAATAATTCATTTATTTCCGATTAAATGCATATTTTTAGTAGGGGGAATACGCAATGAAATGGACGCGTTGTGAAACGGACACTGACCGATGATACATTGTGCTCACATGATAAAAGCAACATAAATATGTAAGGAAATAATGTAACCCATATGTTATGATTTTAAAAGAGTATCCATGGAATTTCTTGCACGTTCTTCTCCATAGAGATCTACGCTTTGGAACGTGCAATTTAGCTTCACTTTTCTTGGACTGACCGACATTGACTATTCAAAAGTACCAAGTGATGGTTAATTTGAAATAAAAAAAATTGATTTTGATTTTGTCTTAGAATTTTCGCAAAAAAAATATTCATGTCCTTTGGTTATTGGCAACACTGACGAGCATAGACAAACCTACAATAATGACGGCTCGCAACAGCCAATACTTGCCTTAAATATTTCCGTTCAAAAATTCTAAGACATCAGTCAGTGTCCATTTCGTTGTGTATTCCCCATACATACATTCTTGAGCTTATAAACTAGTGTTAGTAATGCAAAGAAGATATTTATCAATAAGTGGCGGGCCGAGTGGAGTTCCCGATGATGGTGGAAAATCGCTATAAGACTGCGTGCTGTCTGTATACATGGCCCAGGTGCCCCAGTGGCCCAAATAATTAAATTGCTAACCGCAATACTGCCTGAAGTATTGATGCAATCGTTGATGGTAAAGCGTATTGTATACAGTGCTTGACCGCGATCTCGCCTGAAGTAGTAATGCCATCGTTGATGGATATATATAATCGCACTAGTTAATAGTTTATTAAAAGTCTATTGATTCTAGCCTTGAAGACATTTAAACTATAGTCAGACGAAAAGACTGGCGCCGTCGCTGGAAAATTGATATGTGTATACAATATGTAAAGAAAACCCTGTCCGACCCATAAGGATAATAAAGGTTAGGTAAACACTTGACCAAATATAATATAAAATTTTACATAATCATCACAGTAACAATAATAATGAATTTTGAAATAATCTTTTTTTCCCGGGTAGGTATTAATTCCAATTTCCCCGAAATTTGGTAATTTTTAAAAAACTGACAACACCATTTGTGACGGAGCGAATAGCGATGCGACCACGTGCCGCAAGCCCTTCACCCGCGCATACATGCGCGGGTGAAGGCGGGCAGGGCTATCGGGTTGCCTACCGCACATGCATTAAGTTACCTCGCTTTTTCGAAATAATATTTATTTTTTTTGGAGGATTTTTTTTTAAGTTTAGCCCGGCTTTGTGGGCATTATTAGAATCAGTTATCGATACCTAACAATACCTTCACGGATCGGACAGGGTTTTCTTTACATATTGTATACATATGATACATCAATAAAAACGATAACTAAATTGGTTGACGGGTTATACGAAAGTCGAAAATGTATTGTTGACCTGGGAATCGTACACAGGACCCGACTTAGTCACGCTTGCGCCTGCAGCCCACAAGTCCATCGAGGCTGGATATGAAATAGGACACTAGCTACTTGTTATTGTTTAATTTCTTATTTTAAGTACTTTAAACCTGTTAAAACCCAAAAGTGGAGAAAAAAAAGAATGGTGGAGATCTGGTGGAGATCCAAAAACAGTGGTGGCCTAGTGGTATCGACCGCGACGTATTTTTTTTTATATCTATAAACTAGTTCATCATCAACCTTTTTATCGTCCCACTGCTGGGCACAGATCTCCTCTCATACAGAGAAGGACTAGAGCTTCACTGCAAATCCCGCCTAATGGTAAGCAACGATGCAATCGATGATGGTAAAGCGCGCTAGTTTTTAAAGCTTGTTCACTTAAACAACTTAGTGAATAAGAAGGAAGATGGCAGTTACGCGAGGTAATGCAATGTTATACCCACGAGTAAACTCCCACCACAACAACATTTGGCGCATCGTACCCGGCAGACATCGCAACACAACTGCTCAGACCCGTCCTACGTACGGCTTCTCCAGACATCATGCCGAAACACGACGAACCGCTAGCCGGCAAGACAATGTCTGGTGGGTGGTAACTTCTGCCGGTAGCCGATATTATGGCCTACCAATGAGTTATAAGTTGTAGGTCGTAGGTTCGAACTCTGTCAGGTCCTTTACTTTATGTAAATGTTTAATCACCACTGCTCTCAAAACGTTGAAAGAAAAAATGGTGAGGAAACTGGCATGTCTTATAGGCAAAACTCACAACATTCACTTGTCTTTGAAGTTTCGCCTCTAGGACATGCATTTTGTTTTCTGCCAACGCGCACTGGGCCCGCGTGGTAGGTTACGGCCCTTTTCATAATATCTATGTTATGTAAAATACAATAAAACTGAAAAGGTCTACTTTTTATACAACTGTAGCGCTTAAAGCGAATATTCATATATTTTTAAAGTGTTGAATATAACACCGGAATATTAAACATTTTTACATCCACCCTTTCAGTAGCAATTTATTTAAATATGTAAAACAGGTGTACTGTAAATATTTTGCGCTTTTTTTTTATCCTAGATTTTTTTTTTTTAATTATTTATATTGCTTTACCCAACGTATTGTTTACACTGGTATCATACTTAAGAGGGAACTGTAGTGCTGCTTTCTTTATACTTTTTTTTATAAATTATAAAATAGCGCTTTACCGCAATCCCGCCTGGCACAACAATTTACAATGACATTAAATTCTGCTTTCTTGTAGATATTTTATTTATCTAAAGGTACAGTTTCGGATAGATTGACCTGCTGTCGTCCGTACATCATCAATTTATTCATCCATTTTTAAAATTAAATAATGAAATTAAATGTGAAAGAAAATATTTTATGTACATTCCTTATAAATTCCATTATAATAGTCACCCTACACAACAAGGACAGAGGGCTACTGTGAAGCTATCTCCCTCGGACCGCGTTTTGATCGATAGTTCACATTCCAGTTTAGATAAAAATTCCTTGCACATGAACCAACACATCTAGTTGAAATTTTCAGAGATGATGTAATTCGCTTAGATTAATATGGTTTTCTTCTTTTTCTTCTTCTTCGTTTCGCTCTTGACAGAACGGACGTGAACACTATGACTGAATTCGAGACGCAGATTAATATGGTACATAAAATATCACAACCTAGTTAAAAAAAACAGATTACTGTTTTTTTTTTATTTAAACTTGAACGAATTTTTCGACCCAAAAATAGAATACAGGACACCCATAGAATGTTCACACCCCGCATTCATTACCAATGAAGCGTAAAATATACCTACACACTAGGTGGGTCGATATACAGTCAACAACAAATGTCGTTTAAGGGTTAAACCACTTTTATTGCTGACTGTATCAGGCATCGTGTATAAGTAACTAGCTGCGTCTCGCGGTTTCACTCGTGTAGGTTTCGATCCCTTGGGAATATAGGGCAAAAAAAGGAAAAGTATGTTTTATTCCTGATTAATTATAAATGAATAATCAAGACTGAAAACTTTGGTGAAGTGATATACATCTAAAAGCCTAAAAGCGACCACTGAATGAAATTTTAAGGTCTCCAGAACAATCTCCCTCTTGCGCAGCGTCGTTGGTTGTGTTGTTGGGTTTAACCTGACATCACCTCGCTCAACCGCCGTCTTCCTTTCTATTCACTAAGCTTTTTTTTTTTGAGTGAATAGGCTCGTAATAAACTAGCGCGCTTTAACATCAACGATTACATCACTGCTTACCATCAGGCGGGATTGCGGTCAAGCAATAGTTTATAAAAAAAAATCACCTTACATTCCTCGGTGAGGTTTTTACAGCATAGATCGGTTGTGAACGGCCTCTAACGTTGGTAATCAATAACATCTGACGGTTGTCTTGTCAAAAATGAATGATGGCCAAGAATTCGTAACTTCGACCGCTCACACGCGGGTGTATTAATATTTGAATAGATTTAGACTTTGGGTTTCATGGTTAAATAATACCATACGCACGGGTCGCCGCGTCAATTCGTATATACAATACTAGCAGCCGCCAGCGACTTCATTCGCGTGGTTTAGTTATACTCCGCTCCTATTGGTCGCAGCGTGATGTTATATAACCTAAAGCCTTCCTGGATTAATGGACTATCCAATGCAAAAAGAATTTTTCAGATCGGACCAGTAGTTCCCGAGATTAGCGCGAACAAACTAACAAACAAACATACAAACAAACTCTTCAGCTTTATATACTAGTATAGATTAGTATAGATGTATAGAAAACCCTGTCCGATCCGTGAAGGTATTGTTAGGTATCGATAACTGATTCTACAAATGCCCACAAAGCCGGGTTAAACTTTAAAAAAAACCCTAAAAAATGAACATTATTTCGCAAAAAGAGGTAAGTAACATAAAACATGTGCGGTAGGCAATACATACGCGGGCGAAAGGGGGCAGGGCACGCGGCACGCTATTCCCTCGTAATAATACCGTCAAAAATGGTGTTACCATTTTTTTTAAATCACCAATTTTTGGAGAAGTTGGAATTAATTCGCGGAAAAAAGATTATTTCAAAATTCATTAGTATTGTTATTATGATGATTATGAAAATTTCATATTTTATTTGGCCATGTGTTTACCTAACCTTTATTATCCTTATGTTGTTATTTTCTTTACATATTGTAGATAACCATCGTTTGTATATCAAGATCCCTCCGTACCTCAAAAAGTGAGTTTTGGTTCAAAACGGTTTCCAAAGCATCGGCACAGGCGAAGACTAATCAGCCTCTCGGTGTTCTATAGGACGCATTTTGGTGAATGTTTTTTTTTTTAAATAATTATAAACTAGTGCTTGACTGCAACCCCGCCTGATGGTAAGCAGTGATGCAATCGTTGATGGTAAAGCGCACTAGTTTATTAAGCCTATTCACTTAAAAAAACTTAGGAATAGGAAGGATGACGGCAGTTGAGCGAGGTGGTGCAATGCTAAACCCAAGACCAACACGACCAAACGATGCTGCGCTAGAGGGAGATTGATCTGGAGACTCTCCAGGATCAAACTCCCGACACAGCAACATTTGGCGCATCGTACCCGCCACACATCGCAACACAACTGCTCAGACCCGTCCTCCGTACGGCTTCACCAGACATCATGCCGGAACACGACGAATCGCTTGGCGGCAAGACTTTGTCTGGTGGGTGGTAACTTATGCCGGTGGCTGATGTTGTTCCCTACCACCGAGAGACTAACCAGCCTCTCGGTGTTCTATAGAACGCATTTTGGTGAATGTGCGCGGGAATTGCATGACTTAATTCCCCCATCTCTGTACCATCATCGGACGACCCGTCGTATGGCGATTATCCACCCCTACGTTGTGGACACCACTAAGATTCGGACGAAGCGTTTCGCCTCTTCTTTTATGCCGCGTACAAACGCGTATTTAAGTAAAATTAGCTTACTGACAAGCTATATGAGTTAATGCGGAATAATAATTGTCTTTTTTACCATGCATAAATATGTGAGCTGTCACGCCCTTTACACCTGGGGTTTTTACTTTTTTTCATTTCCATTTTAAACAGATTTTTTTTTTTTGCTTGGCTGGTATTTTGGCGTGGCTAGCTAAATGAACAGATAGATGTGCTGCTGGGGAGTTTGTTCTGCCACTTCTTCTTCCCAGCGAAAGCACTTGGAAGTGGCGAAGGGCGGGCGTTTTGGGGGGAGTGTCTTATGTAATATTGACGTTCAAAAAGTGCTGATTCTTAGCCTTATTTGAATAAATAACTTTTTATTTTGAATGAATGCTGTTCAACCGTCAAAATGAAACCAATTGCTACTCCTAGTGTGTTACGCAATCACGCTATAGGTATTTAGCTGCCTGCATCTAGACTGCGAGCTAACCCTTTGCTTTGCAAAAAGGGGTATTATAAAATCACAGATTATTTAGAAAACAATAAAGCTTGCTATTTTTTTTTAAATCACGTAAATTATTGTAAACATTTTCATTTTTAATGTTTGGACTAGAAAAAAGACGATCGCTGAGTTTGTTTCGGCTTTTTCTTCTCAGATGTGTTCAGTTAGGAATTGCCGGCTTCGTCCAGTTTCAAAAGAAATATGACGTGTAAAAGTGATCAGTGATCCTACTTGCTTAATAAACGATTTCATTTCATTTCATTTTACCCTAATATAGGCAAATTTATTTATTGAGCAACAGTGTAATAGACATGTGACATCTATCAATCCGCACTGGGCCGTCGTAGTAGATTACGGCCCATTCCCTCTCACCGAGAGGAGGCCTGTATCCCGGGAGTAGGCAAATTATCAGATAGTTATTATGATTTATTTATGTATAGTAGGTTTAATTTTTTGATATAATTCTGTGACGTGGTGGCTAAGGAATTAATTAAGTATGAGCACAAAGTATCACAAACAAATACTTTGTGTTCATATGTATTACTTTGTGTTCATCCTACTGACGCTAATTGTAATCCCTTCTAATTAAACCAGATAAGTGAGGGTTTACGTCAATCGTACACCGAGAGGGTTCAAACGACCCCTTGCAATCCAATCCGACACTTTAATCCTTATCCGGGGTACAAACCACGATACAAAGTACAGCGGCAGTTGGTACACACACACAGATACAACACGTCTTGGATTAACACATCCATCCTTATTTAACATGATAAATGTGAAACTGTGTTTGTTTATTCCGCTTTCACACAAAACTACTACACTGATTTGGATGAAATTTGGCACACAGATAGTTTATAACCAGGAATAACAAATATGATACTTGAAATTTTTATCCCGATATTTTCACGGGATCGATATTTACGCGGGTGAAACCGCAGGGCGCGAAAGTGACTTTAGGTAAGTCCCCTCTTTGATGAGTGGCTTGAGAGGCGTCACGGCACCCTCATCTTCCGCCTGACGCAGGTCCTCACCGGACACAATTGTTTTGGGAGGTTCCTGTTCCGGATAAGGCGGGAGGAAACGCCAGGGTGTCACAATTTTGTGGATCGCCCTGAGGACACGGTGAAGCGTCCGGTGGAGGTCTGCCCACCTTGGGCAGAGCACCGCTGCTTCGTAGCGGCGAAGGGCGGCAATCTCTCGCGTCCGACCCTGGTCCAGGTCATGGTCCGGAGTAAGAGTGCATGGCAGGCCGTCATCTCCTTCTGCGAAGCAAAGGAGGAGGCGGAGCGCGTGAAGCAGCGGGAATCCCAGCTCCCTCACGCCACAAGCCACCGCAGGAGACGCCCTGGTCGGGAGACAACACCAAACTCCCGGCCACCGTAAGCGCGAGCCTGTGGGTGGTGAGCAGTGGACAGCTCACCGCCCGGTAAGGACCAGGCCCGAGTCGACGGCGTCTTTTGTTTCACGCGCGCCTCAATGATACCAGCACATTGTGAAGGGGTCCACGAAGACCAATGCTTCCTGGGTCAGGGTTGCAGGTTGGTTAAATAAGAAACCCTGGCCCTAGCTGTTGCACAGGCAAGTGAAGAAACACGGGTGGGTTTTAGTCAGTAAAAGTCTGACAAGCCCTTTCGCTCCGCCCAGAGCGGGAGAAGTCATTAATGTGATGATTTCCGCTCCAAAAAGTTGTACTTAATTTGCTGTAATGCTAATAACCGATTTTTTTTTTGTTTTTCCTACATTATTTCTCTCTCCTTCCCCTTACTATTCCATCCAAAGGTTGTCTGTAAAAGATCGCTCTTAGCGATAAGACCGCCCATTGTGTCACCCTTTGTAAAATTTTTATATTTATGTTTTTGTAATCTATATGGTGTACATATTATAGAGTATTCTATTCTATTCTATTTGTTCCTCGTAACTTGAAATTACTAAATAGTGAATTTCACAAGGAACATCCACATAAAATCTACATTTTTTTTATATCATTGCCCCACACTAATCATCATCATCATCATCAACCTTTTATCGTCCCTCTGCTGGGCACAGGTCTCCTCTCATACAGAGAAGGATTGAGCGTTATCACCAATTTTCAATTCACCAAAAAATTGCTCAATGCGGGTTGGCGATTTCAGACTTATAAAGTCCAGGTTTCATCAAGATGTTTTCCACATTAATGATTACTGTTAATAGTGTTACTACGGAATAATATTTAGCAGCTTTATCATTAAGAAAGCCGTTTATATAATTAACACCTCGTCAAAAGAGTCAATTAAAAAGTCTACAGGTTCACTAATTAGGGACCAGAGCGTTCCTTTCAATTTATATAGGTGTGACGTCACAGCGAACATTCGAGAATCATTCAGATCGAAGAATTTCCAGGTCAGTTGACAATTTAAGTGGCTTTATATGAATAGGAATCTTCGAGTACTTTGAAGGATACGTCAGGCGTATTTCTTGAATGAGTTCTGAAAGATAAAAGGGGAGGCTCAATGGCCAGGATTACATCAGTTTCTGGACTCAAAATCAGCTAAGAGTCAAAGCATTTATTTCAAATGAATAATTTTCAAGAACTTATAAATTGTCAAAGAATCGTTCTGTCACGAAGGTGAAATTGGTTATCCATTCCAAGGAATAATAGGTTCCTTTTGGAGAAAAAGGGCAGAAATTGAATGCGAAAGTTAAATGAGAGAGGAGGAGAGGAGGAAAACACTAGCGGTCTTAACCGAAACACATACACACTTGTCAAACATGTGTCTAATTCGAGTGTTCTGTCAAAGTACCTTATAAATATGTCGTGTTTAAAAGGTGTTTAGCCTAACCAAGTAATACTGTTGATTATGCCGGAGGTTTTTGGCGGGAAGCTAAGATGAGTGCCACGCTCATTTTTCATTGGACTTTTAAATTATTTATAGTGTCGTTTACTAAATAAAACGCATTCAGTGAATAATTCATAAAGAACGGTGAAATATTGTAGCATAGTGGCCACATCATGGCTTTGTACCAAATCTTTCTCCTAGTGTTCGGTTCGCGCGGCCGTCTTTTTGGACATGAATAATTCATTACGTGACATTGGCTAAATGCACAAACCGTGCGAAGCCATAAGAGAAAGAAAGAAGAATTTTTGAAGATTTTTGTTTTACTTGAAATTGGCACAAAGTCATAACTAGTGTCACACTACAAAAAAAAAAGTAATACTGTTTTGTGATACACCGTGAGTAACATGCAGTGAAATAATAATTTACTTATTTATTTATTTACCTATTTATGCACACACATATATAAAGGGACAAGAAAAAACAGAACAGAAAAATGGTACAGAGGTAATGCTTATTTCATAAGAAATAACTTGCAGCGTACCAATAAATACAGAGGTAGGAGTGCGATAGGACAATAAATACAGCGATGTAGACAGCGTATAAAAAGTAAAGAACACAAACAAAAAAAATACAATACAAAGATTATAAGGATATACTAATAATATATACATATAACATTCAAAAATAAATAACACTGGAATCTTTTATTACCTTAAATATAAGTAAATACATGTTTACACAGTACTTAACGATGTTTGAAAGGCAATCATATCTAAGCGACAAAAATTCGTAAATTGAGTTATACAGTATGTTAACTAACAGAGGGCGTTCCCATTAACCCGAAATAGTATAGCATACATACATGTTAAAAAAAATATTTCCATTCGAAAACAAAATGTTTTAAAATTTTTTCCAATAAGAAAATATTCAATAAAAATTTTAAATTGACATGTAAAAGAAACACTGTACACGCGAACATGAAAGACAGCAACGTCACAATTTATTTATACATGACGACTACTATTTTGATTTAAAACAGGAGGTTTCAAATTTATTTCCAATTAGAATTTTTTTTATTCGGATTTTTTTTTATTCTTATTTTTCTATGCTGATATTTTTATTTTAATCTATTAATGATATATATTAACGAGTTTAAGGGAACGCCCTCTGTTATTATTTTAACATACTGTATACACCATTCGAACCGCCAGACTTTTCTGCGTCGTTTGGTGTATATAACTCAATTTACGAATTTTTGTCGCTTAGATATGATTGCCTTTCAAGCGTCGATATGAATTCCGAACATATTATGTAAGTTTAAAACTATACGTCAAAACTTTATACATGGCTGAAATCTGAAATTAACAGGTCAGCTAGTTTGCCAGTTAACTTATATGCCTATTAAAAAAAGAAAACAATACTCGAATTTAGTTAGAATATTGAGTAAAAAGTGATTAGTACTTTTCTAAGCCTGGAGGTCTACTATACCTAATTTTAGTGTTTATAAAGTAATAATTACTTTTAGTACTAAATGTAGGGCTTCGAATTTACGTTATGGTTACGTCACGTTTTTATTTACATTCTGTTTCGTCATTTAAAATGTAGAAGCTCTAGATCTAATCATTAAAAAAATTATTAGTTCTAAAATATTAAAATTATTTTATATTCAGAAGACTTCTTTTTACAACTTTAGACTTTTTTTTTTTATTATTTAGAAGACAAAAAAGCTTGGGACTGAGCTGCTCGCTCTGTTAAGCATTGTTATGAAGCAATATGCGTAATTATAAGGTAAATTATTGTAAACATTTTCATTTTTAATGGCTGGACTTGAAAAAAGACGATGATCCCTGAGTTTGTTTCGGCTATTTCTTCTCAGAGGTAGTCAGTTAGGAAATGCCGGCTTCATCTAGTTAAAAAATAAACATGACGTGTAAAAGTGATCAGTGATTCTACTTGCTTAATAAACGATTTCATTTCATTTCATTTCTGGGCACTATCTTTTGGACTTAGGTAATTTTTTTCTACTAAGAATCATAATCACCAACAACATGCAAATTAATGGAGTCTTAATACTAAAGATATAATAAAATGTTCATTTACTTTGCACATTCATATCTCAGAACCAGTTTAAAGTGTCGTTGAATAACTGTTGAATGAAATACATCTGCTTAACACCCAAAACTGACAAGCTTCAAGAAACTTAAAAGCATTGACACTTTTTTTTAAAAAAAATCCTAAGTAACTCGCAAACTGATTACTGAAACTCAGAAGCGTTTTTGATTGATTACTTCTGAAGGCATTACGAAAATTATACTTCTACCCTCATTCTGCGACCTAAAAAAGTAGAATTCCCATCAAAAGTACATAAAAATCCACGATTCCAGTCAATAGAATATTTTCTGTGTAAAAAGCCGAGTCGAGCATTCTTCGGGATCGATTGGAAGTGAATAGTAGACTGCTTGGAGTCGAATGAAAGATATCGGGTCCTCATTTGAATCGAGTTTCATTGTGACAAATGCATTTTTCTTCGTCCACACAAATGCTTTGGAATTTAATAATAGTTGAATGTAAAATATTGCTGCCTGTGATTTTGTTGAGATTAATGTGGATTGAGTTGAAACTATTGGGTAACCGTTGAAGCAGAATTGACATAGGCAAGCTCGTTTTCAAAGTCAAAGCGATGATTACAATTTCAATACCATTGGCTTTTTGGAATTTCAAAGGGTTTGCTCAGTGAGTGTAAAAGTTAGATTCGTTCGGGGACATCATATATTATGCTGATTCTAATCGTTTTTGTGAAAAGCTGATGAACATTTTAGAAGTAGTATCTATCTACTTATGTTTGTGTATGTTAGAGTTTAGTTAAGAGAGGTAGTCGTGGTAGCCTAGTGGTTCGATTCCACGTCAGACAAGTACCAACCTAACTTTTATAGTTTTATGTACTTTCTAACTATATCTTGGATACCAATAACTGATTAAAAGGTGAAGGAAAAAATCTTGAGGAAACCTAGACTTGAAGTCTGAAATCGCCAACCCGCATTGAGCAAGAGTGGTGATTACACTCAATCCTTCTCTGTATGTGAAGAGATCTGTGCCCAGCAGTGGGACGATAAAAACAGTTTGATGATGCTGCGAGAGTTTCTAATTTACTAGGTACACCTTGCGGTTTCACCCGTATATGTTTCGGTCCTGTAGTAACATCGGGATAAAAAGCATCCTATCTGTTATTCCTGGTTATTGTCAATTTTATTCAGGTCTTAATTAATTAATTTGTCCTGGGTGTGGTCAACGTTTGTATAAAATCAGTGTGCCAAATTTCATCCAAATCCATTGAGTAGTTTTTTAATAAGGTGTATATGCGCTGTTGAATGGTTTGCACACACCTTGTTTGCTAAATTGAATGATAGTCACTGATAACCAAAGATAATGCTTTATTAAATACTAGCTTTCCGCCCGCGGCTTCGCCCGCGTGGAATTCGGTTATATCGGTTATTTTAGATTTCCCTCGAGAATATCAATTTTTTTTTCAATAAAAGGTAGCCTATGTCCTTTCTCAGGGTCTAAAGATTGTCTGTGCCAAATTTCATTAAAATCGGTTGAGACGTTTAAGCGGGAAAGCGTAACAGACAGACAGACAGACAGACAAACAGACAGAGTTACTTTCGCATTTATAATATTAGTATAGATTTAACTAACTCGTAACTAATAATATATGAATGTTTAAATGAGTACAGTCTATGAACGTTGATCGTGTACTGTCGCCTTACACTATAATTTGTGCAAGGCGACGGAAAAGTGCTGATCTAGGTATGTAGGTAATCGCTGCCGGCAGTAGTGCGGAGGATGGCCGGCAGCGCAGAGTCGTGGGACGCGGTGGTGTCCTTCTGCGAGGACGTGATGTCGCAGAAGGAAGCTGCGGAATGGGAGAGGGAGATCTCAACTCCCTTCCCGAGCCGCAGAAGACGCACCGGGCGCCGAAGAAGGGCGGATAACGCCCTCTTCCGCCCCCCATGAATGGGTCCAGGGGCGAGGGACATGGGGAAGTCCCCGCCCCCTATTCGATGGACCCCGAGGCGGAGGCGCGCGCGAGTGTCAGCGCGCGCCTATGAGGCGATGCACGGGGTAGCTTAACACCCCACTACCCCGTGCCAGAGACGAGGCCCGGACAGACCGGGCCAGCACGAGAGTGTGGGGCTGCGGAAGAATTTAGACTCCCGCGGCCCCACGCGCGCTCGTGATAGAAGAGACACCGCGCACCGGGGTGGTTTTAGTCAGTAAAAGTCTGACAGACCCCGTCGCCCACCCTAGGGCGGCGGACATCCTATGAGGATTTCCAACACGAAAAAAAAAAAATGTTATGTAGGTAATGTGCGCGTGTCATGTACGATAGCTGACTCGTACAGGGTGTTTGTAAACGCACACACGATACAGAAAAAATTACTAATGTGATTTTTTAAACCAAAAGTTTGTTCCTCTATTTAAGTTAAGTTTACACATCACCGACATTGATTAAGAAGAACCCTTAAATGAGTTCGTCTAGAGGAGGACTGTCACTAGACCTATTACTTTAATGTTTTATTCACACTTTATGTGCTAACAAAGTGAATAAACACGCTGTTAATAAGAGTAACGTTAACACATAACAAACTGATTAACTGGACCTGTGAAGATTATACCTCGAGCCACAGGTTAAAATATAATGCAGGCAAGAGTAAATTCATGGTGTTTGAGGCTAGTTTGCTGTAAAGTGCACTCCCTAAGTTTATAAAATAATGCGCTGTTCAAGAAAGTGGGGCAAATCTAATACTCGGGTCACATTCTTGCAGCTGATCTGAAAGACGATGCAGATATTGAGCGAGAGCGGAGGGCGTTGGCAGTCAGGGGTCATATGATAGATTGGATTAGATTGGCTTAGGATTGTGCGTAGTTGTAGAGAAGTAAAAATAACGCTCTTTAGAGCTTACTGTACTCCCTCTACACGTACAACTTATGGACTGAGTCCACTCATGCGGTATACAACGCCCTCTGCGTCCAGTTCAATAACGCGTTTAGGGCGTTGTTGAGGCTGCCCAGTGGTGGAGCTGCGCCTCGGGCATTTTAGCGGAGACACGTGCCGACTGCTTTCACGTGAAGGTACGCAAGCGGTACGCGTCTCTGATGCATAGAGTGCGGGGCAGCGCAACTCCATCCTCACGATGATCGCCAACAGACTAAATTGCCCTTATATCCAGCATTGTTGCGGCAGACATATTGGTACCGTAGAAATTGATGTCTGTGCTTGTGTGTGTTCATTTTTTATCTGTATTTGTTACCTATGTTACCATTTATATACCGGTTTGTATGACTCTTGGTACTTGAAATATAATAATTCAAATTAATTTGATACTTTGACTTGTTTAACACACTAAACTAAATTTAAGTTCTACGCATTTATCTATTTGCTTATGAAAATTTACTATGTCAATGATACATTTTTTCAGGTTTTCTGTATTGCTTTGTTGGTATTTTAACATGGTAGCTGGCATATGGTTAATAATTTCATTGTTGTTGTATTTTCTTGTGTTCACTATACATGAATACAGCTGTGCTGCTGGGGAGTTTGTTCCGCCACTTCTTCTTCCCAGTGAAAGCACTAGGAAGTGTCGATGGGTGGGTGTTATGGGTTACTGTCTTGTGTAATATTGACATTATGAGTTTAGTCAAAGATACTCCATAGACAAATTAACCGTGATAAAAGCATGGCTACAAAACAGCCTCCGTGGCGTAGCGGTAGCGGACGCGGCCACTGCGCAAGGTGGCGCGGGTTCGATCCCCGCACAGTGCAAGTATTTGTATGCATGAATATGAATATTTGCACTGGTCTGGTCGTGCCTCGGAAAGCACGTTAAGCCGTTGGTCCCGGTTGCCATACAAACATCTAGTGACAGTCGTTACGGGTTGTTGGAGCCCTCAAAAGTCCAACAATTGGTCTAACTGCAATGCTTCGATGTCGCCTTCGGGTTGTGGAGGTCAGACGGCAGTCGCTTCACGGAAAATGTCGAAGTTTAGCCATATCAGCAGTTGGACTGGTAAAGCGGACCCCAGACTCCAAAGCTGAAAAGGCTGCGGGTGCGACTGGGATTAACGCTGGGATGATGATGAAAAGCATGGCTACAAAAATATTTCAATTTACATCCAACCCGGACTAATTTTATATGACTAAACTAATACCTATTTATCTTCTATCCTTTTCTCAAACAGAAAGGATAAGACATTGAATTTAATTTAGTTTAGTTTGTCAACAAGAAAATCTACGTCATTATCACTGACGTGATATAAAAATACTAAACGATCAAGAAGCTAAGTCACGTTACAGTTTAATTATCATAAAAGCTGACTGTTGTTTAATTATCGTATTAGAGAGAGAGTCTTTATCCAACCATATAAAGTCGAAAGGGCGATAGGCACGTTCCACTTGAATAAAACTTACGAGGTGTTACAAATTGTTGGCAGAATTTAGCGCTTAACACAAGATGGGCTGCTTGCCAGTTTTATCGCATGATACCATCGTTTCGTTATTTATTTGAAACAATTCCTCGGCTGGATACATTACAATAGCCTAAACATAGCAGCCACAGAAGGAGATGCAAAAGTGAGTTAGACTTCTTTAACAGAGAGCGGTCCTTGACAGCTCTGAACAGAGAGATATGGAAGGAGAGAAGGGTGAGTGAATGAAGCTGAATACCATACATGGAGCAACTGTATAGTGTATGTCACACCTCGACAATCGGTGGTAGGCCAAAACATCGGCTGCCGGCAGAAGTTACCACCCACCAGACAAAGTCTTGCCGCCAAGTGATTCATCGCGATCCGGCATGATGTCTGGTGAAGCCGTACTGAGGACGGATCTGAGCAGTTGCGCCAAATGTTGTTGTGTTGGGAGTTTGGTCGTGGAGGGTCTCGAGATCAATCTCCCTCTGGCGCAGCATCGTTGGTCGTGTTGTTGGGTTTATCACATCAAATCAAAATTGTTTATTTCAAATTAACCAACAGTTGGTGCTTTTGAATAGTCAATGTCGGTCAGTCCAAGAAAAGTGAAGCTAAATTGCAAGTTCCAAAGCGTAGATCCAAGAAGTTCCAAAGAGAAGAACGTGCAAGAAACTCCATGGACACTCTTTTAAAATCATAATATGGATTACATGTCTTCGTTACATATTTCTGTTGCTTCTATCATGTGAGCACAATGTATAATTATAAAAAATAACGAAAAGATAGAAAATGAATTAAGCCCACTGGCAGCTAAGAGATGACCAGTCTCCACTGACGGCCCCCGTTCACGAGCATGACGCGCGCATCAGCCCCACTTAGCTCAACCATTTTGAAGGGAACCAAATGACCCAACAACACCCGCCACCATCAGCAAGACATGTGAGTGAGCATGATAAACTCTCAACTGCCATGCTCGTAATGTCAAACAAGTTATATATAAAAAAAAACCATAGTCCATGGTGCCTCACATTCACAAACTTGAAAAGTGCTATTACATTATACAATACTATATTATTTGCAAAATCATGGTAGCAAAATCTTGTGCACAATTGAAATAAACAAATAAAAATAAAAAAGGAATATTTGGAAAACAACAAAAAGGGGGAATGGTATCTCTTCCAAACCTACAAAATTGTCTGTGGCTGTGGAGCAGGACTGGCATTTATCCAAGCATTTTTATCAAGAATATAATCTTCCAGTTTACAATATGCTTGTTTACATAGCGTGCGTTTAATGCGTGTTTTCAATTTAGACTCATTGAGTTGTTGAATCGCTAGCGGTATTTTATTGTAAAATTTTACACAGTATCCCATAAAAGAACTATTTACTTTAGCCAGTCCGAACCGAGGTTGATCTAAGTTGTCTCTATTCCTAGTATTAAAATTATGCCTGTCACTTATCTTATTAAAAAGATCAATATTTTTTCGAACATACATAATGTTTTCGTAAATGTATTGACAAGGGACCGTAAGGATGTTTATTTCTTTAAATAGTTCCCTAAGAGAATCGCTTCTGCGGAGATTATATATGGCTCTTATAGCTCTTTTCTGCAGAATAAAAATAGACTCTATGTCTGCAGCCCGTCCCCAAAGCAAAATACCGTATGACATGATACTATGAAAGTAGCTAAAATAGACTAGTCTCGCAGTATCTACATCAGTAAATTGACGTATTTTTCTGACAGCATTATGCTGCTGAACTAAGCCGTCCTGCCAGAGATGTTAAATGAGGACCCCATTGTAGCCTCGAGTCAAGCGTGATCCCCAGGAAAACCGTGTTCTCGACGAATTCGACTTTCTCCTTGTTCAATACTATATTGGAGTAAGTACTTGTAACATTTGGTAACGCAAATCTTATACACTTAGCCTTTTTTGCATTTAGTACTAAATTATTAACAGTAAACCAGTTTTGGACTTGCTGTAAAGTATTGTTTACGTCCTCAAGGTTTGAGCAACGCCTATTGATTTTAAAAATTAACGAAGTATCATCAGCAAACAATACAATATGTGGTTGTTTTTGTAATAGATGCGGTAGATCATTTATATATACTAAAAAGAGGAACGGACCCAAAATTGAGCCTTGCATTAGCCTTTTTGCCACCCATTTTGACTTTTAAACCAGAAGAATTGACACCATTTACCTGAACTTGCTGTTGTCTATCAATTAAATAAGATTTTATCAAGCTGAGTGCAATATTGCATTTAATATTGCATCACCTCACTCAACTGCCGTCTTCCTTCCTATTGTAGTGGGTGGTAACTTCTGCCGGCAGCCGATGTTATGGCCTACCACCAAGAAAATTCCTTTTGTATATATAATATATCTACTCTTATAATGTAGAATGGTATAAGGAAGAAAATAAGCCTGTAATATGATAATATTTGTATAAGTAACCTCAGTCTTATTTACTTAGCCAATCCGCCTTTTCTCTTTCACAGAAAACTGAACGCATATCGTAGCTTGCCCAAATGTAATTTATACATGAAGTAACATTATTTGAGTCCTAAAAAATCGTCCCTGACATTTCAATAAACATAGGATTTTATATGTATCATAAAACCGTGTTTACGTCTGTATCTATCTGCCATTATTCACGGCAAAAATATATTTGTCACCGTCAAATGTCTCAGTTTTGAAGACTTGAATAATGAACTTACGACGGACGAATTTGATGAGGCCTTATTAAAAAGATACTGGAACGGGTACCAACGAAAAATACACCTAAATATATTACTGACCCAGAATTGGTTTAAAACAGTCTCCATAGCCTGAGCACAGGGGTAGAATAGCTTGCCTGTCGGTGTTCAATAGGATGCATTTTAGAAAGCGTGCGCGGGAATTGCATGATTCAATTCGGCCATCTCCGTTGCATGAACGTGTGACCTGTCCTATGGCGAGTATGCAACCTCACATTATTGACACCACTACGAACATCAGACGAAGCGTTTCGCCTCGTCTTTTATACCGCGTACTTCGAAGGTCTGGAACAATTTGCCTACGGTGGTCTTTCCGCCTGACTACAATTTGATCTCTTCAAGGCTAGAGTGAATAGGCACTTAATAAACTAGCTCGCTTTACCATCAACGATTGCATCACTGCTCCCCTTCGGTGGGATAGCGGTTAAGCACTAATTTATAAAGTGAATAAAACTGAAATGTCTCGAGATTGCTTATAATCCTCTGTGAAGTAATTTTACTATAACTTTTTTCTACCAAACTCCTTTGCTATATTTTTGAAGAGTAGGTATACAGTGCTTGCAAATCACAGCAGGCACATCAGATACTCATAGTGATGTGTGTAGATAAACAGAAAACAATAATAATAATCCGGGGTATAGGGTTCCCACTGCCCACACATACATACCTCCTCTTTGTTAACACAAAGAGGAGGTTTGTTAACGAATGGACCATAAACAACCACATAGACTGCGTTGAGGACTTACTGATATGTTAACTGTGTGCCGCCCAAAACTTCTTGACCCTTGGCTTTCGCTCGTTCTCTCAGACTTTGTTTTTTTTTTTTCAATCTTGCCCCACTCTAGAAATTTCTCCTGTATCCTGTATTCCTCGGATTCTAACGATTCAAGCGTGCTACAAAATAACTTTTAGCCTTTCTTAAGACTTGAGCTTTCAATTTCAATTTTTGTTTTTATTCGAATACTTTACTAATTTTAATCGTGCGATATAAAAATAAATTTTAACCAAACCACTATGTAAATACTTCTATAAAATATAAACACCATAAAATTATAAAATGCTTTTCGTTAATGATACCATTTGCCGGAACAAGCGGGGTAGACCAAAAGAAATGCTGGCTTGACGTTGTAAGAGATGACATGCGTGCCTACAAGCTTTTAGCACAGGATACTAAAGATCGCGCTAAATGGAGGAGAATCTGCAAGAAAGCGGACCCCGGGCTCCAACGTGAAAGCCGCAGATGCAACCGGGATAAACGCTAAGATGATGATGATGATGATGATTATGCTGTTCTTATATAACATACATTATTATAATCAGCCTATATTGTTCTCACTGTTGGGACACAGGCCTCCTCTGTGAGAGGGAGTGGGTCGTAATCTACCCCGCTGGCCCAGTGCGGACTGGCAGATGTCACATTTCTTCGAAATTTTGGCCGGATTTTAAATTATTACTTTTTTTTCCTCAATAAGAGCGCCTTCATCCTTTCTCCTATAACAATAATTAAACAAAACACTTTGCTGTGCCAGACATGGTCCAGAATTGATTCTATACTTTAATATATGAACTATTATGTAACATTATGGAATGCAATAAAGTATTGAGTATTGAAATTAGTTTGAACTCACTAATTTCAATACTATATTCATTAACCAGCTTTCCGCCCACGGCTTCGCCCGCGTGGCATTCGGTTATATCGCGCTTTTTAAAATTCTCTCGGGAATATCAATTTTTTTTTTATTTCAATAAAAGGTAGCCTTTCCCAGGGTCTAAAGATACTCTTGCCAATTGAAAAAAAGCCATCAAAACTTGATTGGATTGCCAAATTTCGTCAAAATCGGTTGAGAGGTTTAAGCGGGAAAGCGTAACAGACAGACAGACGGAGTTAGTTTCGCATTTATAATATTAGTATGGGTACAATAGATCATCATCTGCATAGCCTTTTACCAACTACATTGGGGTCAGCTGCCGGTCTAACTGCATTCAGCTGAATACGGAGCGACTGCCCATCTGACCTCCACACCCCAGTTTCTGGGTAATACGATACCACGTAGTAAGACTGCTGGTCAGACTTTCGGCCTTCTGATGACCCGTAACGGCTGTCAAGGGTCAACAAATGACAGCTGGGACCAACAGCTTAACGTACGGATGACAGCAGGTCAAGCTACACGAAACGGTCAATTGTTCCCAATCAACCGTGGGCCTTAATGCTTTATAAATCAAGTTGAAAATCTAATAAGGAAATCTGACAGATTTTAGTAGCTTAATGTGCTGTCGTCGGTACTTTCCGAGGCACGGAGGGTTTTCATTTTGGAAACAGTTGTAGGGCGGGTCACCCGTCTACAGACACACATGGTTATTGCGTTACACACTATCAGTGGCAATGGGTTTCTTTTTGACGGTTCGACAAAACCCGCCACACTGTTCCCAACCCACTGCAACTCCTGAAAGCCAGAATCAACAGTGGAGACCCAGAATCAACAGTGGAGACCGCCAGAAAAACGCCGAGCAATGAAGCTCAACGAGTCCCGGAGAAACGATTCAACTGTCTTGGGTCCTGCAACGAAATTAATCAGAAAAGAATAGCGGAGGAGTAAGAAAAAAGATATTTTTTCCACTTCCCTCCATAATAAGCAGGAGACAGAACAGAACAAGGCCAATCGGCACAAAGGGACATTACTGCAACTGGGAGAAGCCCAGATTGCCAAGCACCACGGAATAACATTTGATTAAGTTAATGGGTCCTAAGTATGTATTTGCTGTTACAATTGATTCCAATAATAGGTATGGCAAAAGCGCCTGAACGCACGGAAATTAGTTCTAGTTTCTACAAGGTCCGTATAATAAACAACGGTTCGGTGACGGGGTGATGGTGACGGTTCGACAATATTCATTGCGTTTTTGACGTTGTTGAGCAAATGTATTTTTCGAACATAATTATGGTGCAATGGATTAGCAATATGCCTCAAAATGATCCCAATTGATAGTAATAGTGGGTTACGCAATTAGGGTGCTATTCGACTGATATTATTTTAGCCACAAACTCCTCTTTAGTGAGTTCAAACAAATATTCAATCATAAATAAAAAAAAAAGCATACTCTTTGTCAGTACACAGTCGTGGTGGCCTAGTAGTTAAAACACCAACCTCTCAAGTATGAATGTGTGGGTTCGATTCCAGGTCAGGCAAGTACCAATGTAATTTTACTAAGTTATATGTACTTTCTAAGTATAGCTTGGGTATAACCAAAGACTGATTAAAAGGTGAAGGAAAACATCTTGAGGAAACCTGGACCATAAGTCTGAAATCGCCAACCCGCATTGAGCAAGCGTGGTGATTACGCTCAATCCTTCTCTGTATGAGAGGAGACCTGTGCCCAGCAGTGGGACAATAAAAATGTTAATGATGATGATTATGACTCTTGGTCAGTGTTATTTAAGTGCAGATCATCATCATCATCTCAGCGTTAATCCCAGTCGCAACCGCAGCTTTTTTCAGCTTTGGAGTCTGGGGTCCGCTTTACCAGTCTAACTGCTGATTTTGGCTAAACTTCGATATTTTCCGTGAAGCGACTGCCGTCTGACCTCCACAACCCGAAGGCGATATCTAAGCATTGCAGTTAGACCAATTGTTAGACTTTTGAGGGCTCCAACAACCCGTAACGTCTGTCACTAGATGTACGTATGGCAACCGGGACTAACGGCTTAACGTGCTTTCCGAGGCACGACCAGACCAGTGCAAATATTCATATTCATGCATACAAATATTTGTACTGTGCGGGGATCGAACCCGCGCCCCCTTGCGCAACGGCCGCGTTCGCTACCGCTACGCTACGGAGGCTGTGTGTTATTTAAGTGTAGATACGAACTAAAAACATCCCTAGCCCTCAGTTACTATAGAATTCAAAAGCTGCTTGTGTTCATAGTATTAATTTAACGCCGACCGCTCCAGACTGACCTTAGCAACTCTAGGGAAATAAGATTTTTGCTGTACACAGTACTAACTAGGTCTTAGTAATTAATACTATGTAACATTTCTCATGAGAGGATTCTGAGGTTACTACAAAAAGAATATGGTTACCGAATTACCTAAACGACGGTTATATTGAAAAGCTGCACGATGCAGCATAGTTTGGGCCCGGGTTGCGGGTTGGTTAAACAAGAAACCGTGGCCCTAGCCGTCCGGCCCTGTTAGGACAAAACGCTGCAATCTGGAAAACGTTATTTTGAGAAAAACGTATCTAAAAGTTTAAATCTTTAACTCGCTACCAAATTTAATCCAATATAGATATTTTTTTTTTTTTTTTTTGACAAATTTGTCATAGCATTTACTTATTTTCATTTTAACATAATTTAATCGTTTATGCTATATATATGTACCTAATTTAAATGCAGCAATCGTTAATTGTCGTTCGATTCAACCTAAGCTTGCAAAGTTTTACCAAAATACAAACACGTGCGCGGCTCACCCGCACGTCCCGCTACCCTCTTACTTGTCACGGAAAAAACGCTGCAATCTGGAATACCGCATTTTGTCAGAACATTTTACTGCAACTCTGGGTTGCAAAAAAGTGTAAAATTGAGTTTTTTTTTTTTTTGTTACTCGAAGCCATTTTTGAACTGTAAATCAAACCTGTACCAAGCTAACATCGCGTAGATTATTTAACGATGTATTACCATAAAACGATGTAACCCGGGTTGCATTGTTTTGTCATAACAGGGTCGCGTCGCACAGGTCGCAAGTGAAGAAACACGGGTGGGTTTTAGTCAGCAAAAGCCTGACACGCTCTTCCGCTCCGCCCAGAGCGGGAGAAGTCATTTGATGAATTCCCATCCCAACAAAAACAAAAAATGCAACACAGTTTGACGACAACGGAGGACGGGTCTAAACAGTTGTATCGAGATGTGTGCCGCGTACGATGCACAAAATGTTGTTGTGTCGGGAGTTTGGTCGTGGAGGGTCTCCACATCAATCTCCCTCTGGCGCAGCATCGTTGATCATGTTGTTGGGTTTAACAATGCATCACCTCGCTCAACTGCTGTCTTCCTTCCTATTCACTAAGTTTTTTAAATGAATAGGCTTAATAAGCTAGCGCGCTTTACCCTCAACGACTGCATCACTACTTACCACCAGGCGGGATTGCCGTCAAGCACTAGTTTCGTTTCACATACGGAACATAAATTTATACGGCCTACAGATTCTACCGGATCTGACTGTTTGTTTATATGAGATTAAATGTTTGCAAACGCATCCACAATACAGGAAAAAATGCTAGTGTGGGGCAACGTTTTAATAAAACAAAAAAAAAATCTATATAATCCACTGCGCATTCCCTATTCATATACAATACTAGCTTTCCGCCCGCGGCTTCGCTCGCGTGGAGTTCGGTTATATCGCGCTTTTTAGATTTCCCTCGGGAACATCAATTTTTTCCGGGATAAAAGGTAGCGTGTTCTTTCTCAGGGTCTAAAGATTGTCTGTGCCAAATTTCATCAAAATCGGTTGAGAGGTTTAGGCGGGAAAGCGTAACAAACAGACAGACAGACAGACAGACAGATAGACAGACAGACTGAGTTACTTTCGCATTTATAATATTAGTATGGATGTAAAGAAAACCCTGTCCGAACCATGAAGGTGTTGTTAGGTATCGTTAACTGATTCTAATAATGCCTTCAAAGCCGAACTAAACTTAAAAAAATCCCCCTAAAAAAATAATATTACTTCGAAAAAGCGAGGTAACTTAATGCATGTACGGTAGGCAACATGTTAGGAATACATGTGAACAAATTTTCATGTTTGGAAAGGCGTAGTCACACGTTACCTACCGTAGCACCTTGACAACGTGTGACTACGCCTTTCCAAACATGAAAATTTATCTCTACATAGTGAATATTGCATACCTAAGAATAGTATTGTATGACATTATTGTCAATTTGCAACGAAGGCATCTTGGTAGAGTCTACTGTGTCCATTTACTTGCAACTACATTAGCAACTTTGTTCAGTTCAGTATTCTGAAAATCTTGTTTTCTACTTTTTCAGCGTCGTTTTTTGTCGTAGTTGGGTTTTAGTTTTTACTTTTTATTATTATAAACTCAATATTCCCCGACGACATTTCCTCTTAAATATAATAATCCCACTCTAAACCACTAAAATCTTGACGCCCGACCATACTGAATACCTAAATATTAACGATTTATTAATTTTATTCAAATTATAATAAATTGTGGGAGAAAGCGCCGAGTTTTAAAGTTGAAAACTCCTAAATACTTTCCAGCTTTCCCTTGAGTAATCATTGATTGCGTAAGAATTTAACCTAAACAGAATTTCCTTTCGCTTTCATCACAAGTTTTACAAAATAGATTTATTTATTTAACAAAACTAGTTTCCACCCGCGCCATCGCTCGCGTTGTATATAAGTACTCGATAAAAGTAACCTAGTTCTTAAAAACCTAGGGCTACCCCTAGGGCTTAAAATATACCAAATAACCAAATTTCATTAAACTCGGTTTCGGAGATAAACCGGAACGACAAACAGACAAACGATAATGTTTTAAAATATTTTCTTTTCTCAAAAGTTCCATATACAACCCCTGAAGAAAACCCTGTCCGATCCGTGAAGGTATTGTTAGATATCCATAACTGATTCTACTAATGCCTACAAAGCCGGGCTTAACAAAAAAATTATTATTATTTCGCAAAACCAGGTAACTTAATACATATGCGGTATATTTGCGCGGGCGAAGGGGGCAGGGCACGCGGCACGTGGTCGCATCGCTCCTTCATACAATAAATAATACCGTCAAAAATGGTGTTGTCACTTATTAAAAACTTACAAATTTTTTGGGAAGTTGGAATTAATTCGCGGGAAAAAAGATTATTTCAAAATTCATTACTATTGTATTATGTAAAATTTCATATTTTATTTGGTCTTGTGTTTACCAACCTTTGTTATCCTAATGAATCGGACGGTGTTTTCTTTACATATTGTACAGGTAAAACACTGTTATTTTGACAGTTAAATCTGACACTTCCATTTTTTTTTAATATACTAGATGAAATTAGGGAAACCATATTTATTATAACTTATGTTTTCCCTATTGTTGTGTTAAATCTTCATTTTACTGTCAAATCTACTACCAAACTAACAAGAAAAAAATGGAATCTCAACCATCAATGTTGTTTTCTTTCTTCAAAACAGCACATGCAAAAATGTCTGAAATTATTGTAGAATACAAATTTCCTACAACAATAGGGAACGTTACGCAAAACTCGGTCAGAGGGCGCCACAAGCACAAACCGCCATATTGCACAATCTCGTATCCTTGTTATACTGAGTTATTTAAATGAAACAGCTGTGTATGCACTATTCTGTGAAGATATATATAAAATTTGACTATTTTTGCACATTAACTATATGAGGGGAAAATTCAAGCGGGGCTGAAGTTCCGGATACCGGTTAGTTGAGGTGTCTTCTCATCCCATGAGCGTCCATCGTGGGCGATATTTCGAGAAAACGTTGAACAATAACTATAGTGTGGTGTACCATTCTTATTATTTTAACTATACAGACACTTAGATCAATTTAATATCATGGGATTACAATGATAATAGCAGGTTTAAAAAGAAAAGAGCCACTGGGTTTGACTACCACCAACACTCTCTCGATCGAAGCTTGAGCAAAGACTGCCCGCGCTAACGGTCGCTCGCTATGGCAACCGCAACTACAGTCGGGTGTTACCCTGCTCTCTTAAAAAATTATAATTTATTACCGGCCGATTACTTACTTCAAAAAAATAGTAGAGTAATTTACAGACAATTGATACTGATACAACACAGGTCACAATATTCAAAATAAACCAGTCACACGCCGTTATATATATTTTGGTATTCTGCGGCTATTTAAAAGTGGGTGATCTAAAGGAGCTTGCTTTGCAAACGTGGTGCGAGATTGAAGGAGAAAATGAAGGATTAGGTCGAAAGGTAGCGACAGTAAAATGATTAACTGAATTATGCTAATTTTACAATATTATTCAACTTGTGGAGGCATGAGAAACAGGGAGTAAGTTCATCCTCCATAGAAAAGGGAGGATCCTCCGACCAGACGGGTGTTATGTGTGGCGGGCACTTGCCCAATGCTTGAAATTGGGAAGTTGTATGTATGCTAATTGCACGGTAAACTCTGATTGCGAGATGTAGAATCCGTGTGACGTCAATAAGACGCGTTGTTCATTATGTGGCGTTTGTAGGTACAGCTACAAAATTAATAAAAAAAATTGCCATTTAAAAAATCTTGACACTATAAGCTAGTACTGCACTCTGGTGGCTAAATATTGCAGTAGTATCCCTATTAAACTATAGGTATTTGTGTTTACTCTTTGTTTGATTTTTTTTTTGTTTGACATTTTTTGACTTATAAATATTGTTTTTTTTTCTTTCTAATTATCCGACTTAATTGTATTTTGGTGGTATTTCTAGGGGCAATGTATAAATTGCTATGTACAATTAATATGTTTGCTATGTAGGTATAAATAATGCACTTTGAGATTGCTTATATTTCAATATTTATGTTGCTTTTTCTTGTATTAATGTAAACATTTCAACACAAAAGTATTTTTGTTATGAAATAAAGAGCTTGAACTTAAAGAACTTATTCTTCATTCTTTCTTCAAATCAATCTCAATCTACCTTCCTTCTAAAACCAAGAACCCATTTCAACAAACCACTCCATATCACTACTCCCTCTTCAAACTCCAACTACGAAGGTCTCATTCAGATCCGTTGCACCTTTTATTTCGCGGTGGTTAGTATCAAAGCTTGCGAGTTTTTCCCTTGAACTAGTTACCCCTTTGTTCAGCTGAGTGCACTAAACTGTTACTTTTGCTCCCATCTCTCGGCTTGCGCAGTTTTGTATGAGAAAATGATTTTTATTGTGAAGTTGCATTGATGTTTAAGATGCGGAGGTATGACGAACAGGGTCTAAAGTTTACTCATCCTCCATAGAAAGGAGGGAGGATCCTCCGATCAGACTGGGAATTGTCTGGCAGGCGCTTTGCCCCACCGGTTGATGTCGTGAACTCGTAAACGTGCTAGTTGCAAAGTAAATTTTGCTTGCGAGATGCAGGATTTGCGTGACGTCAGTATGACGAGTTATTTATTTATTTATATATTCTTTATTGTACACCAATCAAACATGGAACAAAAAACATTCATCACAAAAAACATACAATGGGCGAGTTGTTCGCATGTAGCGTTCTAGGTACCGCTACAAAGATTTCACCGGTTAGGTGAATTTCTCAATGATAGGCCATAACATCGGCTGCCGGCAAAAGTTACCACCCACCAGACAAAGTCTTGCCGCCAAGCGATTCGTCGTGTTCCGGCATGATGTTTGGTGAACCCGTACGGAGGACAGGTCTGAGCAGTTGCGTTGCGATGTATGCCGGGTACGATGCGCCTAATGTTGTTGTGTCGGTAGTTTGGTAGTGGAGGGTCTACTACCAAAATACCGACACAACAACATTACGCGCATCTAGCGCGCCAGGCACTCCAGATTAATCTCCCTCTGGCGCAGCATCAATGATTGTGTTGTTGGGTTTAACATTGCATCACTTCGCTCAACTGCCGTCTTCCCTCCTAGTAACTAGGTTTTTAAGTGAATACGTTTAAGACGCTGTGAATAGCAAACTTTTAGGTATTTGAGGGGGTGAAGCAGACGAAGTGGGACACGACTAGCCCCGCCCACTGCGGGGCGCGGGGCGCTCCGCGCGAGTACATCGATGCGTGAGGTGAGGCGTCGTGCATCGAGAAATACGCACGTTCTATTAAATCTATACCAACCATTCTCTATTCCATCTACATTTAGAAGCGTAATTTCACAACCCAACCGCGACGTATGGTTGGCTCTGTTCGTCACAGTCCCGGTTCGCATTAGACGAGCAGCAGGTTCGAATCCCATATCCGTTCACTTTACCTTGCGATTTTCGAAAATGTGTATTTTATACATATTTTCATTTTTTATTATTACTTTTGTTTTCTTTTTTATTTTTATAATGCGCTTTGTCCGTTCTGCTTAAATTTTTTGTGTTATGTCCTTTTTTCATGAAACTGTTAGAAATATATCATTTCTAGAAATTACTATTTATAAACAGCTGTTTAGAGTAACTGTTAAAAAAAAATGCATTTTCGGATATTTAAAAAAATAAAAGATTTTTTCTTCAAAACTGCAACTCTTATCGAAGTCGGGTTTGTACGAGTGCTTAGAATAACACAACACAAAAAGATTGAAATAGATGGAGGCACTTGGAGGAGGCCTATACTGAAAGGGGCCATGAATAATGCAACAAAATGAAATCTAAATTTACTGTTTTGAACTATTATCAAATCAACTGTTATTTTTATTGTTTTTCTTTTCTATTCCATCTACATTTAGAAGGGTTATTTCACAATCCAACCCCGAAGCATGGTTAGCTCTGTTCGTCACAGTCCCGGTTCGCATTAGACGAGCGCCAGGATCGAATCCGACTTTACCTTGCGATTTTCGAAAATGTGTATTTTATACATATTTTCATTTTTTATTATTTTTTTTGTTTTCTTTTTTATTTTTATAATGCGCTTTGTCCGTTCTGCTTAAATTTTTTGTGTTATGTCCTTTTTTCATGAAACTGTTAGAAATATATCATTTCTAGAAATTACTATTTATAAACAGCTGTTTAGAGTAACTGTTAAAAAAAATGCATTTTCGGATATTTAAAAAAATAAAAGATTTCTTCTTCAAAACTGCAACTCTTATCGAAATCGGGTTTGTACGAGTGAAATAGATGGAGGCACTTGGAGGAGGCCTATACTGAAAGGGGCCATGAATAATGCAACAAAATGAAATCTAAATTTACTGTTTTGAACTATTATCAAATTAACTGTTATTTTTATTGTTTTTCTTTTTTTAAATTATATTATGAACTAAGAAATTCATGGTTAAATAAAGGCTTATTATTATTATTTATTATTAATTTCTAGAAATTTGTAGAAAGAAAATTATAACGAATTGATTTTAAATATTAGTTTGCATTATAATTGTTACAAAAAGAATATATTTAAAAAGATGGAACAATTACTACAAAAAATACAGAAAATCGGATAAATTAATAATAATTAAAAAAAAAAACAATTGCAAATAAGAAATCCAACAAAAAGCATACAACGTAAAGCTGGGGTTTGAACCCGAACACATACAGGTGAAGAAAAATGTGCCGGGAAAAAGTAAAAAGAATAATTACAGAAAAAAATCAAATAAAATATCGGCAAAAATACAACAGTAAATTAAAAAGCATTTATTTCAATTAAAATCTACAAAAAGCATATAATGTAAACCTGGGGTTTGAACCCGGGCAAAAACGAAATATGATTATTCATCAACAAACAGACACGTAAATAGAATTATTTTCTGTGCGGGGTAAAGCAAAAAGTGACATAGGTCCGACAAGCACAGCGCCTCAGCGGTCACTGTCGCTAAGCATAGAAGTGAAAGAGAAGGCAATGGACGCCGCGATGGAGCGACGTTTCGTTCACGTTATTTATCATTAAATACATTATTTATTTTAGAATATCTTAGTTAAATCGATAAACAAAAACAATGGTTTCATTTACTATTATATTTTACATCGCTCTTCTCAATTTTATCAAGATTTGATGATTAATAATACAGTTACAACTGTTATAAATTCAATTTTAGGGGTTACTTTAGGATTTTTTTCTATCGAGAAAATTAATTCAAAACGTGTTTTGAAAACAATGGTTTCCTGCTACATATAATCAAGATTAACATATAAATTTTTGGCTGCTCTGAAATGTATACATTTGGCTAAAAAATTGTTTTAAGAAGCCTATTTTTACTGAACACAGCGCCTTAATAAACTAGCGCGCTTTACCATCAACGATAGCATCACTGCTTATCACCAGGCGGGATTGCGGTCAAGCAGTAGTTTATAATTACTAAATAAAGAAAAAAATAGGTTGGTACTAGATTTGTGAGTTGAATATAGACGACACCATTTAAATGACCAAGTAATTAATTATTGTATGCCTGAAGCATCTTACAGTAAAATTATAGAAAAAGTTATAAGTGGTAATTACAGTCCATCCACAACCATTGTTATTTTGATTGGGAGAAGGGGAAATGCAAACAGTGTAAAAATTAAGAAATATTTTGAAAGTCTAGCCTCCTTAAATGTAAATAAAATAGTTTTGTTTGCCTTTCCTTATGGCAATGGCCTGTCACAGACGGAAAACAAAATTAGATATAGATGTAATATGACATTACAAACTATGACATTATATAATGAAAAATTTGAATTTATTGACTCTAATGTACTTATTAGTCAAAATTATTTTATGACCAAAGATAACTATTATCTTTGTAATTTTTATAAAGGACAGGTAGCAGAATCGCTATCATACTATTTATATAAGTCAGCCAAGTGTTTGGCTAACTATACTGCTTCTATTGAGCAGTTAAGTAATACACTTAGTGGTAATGAGCAGAGCTTGGAATATGTTCCAAGCTATTTAAATTACAACTTGAGACAATAGAGTCAACCTCTAGCACTATTTTAAATACCAAGTTAGACTTGTACCCATTATCAAGGGACATTGAGACAACAGAGTTAAACTCTAGCATAACCGTAAACCAAGATATAATAATATCACACCCATCAAATAATTTTCAAAATAAAATGAATAATAATAACTTTAAAATTGTTCATCAAAATATACAGGGTGTGATAAATAAACAATTAGAATTGGAGTTGTTCATGAACTGTAATTACATTGATATTGTTTGTCTTACTGAACATTGGTTAAAAGCCCATCAGTTCATGTTCAGCTTTAATAACCATCAGATTGCTAGCTCGTTCAGCAGAGTGAATATGATAAGGGGTGGCTCCCTAATAATTGTTCGTAACAATTTCAAATTTAAAGAAAGGACTGATATTGTAAGCCTCTCTGTTGAGCGGGTTATTGAAATTGCTTGCATCGAGCTTGAGCGGTTCATTGTAATAAGTGTCTACAGGCCCCCATGTGCTTCCTATGATATTTTTGAGAAATATATGGAGGAAGTTTTATTAAAGACTTGTCGCAGTAACAAAACAGTTGTTGTTTGTGGAGACTTCAACATTAATGTTCTAGAGAAATCAGCTACAGTTAATAAATTTATATCATTATTTAAGTCTTATAACTTGTACGCAAGATTCTTTGAGCCGACTAGAATAACTGCCACGAGTGCCACCTGTTTAGACAACATCTTTACTAACTCAAGACCTTCTGACCATTTAATTATAAACGAGTTAGACTCTGATCACTGTGGCCAGTTAGTTACTTTTACTCAGAAAAGTGAAGTCAGAGCTCAAAGAAAACTTGTGAGTTTTGTTCCTATAAATGAAAATCGTTTAGGACACTTTAAAAATAATTTAATTGAAAAGCTACCGGACTTGCCTTATCACGCCAATCCGGATCATGCGTATAGTGTACTATTTAACCTCATTAATTGTGAATTTATGAAAGTTTTCACAAAAAAAACATTGCCTGTTACCGACCGTATTATATTTAGTGACTGGGCAACCCCAGGTATTTATAAAAGCAGGGAAAAAATGTATGAATTATATCAGGAAAAAACATTTAACCATGATGAAGCTTTTCAAGATTTTGTTAAAAATTATTCAAAAACTTTTAAAAGAGCCTGTTCCTCAGCAAAAGCCATACACATTAAAAATAAAATAAAATCTTCTGGCAATAAAATCAAAACAACTTGGGGAATTATAAATTCTGAAACTGGAAGGACCAAAGTACAGAACCGCGATTTCCATCTTAAAATTAACGATGAAGATATAAAGGCGGACTTGGAGGTAGCAACTGAGTTTGAGAATTTTTTTACTAATATTCCAATAATGACAACAAAAACTTTGTCTTCTTCCTCCACTTCTGCATATGCCATACTAAAAGAATGTGTTCCAGAATGTGACAATCACTTTGAATTTACATTTGTGACTGCTAAAGACATTATAGAATCTTTTAAGGATCTTGATGTAAAAAAAACTGCCGATCATTGGGGTTTGTCAGTATACACTGTAGCTTCAATAATAGATGTTATCGCACCTTTCTTAGCAGTTGTTTTTAATTCTTGTGTCACATCTGGTGTATTTCCTGATTTGATGAAACTAAGCAAAGTAATTCCACTGTTCAAATCTGGTAGTACAACTGATCCCACGAATTTTCGGCCAATATCGATATTACCAACTTTGAGCAAAATTTTTGAAAAATTAATTTTGAAACAGTTGTTGAGGCACTTTAACTTACACAATTTATTGCACGTGAAACAATTTGGTTTTACAAAGGGTCGTTCAACTACGGATGCGGGCGTGGCGTTGCTAAAGAACATATTTGGGGCCTGGGAGGAATCGCAAGATGCTCTTGGTATTTTTTGTGATTTGTCCAAGGCCTTTGATTGCGTACATCATGATACTCTTATCAGGAAATTGTACCATTATGGTTTGAGGGACAGAGCTCTCGACCTTCTGACTTCTTATCTGAATAATCGAATTCAGAGGGTTGATGTTAATGGCAAGAGATCTGCAGGATCTGTGGTCACCATGGGCGTTCCGCAGGGCTCAATTCTAGGTCCATTCTTGTTTTTAATTTATATTAATGACTTACCTCATCACGTGAGGGATAATCACAACATAGTATTGTTCGCGGATGACACTTCTCTTATTTTTAAAGTCAAGCGTCAGCTAACAAACTTTGACGAAGTTAACAATGCACTCTCTAAAGTTGTCTATTGGTTTAATGTAAATAACCTCCTTTTAAATGAAAAAAAAACTAAAGTCATTAAATTTTCTACGCCAAATGTCAGGCAGCTAAGTACCAATGTTCAACTGAATGGGGTAGAGTTGATCCCTGTCGAGTCGACAGTTTTTCTTGGATTAACTATTGACGCCAAGTTACAATGGGGTCCTCACATTGAGAAGCTGTCGGGTAGACTCAGTTCTGCCGCCTTTGCTGTTAAGAAAATTAGACAGATAACTGATGTGGATACAGCCAGAATTGTTTATTTTAGTTATTTTCATAGTCTTATGACTTATGGGATTCTTCTCTGGGGAACTTGTGCGGACATCAATACCATCTTTGTTTTACAGAAGAGGGCTGTTCGAGCCATTTATAACCTTGGTCCTAGAGAATCTCTTAGAGAAAAGTTCAAAGAGGTGAACATTCTGACTGTAGCTTCACAATATATATTTGAAAATCTTATGTATGTTCATAAAAATATCTCGAATTTTAAGAAGATAAGCGATATTCATAATGTAAATACCAGGAACAAACACAATCTTGCTTTACATCACACTCGTCTCCACAGAGTAGGCAACTCGTTCATGGGTCAATGTATACACTTTTACAACAAGCTTCCCATGGACGTTCGAAACTTACCCATTAAACGATTTAAGAACCATATAAAGGCCAAACTTTGCAAAAAGGGGTATTATAAAATCACAGATTATTTAGAAGACAAAAAAGCTTGGGATTGAGCTGCTCGCTCTGTTAAGCATTGTGAATTTTTATTAAGCAATATGCGTAATTATAAGGTAAATTATTGTAAACATTTTCATTTTTAATGTCTGGACTTGAAAAAAGACGATGATCCCTGAGTTTGTTTCGGCCATTTCTTCTCAGAGGTAGTCAGTTAGGAAATGCCGGCTTCATCTAGTTAAAAAAATAAAATAAAAAATAAACATGACGTGTAAAAGTGATCAGTGATCCTACTTGCTTAATAAACGATTTCATTTCATTTCATTTCATTTCATTTCATTTCATTTCACGTCAGTATTCTCATGCCAATTACAGCTACGGGGACTATTCCTGTTTTTTAAGACTACGGGTTGCGAAATTGTGGGGACTGAAAGTTAAATAATAACAGCCGCATAGGCCGATAGATCAGGTTAAGCGAAGCCTGACGCGGTTAATCTGTGGATGGGTAAATCATATTCACGTGTCGACACCTCTTAAAAAGCACATTAAGAGGGAATTCTAGTGGTGCTGTGTTTATACAAACGTATTCCGCTGTTTTCTTCGTGGATAATGCTTTTAGAGCATTTTTTTTTTCCTTATCATTTGATTTTTTCCGAAACTTAATCAATAAAAGAAATACGATACTTCAAAATCGCGAAAAATAACCCACTTTTTCCGCGATGTTCAGATGACGATTACACAAACGTGATAAGTTTTTGACAAAAAAGAAAATAATAGAAGCATAGGTATACTTTTCCTTTGAATTTTGATATAATAAAAGCTTTTTTACAAAAAAACAACCGACTTCTAAAAACCACTACAAAGTGAAAAATAACTAATTTCGGAAGTCGGTGTCTTTGGTTTTTGTGTAGGTATTAGTTTTTGACACCGACATCCGAAATTAGTTATTTTTCACTTTGTAGTGGTTTTTAGAAGTCGGTTGTTTTTTTGTAAAAAAGCTTTTATTTTACACTTTTTAGTTGTGAAAAGTAGGTACTATGTATTCAGTTACATCCGGTCAAACTGGAAGCTGACGCAAATTAAGCGGGGACATGACGTAATTTTGTTTACTTTAATTTTTACGCGTATTTTTGAAGAATTCTCTCGACTGCCTATAGTCTTAATCATCAGATTTAGGTACTGCAGACCATTATTTTAACCCAATGGGTGCAAAGTTCTCATCAATATAAATGAATTAAAACCAAACACAAAGTAGCTACTGCAAACCGTTGAGGAGTTCCCGGAACTGGCCTTTGTCTTCATCATCAGAGCTATTATGACAGTCACAACCCATCTAGGTGTAAAGTTCTTATCAATACAAATTAATCAAGCCCAAACACAAGGTAGCTGCTGTGAATTGTTGAGGAGTTCCTTCGACTGTCTTCCGGCTCCATCATCAGATCTACTCCAGACCTTTATCAAATTGTAGTGCTTTAAATACTTAATGAAAATACTAAGAAATGCACTAATCGCCCCTACGATTTTTGAAAGTTCCCCTTGATTTCTCTGGTCTTCCATCATCAGACCCTGATGTCCTTATCATGGGACTACCTTGGGAATGTCTTCTTTCCAACAAAAAAAGAATTATCAAAATCGGTTCATAAACGACGAAGTTACGCGCGAACAAACATAAAAAAAAAAAGCATATATACGGTCGAATTGAGTAACCTCCTCCTTTTTGAAGTCGGTTAAAAATAATTGAGATCTGTCGTGTTTTGAAAAAGAAAACAGCGGAATACGAAACGTCTTTTGGTCAACGTTTTTATAGGTAAAATCAGCGTGAGGTTGGAAGCAGCGCGACGGCAATAGTTTCTTGAAATACCTATTTTCAAGTTCCTCGGAACTAGAGTCCCCTCTTAAGCCGTTGGTTCCGGCTGTCATTTGTAGATCATTGACAGTCGCTACGGTTGCTCAAAAGCCAAGTACAATTTAAAAGTCTCCAAGGCTAGAGTTAATAAGCTGTTATTAAATTAGTGCGCTTTACCATCAACGATTGCATCATAGCTTAACATCAGGTAGGCTTCAAGCACTCGTTTATTATTAAAAAAAAATGAATTTTAATAATTTGTATGTATATTAAGAATTGGTGCATTGGTAATAATAAATTAATATTATATTATATCTATTACTAATATATTGAGCTGAAGAGTTTGTTTGTATGAATGCGCTAATCTCAGGAACTGCTGGTCCGATTTGAAAAATTAAATTATTTTTGTGTTATAGTAATTCAGAAAGGCTTTAGGCTATATAACATCACGCTGCGACCAATAGGAGTGGAGCATAACTACCTCCACGCGATCGAAGTCGCTGGCAGCCGTTAGTCTATTTTATATGTGAAACTAACTCTGTATGTACTGTATGACCTCACACGCCTAAATCACTGAACCAGTCGTAATGAGATATGTCCGAAAAGTTGCCTGTGACCTGGACAATAACACAAGTAACTGATCTACTTGTTATTCTGGATCTTAGACAAAGTCGCAGGCAACAGCTAGTTAACCACAAAGTTACAATCTAGTTAAATAATACGGGCGTTAAACTTGCAGACCTTTTACTCCGAATTCTCAAACGATACTTAAGTTTAAGATGCTCTTAAAAGTTTTAGTGCTGTTGAAATTCCCATACCTGAATATGACAAACTTAGCAAGAATTAAGACACTATTGAGTTTTAGCATACAAATTTAACTTATTTGAAAAACGCAGTGCAATATTATGCAGAACACGATCTAAATGAAAAATGTTCAGTCTTTTTTTTATATAAAATTATAAACTAGCGCTTGACCGCAATCCCGCCTGATGGTAAGCAGTGACGCAATCGTTGATGGTAAAGCGCACTAGTTTATTAAGAGCCTATTCACTCTAGCCTTGAAGACACTCAAATTGTAGTCCGACGGTAACACCGCCGCTGGCAAATTGTTCCAGTCCCTCGATGTACGCGGTATAAAGGAGAAGACGAAACGCATCGTCCGGATCGAAGTGGTGTTAAAATCAAAATAGTTTATTTCAAATTAACCAACAGTTAGTGCTTTTGAATAGTCAATGTCGGTCAGTCCAAGAAAAGTGAAGCTAAATTGCACGTTCCAAAGCGTAGATCTCTATGGGGAAGAACATGCAAGAAACTCCATGGACACTCTTTTAAAATCATAATAATATAATATATGGGTTACATTTCTTCGTTACATATTTCTGTTGCTTCTATCATGTGAGCGCAATGTATAATTATAAAAATTAATGAAAAGATAGAAAATTAATTAAGCCCACTGGCAGCTAAGAGATGACCAGGCTCCACTGTCGGCCCCCGTTCACGAGCATGACGCGCTCATCAGCCCCACTTAGCTCAACCATTTTGAAGGGAACCAAATGACCCAACAACACGCGCCACCATCAGCAAGACATTTGAGTGAGCATGACAAACTCTCAACTGCCATACTCGTAATGTCAAACATGTTATATATAAAAAAAAAAACAAACCATAGTCCATGGTGCCTCACATTCACAAACTTGAAAAGTGTTTTTACATTATACAATACTATATTACTTGCAAAATCATGTTGCAAAATCTTGTGCACAATTAAAATAAACAAATAAAAATAAAAAAGGAATATTTGGAATACAACAAAAAGGGGGAATGGTATATCTTCCAAACCTACAAAATTGTCTGTCGCTGTGGAGCAGGACTCCAGTTTATAATATGCTTGTTTACACAGCGTGCGTTTAATGCATGTTTTAAATTTAGATTCATTGAGTTGTTGAATCGCTAGCGGTATTTTATTATAAAATTTTACACAGTACTCCATAAAAGAACTATTTACTTTAGCCAGTCTGAACCGAGGTTGATCTAAGTTGTCTCTATTCCTAGTATTAAAATTGTGCCTGTCATTTATCTTATTAAAAAGAGGGACACGACAGTTCACGTCGTGGAGGCGGATTATTTAATTTACGCAGTGTTGCCTGTGGCGAAATATCGCCACCCAGCACCCTAACTACGTAACTTACTATTATTATCAATTGGAATCATTTTTATGCCTATTGTTTTCTCGGTGGTAGGCCATAACATCGGCTGCCGGCAGAAGTTACCACCCACCAGACAAAGTCTTGCCGCCAAGCGATTCGTCGTGTTCCGGCATTATGTCTGGTGAAGACGTACGGAGGACGGGTCTGAGCAGTTGTGTTGCGATGTGTGGCGGGTACGATGCGCCAAATGTTGTTGTGTCGGGAGTTTGGTCGTGGAGAGTCCCTAGCATCGTTGGTGTTCGGTTTACCATTGCATCACCTCGCTCAACTGTCGTCATCCTTCCTATTCCGTAGTTTTTTAAGTGAATAGGCTTAATAAACTAGTGCGCTTTACCATCAACGATTGCATCACTGCTTACCATCAGGCGGGATTGCAGTCAAGCACTTGTTTATAATTATTAAAAAAAAAACCATTGCTATGGAGAAATGTTTTGGAAATGGATGTTCGAAAAGTGTATCCGCTCAACAAAGTAAATAACGCAATGAATGTTGTTGAACTGTCAAAATGAAACCCATTGCTACTGATAGTGGGTTATGTAATTACTCGGCAGGTCGATCGGTCAGGTTAAGCAACACTTACCATGATTGGTCTGTCGATGGGTCACCATATTTACCATAGACCCCTCCGTGCCTCGGAGTAAATAACTTTCGCTAAAGAGTTTTCACTTCAAAAAAAACTACAGTAAAGTGTCAAGTCAAGTAAAGCGTTAATCATGGAAACCAAACTCATCACATAAAAAATAGTTAATACGAGCTATTGTCCGCAACTCAATCTGCATCGTTGGTCGTGTTGGTCTTGGGTTTAACATTGCATCACCTCGCTCAACCGCCGTCATCGTTCCTATTCCTAAATTTTTTAAGTGAATAGGCTAAATAAATTAGTGCGCTTTACCATCAACGATTGCATCACTGCTTACCATCAGACGAGATTGCAGTCAAACACTAGTTTATAATTATTGGAAAAAAAAGCTCCAAGATAATATACGTACCTACTTACTGTGCGCACGGCCCTTTAGGATATGACTAGTCCGCCGGATCTTCTTCTTCAGCCTATAGATGTCCACTGCTGGACAAAGGCCTCCCCCAAGGCTTTCCACAATGACTGGTCTTGTGCTGCCCGCATCGATCGGATTCGCGACCTTCAGTCCACCTTGTTGGGGGCCTCCCAACGCTGCCATCGCCGATATCCGCCAGATCAAATGCGGGAAATTTAGTAAAGTATATTTAGCGCAACGGCAAACCCCAAAATAGCACAAAAAGACTCTTAATGGCCAATCCAGAACTATTTACCGCCACAAAGACGCATAATCGTCAACAATTAAGCAGCTTCACACATTTTGCGGAACTCAAAGACGCTCAAACGAGGCATTGTTCTCGCAAAACGTTTTTGTGCTCAAGCGAGGACATCAAGATGTTATCATCTTGACGAGAGCCAAACGGAAATGAATGAATCCGTCTTTATATGGAGTTTTTGGAGGGCTCTTTTTGTATTATACGTAAAGGCAGAAAATCCACAGGGTACTGAAGAACATAATTTTAATAGTCTTTTTTGGGTATTACAGTAATGTGAGAACCTATTTACTTAATATAATTAGTAATCGGGTTCTCGAGTGGCGACGACGCAGCGTGGGAAGGCCCCCGATAAGTTGGACCGACCACCTGGTGAAGGTCGCGGGAAACCGCTGGATGCGGGAGGCGTAGGACCGGTCGTCGTGGAGATCCTTTGGGAAGGCCTATGGCCTGCAGTGGACGTCTTTCAGCTTAATGAAGATGATGAATCAGTAATCAAAGTCCTAACGTAGAAAACTAAACAAATATTACCATAACATTTACTGCAAACCATTTTTGCTACCAATTTTTTTATAAAAATACATGTTGTAATAATTGAATATAATATGTTCTATGAATAATGGTAGAAGAAAACGGTCAGCTCAAATGATTCCCAATAATTACCCTTTCAATTTCAAACGCGTACAGTTCCCAGTGAGCTTATGTTACGCTATGACCATAAACAAAGCCCAAGGCCAGACGCTGCGTGTTGCCGGCGTAGATCTCAGCGTCGGCTGTTTCTCACACGGCCAGCTCTATGTGGCTTTCTCCCGTGTGAGTCAACCAAACAAACTATTTGTTTACGTTCCAAACCAGACCACATCGAATATTGTTTATAAAGAGGCATTATAGTTATAAATAGTAGTACTAGCTAGATAATATTTTCTGTTATATTTTACTACCATAAAAAATAAAATATAATACAACTTAAGTACTCTAATTTTTATCCCGCTGTGATATTACTTGTAGTCCACGCGTGCGAAGCCGCGGGCAGCAGCTAGTAATTGAATATAATATGTTCTATGAATAATGGTAGAAGAAAACGGTCAGCTCAAATGATCGTCAATTTAGAAATTACATATTTCTTTACTTCATTTACATTCTCTACTCGTTCAAGAGTTTTCAGCCACAGTGCACTTTACCAAAGTAATACTAGTTGTAGACGAAAGGGCACGAGTATCACGTACCCAAATACAATATTATAATATTTGTTTTTACCATGACGAACAAAGAATACGACAAACTTACAATAATAAAGGACAGTATATCTCAGCAATTAAAGGAGTTATTTATTATCTCTTATTGGGAGAGGTCACTGGCTCTGGTAACACAGGTATATCACATGGTACAGGAGTCTGGGACTTCACACTTTTTTGTAGCCAATTCTTGTGAAGCGGCCAATTATTTAAATAGTGCCGCCTGTAGGTATACCTTTTTTTTTTTTTATAAATTATAAACCAGCGCTTGACCGCAATCCTGCCTGATGGTAAGCAGTGACGCAATCGTTGATGGTAAAGCGCACTAGTTTATTAAGAGCCCATTCACTCTAGCCTTGAAGACACTCAAATTGTAGTCCGACGGAAACACCGCCGCGGGCAAATTGTTCCAGTCCCTCGATGTACGCGGTATAAAGGAGGAGGCGAAGCGCTTCGTCCGGATCGTAATGGTGTTAACAACCTGTTATTTTGTAATCTTTCATAACTATTATGATAGTATCGAAGATGAAGAGGCTGTGCGATCAACGCAGACTTCTCAGAAGTTGTAACTTTGATAGCCAAAGTCACAACTTCTGAGAAAGCTCTTTTACTGTTGACTCTATAATTAGGCCTTTTCTTAGCAGAAGCGGTATTTCTATTAAAATGATAAGGTCTAAATTCTGGACAGCCAGTTCTGCTTGTTGGATAATACTTTAACTACGTTATATACTATTTTCATGTAGAATACCATGAGAGTAGAAGAATAAAGACAAGTTTTTCACAAGAATTGACTATATGTTTTACTAAATACATATGTTCAGAAACTTCTAAGCGTGCCCGTGGCTAAAACCAATCAACTGACGAAGACACCCCTACACAAAAATTCCGTCTGATGAACGAATTGAATTCGCAAGAGTTTTATTAATTGTAGTTAGTTATGTAAATTTAGCAGTAGCTAGAACTTATCTAAGTTATATTCAAGTTGCCAACAGCACTGTCGCAATAGTTTAACTATAATAAATATTATCTCAAGCTTTCTTATACAAGAATTGGCTACAAAAAAGTGTGTGTTACCAGAGCCAGTGACCTCTCCCAATAGGAGATAATGAATAACTCCTTTAATGATAGTCATAAGGACGGCAAATAAACAAAAAGATACACATAGAATTTAAGCATAATAACGTAAAGTACTCCTTGACAGTCAAGGCGAAAATATGCCTTCAGTTTTGGCTATAATCCAATAGATAGGACAGTTCTCTATACCCTTTAACGGTAGTCAGTCAGAGGCTAAATACCCTTCGAACTCCCGGCCACCATTCTGGCGGCTTGCGTTCGGTGAGCAGTGGGCAGCTCGCTGCCCGGTAAGGAAAAGGCCCGAGTCGACAGCGCGTTGTGTTTCAAGCACGCCTCAAAGAGATATTAGCACATAGTGACGGGGTCCATGAGGACCGATGCCTCCTAAGTCAAGGTTGCGAGTTGGTTAAAAAAGAAACCGTGGCCCTGGCCATCGCACAGGCAAGTGAAGAAACATGGGTGAGTTTTAGTGAGTAAAAGTCTGACACGCCCTTCCGCTCCGCCCAGATCGGGAGAGCTCATTTGATGATTTCCCATCCCGAACAAAAAACAAAGCCAAAAACCCTTGTATTTTCATGTACTGCTTAAAATGAAACTTCTGTCTTTTAACGTCACAGTTAGAAGCTTCTCGACTGCGGCCTGAAATGTATTAATGTGGGTGATATCCGACTGTTACTCATTCTCCATTTTATATGTCACTTTAGTGAGAAAAAAAAAGTCTTATATGATAAGTTGTGAAAAAGTGTCGCCAGTAACAATGATTTAGCGCGTCTCTTGAAATTAAATGTAATATTTTAAGAGCTAATTTGTTTCTTGCTTTGGTGTAAATATACGCGAATCTCTAATGTTTCCGTGGTACGTATTTGGAAGTATAAAATATAAATAAATAAATACATATGGACAAATCACACAGATTGAGCTAGCCCCAAAGTAAGTTCGAGACTTGTGTTATGGGATACTAACTCAACGATACTTTATTTATAATAGATACATATATAGACAAATATCCAAGACCCAGGCCAATCAGGAAAAGATCGTTTTCCATCATGACCTGGCTGGGGATCGAACCCGGGGCCTCTACGTCGCAGGCAAGCGTGTTGACCCCTGTGCCATGACGGGGGACAAAAACATTGTGTAAATTTCACTTATCCTCCATAGAAAAGGAAGCCATAAAGAAGCATTTTCAACTCAGAATATCTTAGCTTAAATTTGAAATGCCGTATTAGAAATTTTACTTGTAGATGTAGGGTTCACATATCCTCCATAGAAAAAGGAGGGTCCTCCGAATAGACGGATCTTGTGTCTGGCTGGCAGTGCCCATCGGTTAATGTTGAGAAGTTTCATATACAACATTTTTTTTTTTGTATACAGTATGTTAAATAACAGAGGGCGTTCCCTTAAACTCGTTAATATATATCATTAATAGATTAAAATAAAAATATCAGCATAGAAAAATAAGCATAAAAAAATCCGAATAAAAAAAAAAATCTAATTGGAAACAAATTTGAAACCTCCTGTTTTAAATCAAAATAGTAGTCGTCATGTATAAATAAATTGCGACGTTGCCGTCTTTCATGTTCGCGTGTACAGTGTGTTGCTTTTACATGTCAATTTAAAATTTTTATTGTATATTTTCATATTGGAAAAAATTTTAAAACATTTTGTTTTCGAATGGAAATATTTTTTTTAGCATGTATGTATGCTATACTATTTCGGGTTAACGGGAACACCCTCTGTTAGTTAACATACTGTATGTGGAACCCAAAAAACGTGTCCAGTATTTTTATCTAAAGAATTTAAGTACAAAATTTCAAAAAGATATCATGTAATATCAGAAACTTATGAGCTTGTCATCTTATCTTGTTGTCTCAACAAAATTATGGTTGCGGCGCGGGGAGTCTGTCTCATTGTGATCTACCGCCAGCTGTTTTATGCGCTCGGTAACCACACTGCACCAATTTCTAAAATATCACGGCGCACCAAGTTAGATTTAGTTTAGGTTTATAGCCCGGTTGTCTTACAGAATGGTGCCGTGACCAGGATTAGGTCACTGCGCACCAAGTTAGATTTAGGTTAGTATGGGCGTCAAGCTCCGCATTCCGGACAGTATGGTTAATGTATTTGGGAAAAAATATAACATGGTGTAAACGTTATTGGAATCGATTCATTTCCTTATTCTGAACAAACTATATTCAGGTTTCATATGAAGAAAAAATAAGATTATATACTAGTTGCACGGAAAATTCTGCTTGCGACATGCAGAATCTGCATGACGTCAATATGGCGCGTTACTCCCATGTAGCGTTTGTAGATACAGCTACATGCAATTTTTTTTTTTTTAATAATTTTTAACTAGTGCTTGACTACAATCCCGCCTGATGGTAAGCACATCGGAGTGAATTACATTTGGAACCACTTTCTTATAGTATTGTGCAATGGGCCCAGCTTGAACACACGGACATAACGTAAACTCAAACGATTATAAAGTTAGTAATAATTGTTTTAGTCAGTCGTGGTGGCCTAGTGGTTTAAACACCAGCCTCTCAAGTATGAGTGTGCGGGTTCCATTCCAGGTCAGGCAAGTAGCAATGTAACTTTTCCAAGGTATATGTACTTTCTAAGTATATCTTGGGCACCAAAGACTGATAAAAAGGTGAAGGAAAACATCTTGAGGAATCCTGGACTTTAAGTCTGAAATCGCCAACCCGCATTGAGCAAGCGTGGTGATTACGCTCAATCCTTCTCTGTATGAGGGGAGACCTGTGCCCAGCAGTGGGACGGTAAAAGGTTGATGATGATGATTAATTGTTTAGCAGAATAATATTCACTTAGCTTTAAAACTTATCAGGGGGGTAGATGGAGGGGGGTGATGGATGATGGACAATTAGGATGCTGCTTTAGAGAAAGCAGCATCCTAATTGTGTACACTATTAATCAATTGGAATAATTGTGAAGCATATTGCTAATCCATTGCGCCATATGTTCGTAAAATGTGTCAACTTAATAGCATAAATAACGCAATGGATGTTGTTGAACTGTCAAAATGAAAGCCATTGCTACAAATACTGTGTAAGGCAATTGTTCTGCAGGATGATTTTGATTTGGTTCATAAAACGTTAGCTACATTAACTTCGTCGGTTGGTGGTAGGAATATCTAATGCGACGGACTATCAATAGTTTTATTGTTTGGCTTAGTCCTGAATATGTATGAAGTCAATTGTATTTACTACAGTGACCCTGACAAGGTCAAGGTGAAACTTTGACCTCGTCAGGGAAATCGAAAAACAGCAAATGTAGTAAGAAAACATAATGAGGACGCCTGAACGTGGCAAACACGTCAACCAAGTCACAATATCGTCTTAGGGAGAATCAATATCGAAAACTTGACAAAATTACAAGCATACTTACTAGCTTTCCGCCTGCGGCTTCGCCCGCGTGGAATTCGGTTATATCGCGCTTTTTAGATTTCCCTCGGGAACATCAAAATTTTCCGGGATAAAAGGTAGCCTATGTCCTTTCTCGGGGTCTAAAGATTGTCTGTGCCAAATTTCATTAAAATCGGTTCAGTAGTTTTGACGTGAAAGCCGGACAGACAGACAGACAGACAGAGATACTTTCGCATTTATAATATTAGTATGGATTATATCACAAGGTTTTTTGACGGGGCTCAAAATAGGTTATTTTACTTTTACTGAGATATTTTACGGACACATTGCCCGTAGGACCGATGCCCGATGGGGCCGACGGGTTCTCTAATGGCGACCACGCAGCGGAAAACGCAGCGTGGGTAGGCCCTCGACAAGGTGGACCGACCGTGGAGTTGCGCGAGTCCAACTCGCACTTGCCCGGTTTTATCATGTGTTTTATTCTTTTTTATATAAAACTCATTTCATTTAGTTTAGTTTTATGATCTTCCTGTACGAGTCACAATAAACACTTTTTATTTCTTTATTAAATTTTGAAACTCATTTTTCAAATTGACCTTTTTAAGCCAAGGTCAGTAAACACAAATTGTATTTTTATCATAGCCCATGTTACGTAACTCAATTAAAACGTTAATTAGGAAAAAAGCAATTCAACCCTTACTAATGTGTCATTAATTAGTTTACTTCCCTTATATTTGCGAGATATGCAATTATTTCATAAAAATACAAACAGAAGGAATTTCTTTTACAGGAGTATACAAAACGTTATACGTCTTTTTAAGTAACCTGTACATATATTGTTCAGAATAGGCAACGGAATCGATTCCAATAATTTTTACACCATGTTATATTTTTTCCAAATATATTTTTAAAATGTTGCAGTGTGGTTACCGAGCCCACGACACAGTTCACAGCGGATCATAGTGTGCTAGGGCCCCCGCCGCGCCGTGCGGCTGTAGTCGCGAGCGGGCGAGAGGCTCGTTGACCATATTTTTGTATGTAATGTCTATAGGCCTAATAGAAAAACCCATAAGAAAAAATCTGGGCTCGTGGCTAATTAATAGTACATTACGATATTAGTGCGTAATGATGGTTATAACATGCGAGGCGGAATTTCAGCCCGAGCCGAAGGCGAGGGTGTAATTGAGGCGAGCATGTTATAACCAATACGCACGTATATTGTACGACGTTTTTTAACACACTTGCAAGGAAACAGAAAAAAAAGTATTTTATATTTTGTTCATTTTAAATAAACTCAATCTGTGAATGCATACTGTTGCTTTCCCGCCATTTGTATTATTATTTGCCATTTCAAATATGGAACAGCGCGCAGCGCGAGTCGTGCGGCGGCGATCAGTTCCATATTTACTTGAAATGGAAAATAATGCTGTTATGGAATTTGTATGGACTATAACTTAACTATTTGCTTTGATAACACACGCGTTTGTTATGGCCCGCTTTACATATTTAAAACCGGTGGAATTACATCAGCTTTACGAGCAAGGGTGTTAAAAAACAATATAATATTCCTTTTTTTTTTTGTTTGGGATGGGATATCATCAAATGATCCCTCAAGCTCTGGGCGGAGCGGAAGCGCGTGATAGACTTTTACTGACTAAAACCCATCCGTGTTCCTTTACTTGCCTGTAAGCCCGTGTGTCAGGGTAACGGTTTCTTTTTTAACCAATCTACAACCCTGACCCAGGAGGCATCGATCTTCGTGGACCCCGTCACGATCTCCTGACATCTCTTTGAGGAGCGCGTGAAACACAACGCGCCGTCTACTCGGGCCTGGTCCTTACCAGGCGGCGAGCTAACCACTGCTCACCGCCCCCAAGCCCGCGCCTACGGTGGCCGGTAGTTCGATGTTGTCTCCCAACCAGGGCGCCTCCTGCGGCGGCTAGAGGCGTGAAGGCGCTGGGATTCCCGCTTGCTCACGCGCTACGCCTCCTCCTTTGCTAGCATCATTACTCCGCGGTAGGAGGAGACGGTCTGCCATGCACTCTCACTCCGGACCATGGCCTGGACTAGGGCTGGACCCAAGAGATCGCCGCCGATCGCCGCCACAAGGACACGGCGGTGCTCGACCCAAGCCAGGCAGACCTCCACCGTATGCTCCACCGTGTTCTCAGGGCGATCCACACAACATAATAGTCTCACGGTTCGATCGATCAGGTTAAGCTATGCTTGCCGCGGTTGTTCTGTGGATGGGCCTCGGAAAGCACGTGAAGCGGTTGAGACCGGCTGTCATTTAAACAACACAATCATGATCTCATCTCAGTTAGGTACAATCAATATTGTAAAAATATCTTCTTCTTCTGCCTATAGAGGTGCACTGCTGGACAAAGGCCTCCCTCAAGGCTTTCCACGATGACCGGTCCTGTGTTGCCCGCATCTATCGGCTTCCCGCGATCTTCACCAGGTCACCGGTCCACCTTGTTGGGGGCCTCCCTACGCTGCGTCTTCCGATACGTGGCCAGCACTTCAGAACCTTACTGCCCCATCGCCCATTGCCTCTACGAGCAATATGGCCTATCCACTGTCACTTAATTTGTAAAAATATAGATTTTAAATGTTTTTGACAGGAAATTTGAAAGTGGTTCTTAAAAATACAGCAATTACCGCTCTGGTCTCCCTTAATTGCAAATCACAAATGGCTCCGAAAAGTTATTTACATTGGAACCTTTTTTAATATCAAAATAACCTAAGGCTCAGGTCAGTGGACACAAATTGCATTCTTATCAAAACCCATCTTACGTCACTCAATACGAAGCGATTATTATCGAATGTTATTTCGTCCCCTCCCTTTAACATGACGTTCACGCAACGGACTCCGGTCTTTATGTCCTTATCTTAATGACGTAATCAGGATGACGTCACGAAATCGAAATAAATCAAGTCACTTCTCTGTTTTGTAGTTGTCGACAACGTAATTATAGTTTTTACACCTCTTGCTCAAAAACTGCCGTCATTGTAGCGTACCAAAGCCTCCGTGGAGTAGCGGTAGCGAACGCGGCCGCTGCGCAAGGAGGCGCGGGTTGATCCCCGCGCAGTGCAAATATTTGTTTCCATAAATATGAATATTTGCACTAGTCTGGTCGTGCTTCGGAAAGCACGTTAAGGCGCTGGTCTCGGTTGCCATACGAACATCTAATGGCAGTCCTTACGGGTTGTTGGAACCCTCAAAAGTACAACAATTGGTGAAACTGCAATGCTTCGATATCTCCTTCGGGCTGTGGAGGACATCTCCATCGACTTCACGGAAAATATCGAAGTTTAGCCAAAATCAGCAGTTAGACTGGTAAAACGGACCTCAGATTCCAAAGCTGAAAAAGCTTCGGATGCCACTGGGATTAACGCTGAGATGATGATGATAATATAGCGTACCAAAGCGAAGAAAAAAGACATCTTCCTCTAGGGAATAAAGTCCTACTTTATTTGTGTCAGCCGACAAAAACGAAAAATTGTTTATTCATTATTAAAAAATTCATTACTTATGAAGAAAGACTTGACCTATTACTGTTTTATGATAAAAGAAAACATTTACTTTTGAAAATAGAATTAAAAGCGGCGATTAATTGGGTAGAATACGCGTACAGCGTTGCGGGTACAGAAGTAATTAAAAAAGGAAATAGGTTCGTAATAATTAAAATTATTCTCGAAATGTCAATTCCATTTTATTCCTATTTATTATATATAATAGGTGACCGTAATAATAATTTTAGTTTTCTTGCAATCATATTGGCGGCCACGTACTGGAAGACGCAGCGTAGGAAGGTTCCCAACAAGGTGGGCCGATGACCTGGTGAAGGTCGCGGGAAGCCAATGGATGCGGGCAGCACAAGACCGGTCGGCGTGGAAAGCCTTGGGGGAGGTCTTTGTCCAGTAGTGGACATCTATAGGCTGAAGAAGAATCATATTGAAAAGTAGATTATATTACACGCTACTAAGCGTTCATTAGAACTTAGTTTATATTCATGCTCTCGGTAAATCTATCGGTTACCGGGAGTAAAACTACCTCGTATATAATGGGTCATTTTAGTCCCTTGTGTATAACAATCTAGCATTTGAAAGTAAATGAGGGTAGACAATAAGTAATATGAACAGGGGCCTTAGTCTGCTATTACAATAGTATCAGAATGGTCGACCAGTGATCTCATAATGATCGAATTTGTCAAGTTTCGTAATCGTATTCTATCTTTCATGTGGCCAATTACTGACACTCCGCTCCATATTAATTAATGGTCAAATTGAGTAGTAGGCGACAACCTCCGTGGCGTAGCGGTAACGAACGCCGCCGCTTCGCAAGGAGATGCGGGTTTCCGGCATTGCGCGGATACCCCCACAATGCAAATATTTGTATGCATGAATATGAATATCTGGTCATGCCTCGGAAAGCACGTTAATCCGTTGGTCCCGGTTGCCATACCAACATCTAGTAACAGTCGTTACGGATTGTTGGAGCCCTCAAAAGTCCAACAATTGGTCTAACTGCAATGCTTCGATATCGCCTTCTGGTTGTGGAGGTCACATGGCAGTCGCTTTACGGAAAATATCGAAGTTTAGCCAAAATCAGCAGTTAGACTGGTAAAGCGGGCTCCAGACTCCAAAGCTGAAAAAAAAGCTTCAGATGCGACTGGGATTAACGCTGAGATAATGATGATGATGATGGTCAAATTGAATAGTTTTAGAAAGTCATTTTTACTAACGGGTTTTATAATATTGGCAATACGGCAATGTCATTCTATCACCATTCCATTCAATCATAGTGAAATGAGCTGATTACGAACTTTTTAGCACAATGACAATGGAATCGTATAGGAAAGACAAATTTATAAAAATAGTAGACTTGGGCCTCTGGTGTCCACAACTCCACGACGTTGCGGACATTTCGCGCATCGGTGGGAAAATCGGTTAATCGATCCAACCGAGGAAGACCAGCAACGCCTTGATGTTACTGACCGTCTTACGTAGGTTACCTGGGCTACCGAAGTAGTACGTACGAGTTATTACATGACTTGAATCCAAAAAGTGGCGCAATCTGACCAGTGTTTGTACAACGCAAGTCAATATCATAATATAAGTTGCTTCAATTTGCGAGACTTAATGTGGAACGTTTATAAAAAAAAAGAAAAAGAAAGAGGAAAAAGAAGACGGAAAAAGAAATTAAAAAGAAAAGGGAAAAAGGGAACGAGAATAGGGAAAAAATAAAAGAAAAGAATTTTATTGTACCTGTGTATCAGGCAAGAAATTCGCATCGAGTTAACGAACAATTCTAATTATAGACATTAAGTATCTACCTACTTCCTACCTACTAGCTTTTTCATTACAGAAACAGATAAGTCAAAACACGGTACCCAATCTAAATCATATAGGTACTAAATAATTTATAGACTTACTGCTCTTCTTGAAAATGTGCTTATGATATTCGGTGTTTAGGTTCGGTATTGTTTAGGATCTTCAAGAAAACTGAGAAAAATTCTTACCTGAAACAAAAGACAATTTTTTAACATTTCTCATTTCATAAACAAAGCGAAATAATTTACAAACTCCAAGAAACATGAAACGCGCGACTAAGAAAACCAGAGTCAGATCTTATATCTAAATCATCCAAATAAATTGGTAGCACCATACAATAACTTCGGGACTTGGCGAGTCTCCAAACCGGTACATTCTACAGTCAACCGCATCTCAACTTAATAGTGAGTTTGACCTTGAAACCGTCTTTATTTTGCAGCAGTTACCCTGTGGCTACGCGACACGCTCGAGCGAATCGCCTCTTGTGACTGCGGCTGTGGAAAAACAATTGAAAGAGAATGAAATATGTATGTATAAATAAAAGGAAAGTATCAAACAGCGTCTTTCAGAATTAGTACAGTCCCGTATACTCGGATTTTTCGGTCACGTGTCAAGGCGCAATAATAACTCCATAGAATGTTTGGTCCTCCAGGGCAGAGTAGAGGGGAACAGACCTCGTGGAAGGTAACCGATGAGGTGGACTGATCAAATGAAGTCGGTAGTGGGGGGACCTGTTAATGAATGCTCCAGACTGTCGTCTAATAGGGATAGATAGAAAGAGATCGTGCTGCGAGTGGCATAAACGTCTCGAATTCGGTCATAGTGACCGCGACCATTCTGTCAAGAGCGAAACGAAGAAGAAGATGAAGAAAAGGAAAGCATGTTAATTCATTGGTCCCTGCTGGCATTCTTAAGCCTTTGATAGCCATAAGTGGCACTCGGAAGCCGGAAACTCTGCCAACGAGTCTCATTGATGGAACTTGTGTTACCCAGCATCTTAGTTACGTAATAAACTAGTATCACTTGGAAAAATTTTGAAGCATATTGCTCCATTGCCCCTTAGATTCGAAAAATGTATTAGCACAATAACGCAAATAACGCAACGAATTTTGATGAACTGTCAAAACGAAACCCGCAGCTACTGACAATGCATTAAGTAATAACCCCGCAGAATAGTTTATAGGACGGCCGTTTCGTCATACGGCGAGTGTCTACACTTACGTTGTTGACACCACAATGATCCCCTTTTATACCGCGTACATCGACCTGTGACAGCCTCCGTTGCGTATCGGTAGCGAACGCGGCCGCTGCGCAAGGGGGCGCGGGTTCGATCCCCGCACAGTGCAAGTATTTGTATGCATGAAAATGAATATTTGTACTGGTCTGGTAGTGCCTCGGAAAGCACGTTAAGCCGTTGGTCCTGGTTACCATACGAACATCTAGTGGCAGTCGTTACGGGTTGTTGGAGCCCTCAAAAGTTCAACAATTGGTCTAACAGTCTAACTGCAATGCTTCGATGTCGCCTTCCGGTTGTGGAGGTCAGACGGCAGTCGCTTCATGGAAAAATGTCGAAGTTTAGCCATATCAGCAGTTGGACTGGTAAAAGCGGACCCCAGACTCCAAAAGCTGAAAAAAGCGGATGCGACTGAGATTAACGCTGCGATGATGATGACATGGAGGACCTGTAACAATTCCATGTTAGTGGCGGTGTTTCCGTCGGACTACAATTTAAGTGTCTTCAAGGCTAGAGTGAATAGACTCTTTCAAATCCAGATCCAATCCAGTGCTAATCCAGATGACAATTGTCGTATGCCCCATTTGATCTAACTGTGTTCAGTGCAAAAGCGTCAAAGCATCATACGGCGAGTTTCCAAATCAAATCAAATCATTTATTTCAAATAAACCAGTTACAGGCACTTTTGAATTGTCAGAAGGTCGGTCAGTCAATAAGATGAAGCTAGTCGCCCATTCCAAAGAGTAGGTACCTATGGAGAAGAACGGGCAAGAAACTCCATGGACACTCTTTTAAATTTTCAAGCTATTGTTACAAACATTTGATTACATCATTCATGTTGAAATCAACCGTGTGAGAACGATGCAGAAATATATTGTACGCTGAGAGCGTCCATAGAAAACACACAAAAATCAATTCAGAAATTAAAATACGCCATGGCAGCTAAGAGATGACCAGTCCCCAATGACGGCGTCCGTTCACGAACATGACGTATGGATCAGCATCATTCAGCTCAACCATATTGAAGGGAACCCAATAACCCAACACACACGCCACCATCAGCGAGACATTTGAGTGAGCATGACATACTCTCAACAGCCAGAGCACAATCAAGTTAATAAAAATGACTAACCCACCCTTTCGTTGTGGACACCCAACGATCCGAACGAAGCGTATCGCCTCGTCTTTTATACCATTTCCGTCGGACTACAATTTAAGTGTCTTCAAGGCTAAAGTCAATAGGCTCTTAATAAACCAGCGTGCTTTATCAACAATGATTTCATCACTGGTTACCATCAGACGGGATTGCGATCAAGCAGGTCATCTGGTTAGTCTAGAAGTAGACTTCAACATAGTTGGGAAAGGGGTAGCTTTTTTTTAGGGTCAGGGTTGCGGCTTGGTTAAAAAAGAAACCGTGCTTAACCTACAGGCAAGTGAAGGAACACTGGTGGGTTTTAGTCAGTAAAATTCTGACACGCCCTTCCGCTCCGCCCAGAGCGGGAGAAGTCATTTGTTGATTTCCCATTCCTACAAAAAAAGGGGTAGCTTTTTGCAAATGACGATAAAGCCTAGTATTCGTTATGAGTATATGCAGTTCATTGTACAATTGCTTGCTCATTTTACAGCTTTGTAGCTCAGTGATATAGGATTTAAGGAAGTTGGACAGCGGACGTGCTTCGTCGGTGAAATGTTATGTATCTTTGTGTAGAGACATTAGTTGATTGGTTTTTACAAGCTTATATTATGTGCTATATAAAATAATCTAACTAACATTAAAGTTGAAGACATCGTTTGTTTGTATTGTTCATCATCGACCTTTTTATCGGCCCACTGCTGAGCACAGGTCTCCTCTCATACAGAGAAGGATTGAGCGTAATCACCACGCTTGCTCAATGCGGATTGGCGATTTCAGACTTTAAGTCCAAATGATTGCGACTAGGGTTAATATTGTGCTTGACAATAATGGGTCTAGTGCATCGTCATGTACAGACGACAGCATGTCAAGCGACTACAGTCTGCCATATTTCTTTATTAGATTTTCATCTTCATCTCTAAAGCATTAAGGCTCAAGATTGATTGGGAATATTTGGCGGTTTGGGGTAGCTTGACCTGCTGTCGTCCGTACTTATAGCAGTCCACAGCTGGATACATGTCCCTCCTTTTTTTTTTGTTTCCAGGCGGAGACCTTCAAAAGGTACCTGACTACTGGGAAATCAGGTCGAGAAATGTGGGATTTTTACCTCACTAAAACCATGCCGGTGATCACCATCCACTCATAGAGGAGATCCCGGTTCCTCTTCAAAGACCTATTTCGGAACCGCCCCTGTGCAATGCCTGTAAGGGTACATCTCTGGGGAGGCCGTAAAGGGCCCCCCTAGGCCTCGCTGTATACGGCAGCACGTGACACTGTGCCACCGCCTTCCCTGGAGTCACTTGAGTGACTTGGGTGCACAGTGTCCCCACTCTATGCGCCCGTGACCCCAAAGATCCACTTACATTTGTAAAGCAAGCGGGTAATAACCTATCAAACCTACCAAAAATTGAGGAAGAGCGCTAAGGGATCAAAGTATAGGTTGGGTCGGGCGATGGGCTACGACGCGGTAGGTTGAGAGCCGAACTTTTATGCAGACGAAGTCGCGGGCAAGCGTCAGTATCATCATCAACCTTTTTTTTGTCCCACTGCTGGGCACAGGTCTCCTCTCATACAGAGAAGGATTGAGCGTAATCACCACGCTTGCTCAATGCGGGTTGGCGACTTTAGACTTGAAAGTCCAGGTTTCCTCAAGATCTTTTCCTTCACCTTTTAATCAATCATTAGTGTCCAAGTTATACTAAGAAAGTACATATATATAATTTAGAAAAGTTACATTGGTACTTCCCTGACCTGGAATCGGCTGGAGGCTGGTGTTCTAACCATTAGGCCACCACGACTTAATGTCAGTATGTTATAAAATAATGTTGACTACACTGCAGGGCAAATTACATGGGTCATAGGTGTATAAAGGAGCTTCAAAATCATGATTTTGTTATCATTGTCGACACTGAACGGCGTAAGACCATGTACGCGCTGGCATGTATTTTCCTGCGGCGATTTTATTCGCACACGAGTTTTTCGAGGTACCTACTCCTTAGCGCCGAGAGTTTAAAATCCAACCAAACTTTTTTTTTTCAAGTATCCTGCCAAATTCCATATGAGTTCCATAATAAATTTTATATCAACATGGAAATCCTTTGTACGTCTTCGAATTCTACAAGTTTAGTCATAACAAGTTTGTAAGCAAGTAATGTAATTACATAATTAAATTTTGTAATTCATATACCTACTTAAGATACAAGGAGAGATTCAAAGCTCTCTCGAGGGTGACATAACATGGAATAATTAACAAAAGGAACCTACCTAAGCATAAGACACCTCCATACATTACACAAGGACCACCCTTCCTTAGAAGCTTTCATAATAAATGATGAAACAAATTGTACAGTAGGTACCCTTTGCACTAATTTGCGTAACATACTTTCCAAATCCCGAAGGACTTTGAAGTAAATTCATAGTCCAAAGCTTCATAAGTTTGAGGAAATTCGTCTACTTCATAGTGTAAATAACAAAATGAATATTATTGTATATTGTCAACGTGTGTTAAGTTACATAACCATACCGTCGTCGTCACGGTACCATACGGTCGGTCGTTACGGCTTTTTAAAGAAACGTAACGTAACAAGTTACTTGGTCGCCGTCACCTGTTATAAAACGAGTTATAGTTGTAGCTAGTTATTTTCATTCAGCTACTGTGATTGTTCGCATAAATACGTCCATCAACTAAACAGTTACTCACGAAACCAAACTAAATTAAATCACTTTCTTGAGTGTGTAGCTATACAGTTAAATCAATAAATTATGTGTATGAAATAACGCATTTACAAAATAACTACTTTTTTAATTTGATTCGTAACTAGCTATTCAGTTACACATTGCGTCACTGGTTATTGTAACTAGTTACGTGAAATAACGACCATGTTTATTTTATGGTACGAACGATAGCAGGTCAAGCTACCCTGGGCACGCCACAATAGCGGCGTTGAGTCCCCTCTTTGAGGAGTGGCTAGAGAAGCGCCACGGCGCCCTCACCTTCCGCCGTCCTCACCGGACACGGTTGTTTCCGGAGGTTTCTGTTCCGTATAAGGCGGGAGGAAACGCCAGGGTGTCAACATTGTGTGGATCGCCCTGAGGACACGGTGGAGCATACCGTGGAGGTCTGCCCGGCTTGGGTAGAGCACCGCCGTGTCCTCGTAGCGGCGATCTCTCGCGTCCGACCCAGGTCCAGGACATGGCCCGGAGCGAGAGTGCATGGCAGGCCGTCACCTTCTTTTGCAAAGGAGTGATGCTGGCAAAGGAGTAGGCGGAGCGCGTGAGGCAGCGGGAATTCAAGCACCCTCACGCCATTAGCCGCCGCAGGAGACGCCCCGGTCGCGAGACGACATCGAACTCCCAGCCACCGTAGGCGCGGGACTGCGGGCGATGAGCAGTGGGCAGTTCGCCGCCGGTAAGGACCAAGCCTGAGTCGACGGCGCTTTGTGTTTCACGCGCGCCTCAAAGTGATGTCAGCACATCGTGACGGAGTCCACGAAGACCGATGCCTCCAGGGTCAGGGTTGCGGGTTGGTTAAAATAGAAACCGTGGCCCTGGCCGTCGCACAGGCAAGTGAAGAAACACGGGTGAGTTTTAGTCAGTAAAATTCTAACACGCTTTTCCGCTCCGCTTAGAGCAGGAGAAGTCTTTGATGATGTCCTAACCCAACAAAAAGGAAAGCTACCCGAAACTATCAAATATTCCCAATCAACCTTGAGCTTGTTGTGCTGTCGTCTATACATTGATGTCAAAAAGAATTGTTGTGTGCCTTCTTTGTTGTTCAGTGATAACATTAATACCAAGAAAAAGAAAATTGTTATGACATGTAGGTACTAGATAGTAGATATGTATATAATGTAATAAATACATAATATAATTTTATTGACAAATTGATCAGACAGCCTCCGTCGAGTAGCGGTAGTGAACGCGGCCGCTACGCAAGGAGGCGAGGATTCGATCCCCGAGCAGTGTAAATATTTGTATGCATGAATATAAATATTTGCACTGGTCTGGTCGTGCCTCGGAAAGCACGTTAAGCCGTTTTTCCCGGTTGCCATACGAACATCTAGTGGCAGTGGTTAGGGGTTGTTGGAGTCCACAAAAGTTCAACAATTGGTCTAACTGCAGTGCTTCCATATCGCCTTCGGGTTGTGGAGGTCAGACGGCAGCCGCTTCACGAAAAAGTTTAGCCAAAATCAGCAGATAGACTGGTAAAGCGGACCCCAGACTCCAAATTTTATTGACACAGAAAACTTTTGATAACTATAGTAAATAGGTACATGTATTTCATTTTCAAGCGTCGACATGTTAATTTAGAGAAAATAAAAGGCTGCACAAATAGTGACAAAACCTTGCCTCCTAAACCAGGGGGATTCTGTGACTTAGGAGGGCCGGACATTACTGTAACAATGTATGTGTGAAACGAGCATTATAGAGGAGGGAGTAGCAACCGGCTTTCGGCTTCGTCGCCTTTTTATATGAGAACTTGAACTGGAAAAACACGTTATATACGGAATAGACACATAATGCTGCGAAAACTGTTTTGCATAGAGCATAGAGGCTCTAAAGTTCACTCATCCCAATAGATTGATGTAATTGGTGAACCAACGAAAAATAACAAAGTTATGAGCTTTTCATCTTATCTGGTTGTCTCAACAAAAATATGGTCATCGCACCATTCGGCCGCCCGCGCCTACAAACGTTGCGGTGCAGGGAAGGCCTGTCTCACTGTGATCTACCGCCAACTGTGTTGTGCGCTCGGTAACCACACTGCAACAATCATTATCATCATCATCATCCCAGCGTTAATCCCAGTCGCATCCAAAGCCTTTTCAGCTTTGGAGTCTGGGGTCCGCTTTGCCAGTCCAACTGCTGATATGGCTAAACTTTGACATTTTCCGTGAACCGACTGCCGTCTGACCTCCACAACCCGAAGGCGACATCGAAGCATTGCAGATAGGTATATCTGCAATGCTTCGATGTCGCCTTCGCCGACGGGTTGTTGGAGCCCTCAAAAGTCCAACAATTGACCAATTGTTGGACTTTTGAGGGCTCCAACAACCCGTAACGACTGCCACTAGATGTTCGTATGGCAACCGGGACCAATGGCTTAACGTGCTTTCCGAGGCACGACCAGACCAGTGCAAGTATTCATATTCATGCATACAAATACTTGCACTGTGCGGGGATCGAACCCGCGCCACCTTGCGCAGCGGCCGCGTCCGCTACCGCTGCAACCACACTGCAACAATGTCTAAATGTATTTGGAAAAAAATATAACATGGTGTAAAAATGATTGGAATCAATTCAGTTGCTTATACTAAACAAACTGTATTCAGGTTTCGTACAAAGAAAAAATAACGTTGTATAATCATGGCACTTGCGCGGTAAATTCCGCTTGCGAGATTCAGCATTTTGTGTGAAATCAGAATTATACGTAAGTAGTTCACATGTAGCGTTTTCAGACACCGCCTCAACCTTTTTTCATTTAAACACTTGCATTAAGAAAATATATTCTAATGATTTGCACATCGATTACGTTTTTGAGACCACTACGATCCGGACGAAGCGTATCGCCTCGTCTTTTATACCGCGTACATCGAGGGACTGGAACTTTTTTAGCAGTGGCGCCGTGTCCGTCTGACTACAATTTAAGTGCCTTCAAGGCTAGACTGAATAGGCTCTTAATAAAACATCGCGCTTTACCATCAACGATTGCATCACTGCTTACCATCAGGCGGGATTGCGGTCAAGTACCTACTAGTTTTTTTAAATGCCTAATTGTTGTATTATTTTGCGCCTCAGCGATAAGACCGCCCTTTGTGTCACCCTTTGTAAAATCTTCATCCATACTAATATTGCGAAAGTAACTCTGTATGTCTGTCTATCTGTCTGTTACGCTTACCCGCTTAAACCTCTCGACCGATTTTGATGAAATTTGGCACAGATAATCTTTGGACTCTGAGGAAAGACATAGGCTATCTTTTATTGAAAAAAAATTGATATTCCCGAGGGAAATCTAAAAAGCGCGATATAACCGAATTCCACGAGGTCGAAGCCGCGGGCGGAAAGCTAGTATTTAATATAATTATGTTCTGTAAAAACTCGCCACACTGCTCCCAACCCACTGCAACTCCTGAAAGCCAGAATCAACAGTGGAGACCGCCAGAAAAACGCCGAGCAATGAAGCTCGACGAGTCCCGGAAAACGATTCTGAACTTGCTTGATTCCGAACTGTCTTGGGTCCTGCAACGAAATTAATCAGAAAAGAATAGCGGAGGAGTAGGAAAGAAGATATTTTTTCCACTTCCCTCCATAACAAGCAGGAGACAGAACAGAACTAGGCCAATCGGCACAAAGGGACATTATTGCAACTGGGAGAAGCCCAGACTGCCAAGCACCACGGAATAAAATTCGATTAAGTTAATGGGTCCTAAGTAGGTATGTGCTGTTACAATTGATTCCAATTATAGGTATGGCAAAAGCGCCTGAACGCACGGAAATTGGTTCTAGTTTCTATAAGGTCCGTATAATAAACAATCCGGAGTTGTTAACTTGTATACTATCCAACATAATATTGCGTTCATTCTGCCAAAGAATACACTCGCACAAGATGTAATGTGCGGACTGTTCAAATTCACAGTTCGATGTAGAACATTATGTATTATTATGAACACTATGTTCTGTAAGTTGTAAGGTGTACATAATTAAAGTATTGACTGCACGGTTAACGCAGTGGTTAAGCTATTGACTGCTGCGCTGTGCGGTTCAATTCCCGCACGGAGCAAGTATTTGTATGACCTAAAAGTAGTTGTTCCGGGTCTGGCTGTTAGTGTATGTAAATTTATATGTCTATGAGCGCACCCACGACACAGGGTAAATTCCTAGTGTGGGGCAACGATTTTTTTTTTTTTAAAGTAAGAAAGTAAATAAATAATATTATATTATATCGACGCTTGAAAGGCAAACATATCTAAGCGACAAAAAATCGTAAATTGAATTATATACACCATTCGAACTGCCAGATTTTTCTGCGTCGTTTGGTGTATATAACTCAATTTACGATTTTTTGTCGCTTAGATATATTGCCTTTCAAGCGTCGATATGCTAAGCACGAGTTTCTTGGATCATTTTTTAAATAGCAGCCCATGAAACTCATGCTTAAAAGGCCTTTAGACATGTCGTTTTTATTACATGCCGCTGACTTGCGTATACGCGCTAAGGATGCAAGATGATGCGTGTTCCCTGAGACTCGCGTCTTATTTATAAGACTATGTGAATGAATGTTTTGACTTTAAACCTTTTCGGGTTATGTACCTTGTTTTGTAAGGAAATGCTGATGGACACCCTCTGTCTGGGAATAACGGAAGGTTATGTCGGACTCCTACTGACTTAAACCGTACCATTCCTTCCAGTACCATGAGTCGGTGGCCCGGGAGATACTACTACATTCGCCGCCTCCTGGCCTGGTTGTAGCGGGCGCCATCAAGTGCGGCCGATACCATAACCACACATCCTTCCACGAAGCCGCACATACTGTATGTCTCTTACTTGAGTCTTAGCGCTCAACCAATGATACGGCCTGAATTTCGACGCCCGCATAGTCCTTCTTATGGCCAGAGATCGCGAAGCGCCCTTCGACGACCGGTTGCTCTTCTGGTGCGAGTGGAGTAAAAAAGCATGCTCTCTCTCCCTCTCCGCATATGGTTATGGTCCTAAGAAGCGCCAAAGGGATCCTATTACTAATCTTTCTTTATGCATTCATCCGTTAAACAGTGATCTGAAATACGTGAACCGTACTTGTCACCTAATAAACATTTAAACAAGCGAATACTTTTCCAACAATTTCTCATTTTCGGAGTGTATTTCTGCCCACTACAACACGAAAAGTGGCTGAGCGATTGACTGCAGCGCTGCGTGTCGCGGGTTTGATTCCTGCTCGGCACAATTATTTATATGGCCTATAAGTAGTTGTACCGAGTCTGGCTGTTTGTGTATATGAGTTTAAATTTATGTATACGCATCAACTCATCATCATCATCCCAGCGTTAATCCCAGTCGCATCCGAAGCCTTTTCAGCTTTGGAGTCTGGGGTTCGCTTTACCAGTCCAACTGCTGATATGGCTAAAGTTCGACATTTTCCATGAAGCGACTGCCGTCTGACCTCCACAACCCGAAGGCGACATCGAAGCATTGCAGTTAGACCAATTCTATGACTTTTGAGGGCTCCAACAACCCGTAACGACTGCCACTAGATGTTCGTAGGGCAACCGGGACCAACGGCTTAACGTGCTTTCCGAGGCACGACCAGACTAGTACCAATATTCATATTAATGCATACATGCACTGTGCGGGGATCGAACCCGCGCCACCTTACGCAGAGGCCGCGTCCGCTACCGCTACGCCACGGAGGCTGTCATGTAAACGCATCAACTATACCTACAGGAATAATTCCTAGTTTGGGGCAATGTTTTTTTTTAAAATAATAATAACAAAAAAAGTAAAGAGCTGTAATTCGAAATCTAATTAATCGCCAACCCACATTGAGCAAGTGTGGTGAGCTCAATCCTTCTCTGTATGATAGGAGGCCTGTGCCAGCAATGGGACGATAAAAAGGTTGATGATGATGATCAAAGTGCTGTAATTAAAGAAAGAAAGAAACCGTTTATTTGGCGCACAGGGACACCCTTATAAATACATACAGTATATATGTAGTAACACAAGTAGTACACTAATAATAATTTTAAACAAACAAAGAAAACATAACAAAAAAAAATAAAAAAGAAAAACAGATAAAAAAAGACAATCCACAAATGTGAGTCCAACGGTTGCGCCAAATAGGTCCAGTTCAGCATAAATGTCAGACAACTACGTAGCAGTTGCCTGACGCTGGTTTTCAACTGAACCTTGTTAGGAGTGTTTAATTATTTAATTTTGTGCTTGTGTGATAAATCATAAACAAATATGTGTTCAGTGTATAAAATAGGTAGCTGTCTAATGCATGGCATACCCACAATTGGTTGGAGACACGCGGCGGTATCGCAGGCGCGCAGGCATTACCACCTATTTTATTTCACTGCCAAGTAAATACCGCAGTCGTCTTCAACAATATCAAATCTGGATACAATAATGGATGCAAGTAGACCAGACACATAGGGTAAGTTAACATGAAAATATTAGATATACAACGTGTAACAAAAAGGGTATATACATACCAAGGGCATGGCATCTTTAGATGATATCAAACGATATCGGAAGGGTTACAACTCAAAATAAAATACTCAAAAAATTGGTACCAAACTTTCGGTTTCGTGTGTTTCTTAAAATCAAATCATAACAAACGTGGCAGCACACTACATACGTTAATAACTAATCGTTACCCGTCACGTTACTTGCCAAAATCCGATATATGTCTTCAATATCTCTGTGCGACTAGTATGATAGTAGCCTATCACAGGCGGTGTTTTCCTCATAACTTCCTAACATAGATAGGATTAAAAAACCCTTCCAATGTCGTTTGATATCATGTAAAGATGCCATGCCTTTGTTATGTATATACCCTTTATGTTACACGTTGTATATTAAATTACCGTCATTTTATTATATTTAAAACTACTAAGTAAGGTATTCCTCGTTCCTCACAGGTCTCCATTACTACGCGAAAACGCAGACCAGGCATTGCGGAAGAAGTGCACCCCCTGGCCGCAGACGCAACGAGACAAGCAGACAGCGGAGCCCAAGCCCAACACACATCACCTACATGCCGTAGATATACATACACATACTATAATCATATCTTTGCATCTTCGTCCAACCCATTCAACACATGTCTCACGAATGAAACACTAAACAGTTTACCTAATGAGACGTTAAGATTGACCATATCCAGTTTCCTTTGCGCATCAAGCAGATACTGCCGCAAACGTGTTCTGAACGTATGGATAGTGCCTTACAAGAAAATGTTAATAATAAAGACCGCTGTCTGCCCTGAGCAAAGGCGAAATGTTATGGCGTGACAAATGGATCCAAACTCAACGGTTACAATATATATTGATGGATGATCGTATGAGACATATTTATGTTTACTGACATGACGTGATGTGTAAAATACCCTGTCACGCGACTTTTATACCCAAATGGGTCAGTTGAGGTGTAAGTACTTGACCTTTATAATTACTGTTAATTAATACAAGGCTCTGCCTCAAATGATACCATCACGTTCAAAGAATTAATTAAAAGCAATTAGGTTATAATTACTTTGTTTGTTTCATTTTTGCCCCGCTTTTTCCCGTGGCTCTTTTGGCCCGGAAATTATCGGGTTGGAAAGTATACTAAGACTAGCTTCTCCCCGCGGTTTCACCCGTGCAAGTTTTCATACCGTGGGAACTCATGGTTATAAGCGATATGTGTACCAAATCAGTTCAATACATTTTGGAGAGTATGCAAAGGAATTGCATGATTTAACTCCCCCATCTCCATTCCACCATCGGACGACCCGTCGTACGGCGAGTTTCCACCCTTACGTTGTTAAACCACTACGATCCGGACGAAGCGTTTCGCTTCCTCTTTTATACCGCATACATCGAGGGACTGGAATAATTTGCCAGCGACAGTGCTTTCGTCACACTACAATTTGAGTGTCTTCAAGGCTAGAGTGAATAGACTCTTAATAAACTAGCGCGCTTTACCATCAACGATCACATCACTGATTACCATCAGGCGGGATTGCGATCAAGCGCTAGAAGAAACGGTAGCGGTTTGGGTCTCTCACCTGCTGTCATCCGTACTAACTAAATGATTAATATACATAAATATTTAATAACCAGCAGCCTAATCGGCGAACACATTTTTGTCAAATGATTGTGACTAGTTGGGATCTTTTGGACCGCAGTTGATAAAATTTTAGTGTAAAACAATATCAACTGCGGTCCAAACGATCCCAACTAGTCGCAATCATTTTACAAAAATGTGTTCGCCGATTAGGCTGCAGTTTTTGTATCGCATTGAAAGCAAATAAGTGTTTTTTTTTTTTATTTGATCTAAAAGGTCAGCAAAAGATATTGCGATATTAATCAGTCAGGTCTGTTCAAAGGCGTGAAGAGTTATGAATAAAATTTTGTTCAAAAATAAACGAGTATATTGCTTTTGAATAAAGCCACATACTTGTGCTCGTGAAAGTATCTATTAATTCATGAAATGGTGAAAAATGAGAGGAAGTGATTTTGGAGTGTGCTTTTAATACCAACTCATCATCATCATCATCTCAGCGTTAATACCAGCAGCATCCGAAGCTTTTTCAGCTTTAGATTCTGGGGTCCGCTTTACCAGTCTAACTGCTGATATTGACTAAACTTCGATATTTTCCGTGAAGCGGCTACCGTCTGACCTCCACAACCCGAAGGCGATATCGAAGCATTGCAGTTAGACCAATTGTTGGACTTTTGAGGGCTTCAACAATCCGTAACGACTGCCATTAAATGTTCGTACGGCAACCGGGACCAACGGCTTAACGTACTTTCCGATGCACGACCAGACCAGTGCAAATATTCATATTCGTGCATACAAATATTTGCACTACGCGGGGATCGAACCCGCGTCTCCTTGCGCAGCGGCCGCGTTCGCTACCGCTATGCCACGGAGACTGTTATTCCAAATGATGCTGACATTATTGACAGCTCACTCTTCCTACGTAATCACATTGAAATTTTTACAGAATCAGTCTATTGGTTATTTTCTTTTTCGTGCCATATTTTATCATCTTGAACGAGTATAACTATCGTTTCTTGGGTCCTTTTTCTGTACAAGCATAAAAACAATTTTACCATAAAATATCGTCATCATCATCAACTTCTTTATCGTCCCACAGCTGGGCACAGGCCTCCTCTCATACAGAGAAGGATTGAACTAATCATCATGCTTGCTCAATGCGGGTTGGCGATTTCAGATGTTTTCCTTCACCTTTTAATCAGTCATTGGTGTGCAAAATATACTTAGAAAGTATATACATGACAGGGGAAAACCGTCAGGAAGGCGAGGCCGAAGTTCCGGATAATTGAAGTGTCTTCTCATCCCATGATTCTCATCCATCGTGGGCGGTATTTTGATAAAACGTTGAAAAATAACTATAGCAGACACTTAGATCACTTTAATATTAAGGGATTACAATAATAATCTCAGATTAAAACAGATAAGAGCCAATAGGTTAGAGCGCGCGCTTTTTCGTCGGCAGCTGGCAATGATATGACAGTCGCCATGACTTCAAATCACGCCTACTACTCTATTCGGGGTTACCCGCTCATATTTTAATATTACTCGAATCAAGTCGACTGAAACAATATTGATTAAATCGAGTTATGATATTTTTTATTAATCTTAATAATGAGCGCGCCGTCAATCGTCATACATATATAAAATACATTTAGGCCCGTTTTCCAGAAGCTCACTCAAACTCAAGCATTACTTTTAAACTCGTTTCAAGCCATTTGATTGCTTGAAACTAGTTTTAAGTAATGCTTAAGCATTACTTAAAACTAGTTTCAAGGAAATTCAAGCATTGATCTCTCTTTAAAGAGAGATCAATGCTTGAATTTCCTTCTGTAATACGGACCTTAGTCAAAAATACCAAAGAGAAACGTATTCCTATATATACCTCCAAATTCATACGCTTTGATAGCGCACTCATGTTTACTGTCTGGCACTGCGACATGTACATGCCCAGAATTAGAACGTTGTCGAACCATCAAATATCTAGGTGTGATTCTTGATGATGGTCTGGGCTTTGCGCCTCATATAGAACTACTGACCAAAAGAATCAGAAAGCTGATTTTTGTCTTTAGTAGTCTTCGCCACATCGCAGAACCTCATATTATTAGGTGTACATATTTTGCTCTCTGTCAGTCTCTCTTAACTTACTGTATATGCACTTGGGGTGGTGCACCCAAAACGGTACTTTTGAAGCTCGAACGAGCTCAGAGAGCCGTTCTGAAAATTAGTACCTTTCGGTCCATCCTCTTCCCAACTGAAGAGCTATATAGGAGCTGTAAAGTCCTTACAGTCAGACAATTATTTGTACTGCATGTACTACTATATCAGCATCAAAGAACCTCTTATGAAATAATCACCACAAGCCGCATAGACAAGGTTTGCCAACCCTTCCGCTGTAAGTACTCTTTTACAAGAAGATTTCCCTGTTTCCAAGGCCCTCACCTATACAATAGTCTTAACAAAATTCTGAACTTTTTCTCACTCCCTATAATGTCTTTTAAAAAGAAAATTAATACTTGGCTGCAAACGCTTAATTACAACAAAACTGAAAGTTTATTGTTGACTCAATACAGCTCCTGTTAAACTTCATTCTATCATCATCACTCAAACATCGGCACGAACATACCCTCGTTTGCTTCTTCTCTTTTAATCTTTTAAATTACATAATTATTTATTTTGTGTTTTCATTTTTGCATCTTCAATTTTCTGTCATCCCTTAGTCTTTGTCATCTATTACTATTACTAGTATACGTTTGTATTAGTTGTGACACGACCGTGTAGTCAGGAGGCCTGGAGACCTGTAACACAGGTTGTCCTAGTACAGGCTCCAGTTTCCACTACATCGTTATATCATATATGTATACTTAATTTTGTGTTAAACTTATGTTTAATTATGTGGTGGAAAAAATAAACGTTTATTATTATTATTATATTGAAAATTAATTCATACAGCAGTCTGTAATCGTCACAAACTCAATATCAACAAGTGCAATCAAGGGGTCAAGTGAATGAACTTAAATGATAAAATACACATGGCAATGTCGAATATTTCGGAACAATCAGTCTTGATTGCGATTCCGAAACTCCGTTGATTCCGAAACTTCACAGCAAGAACTTTATAACTATTTTGATTGAGCGTGCAGATATCTAAGTCTGGCTTGACTGTTACGCGGCCCCTAGACAATCAATTATATTCCGGAATATTACGCATTGTGCAATATAATTGATCGTTTAGGCTAAATATTGAAGACTGTGCAATGATTGAACAAAAGTTTGATCGAGTATTATTATTTTCGCATTATTATTAATGTTTATATTATTATTTTCATATTTTCGCATTGCATCGTGTAGGATCAGTATTGTGCAATATTTTTTAGTTCGTGTTTCATCTTTACATGGAGTACACGTATGCCCGCGCACGCTCGCCAAAATGGTGGGAAATGAGAATCAAAGAGTTAAGAAGAGACAATTTGTCGACGAATGTATAGAACTGTGGAATGTCAAGAGCAAAGAATATCATGACCGCGATAAAAAATGCCGGTCCACTGCTGAACAAAGGCTTGCATTGCTTTGGGGGGGGCTGGCCATAATCTTCACGCTTGGTAGACGGGTTAGGGTTCGCAGTAATTTGATATTTCACAGGAGAAGCGCTGCTGCTCGCTTCCCTGGTGAGAATTCCCTTAGTCGCCTCTTACGACACCCACGGAAGGATATGGGTTGGTACTATTCTACTGGTACCACACGGGCCACTTAACATCACGTATTTTAAAAGATTTTCGTGGGTGTATTTCTGTATTTTCTTGTACCACTCTTTACTCCAGCAACGTGTTCCTTTCCGTTTACGTTTATTCTTAAGCAACAACACCACAGCTGCAGCTGCATCTTGTTCGGACATGTTGCTTCAACTGAACACGAAAACACTGAACACTTCGTATTTTTGTGCAATATAATTGATCATTTGGACAGCCTCCGTGGCGTAGCAGTAGCGAACGCGACCGTTGCGCAAGGAGGCGCGGGTTCGATCCCCGCACAGTACAAATATTTGTATGCATGAATATGAATATTTGCACTGGTCTAGTCGTGCCTCGGAAAGCACGCTAAGCCGTTGGACCCGGTTGACATACGAACATCTAGTGGCAGTCGTTACGGGTTGGTTGGAGCCCTCAAAAGTCTAACAATTGGTCTAACTGCAATGCTTAGATATCGCCTTCGGGTTGTGGAGGTCAGACGGCAGTCGCTTCACAGAAAATATCGAAGCTTAGCCAAAATCAGCAGTTGGACTGGTAAAGCGGACCCCAGACTCCAAAGCTGAAAAAGCTGCGGATGCGACTGGGATTAACGCTGAGATGATGATGATGATAAATTGATCGTTTGGATGCAAAGCATCTTTCAATCTTAATGTACAATAAAATGTATTGCTCAATGTTATTGTAATTAATTGTTATTGCAGAAGTTACCACCCACCAGGCGAAGTCTTGCCGCCAAACGATTCGTCGTGTTCCGGTATGATGTCTGGTGGAGCTGTACGGAGGACGGGTCTGTGCAGTTGTGTTGCGATGTGTGCAGGGTACGATGCCCCAATGTTGTTGTGTCGGGAGTTTGGTCGTGGAGGGTCTCCAGATCAATCTCCCGCAGGCGCAGCATCTTTGGTCGTGTTGTTGCATTGAAGATTGCATCACCTCGCTCAACTGCCGTCTTCCGTCCTATTCACTCCCTTTTTTTTAGTGAATAGGTTTAATAAATTAGCGCGCTTTACCATCAACGATTGCATCACTGCTTACCATCGGGCGGGATAGCGATCAAGCACTAGGTTGTAATTATTAAAAGAAAAAATATTTAGCTGTGGACACTCTACATATGCTTATACGCGGTCTCCATTCTAAGAGTCAATTGCGTCACCAGCATCAGCAACAAACATGGCCAACCCACCACCACTTCAGCTTTCAAATTCTTCATGCCATTTTTTATTTGTCATCATCATCATCATCAACTTTTTATCGTCCCACTGCAGGGCAAAGAATTGAGCGTAATCACCACGCTTGCTCCATGCGGGTTGGCGATTTCAGACTTTCAGGTTTCCTCGAGGTGTTTTTCTTCTCCTTCTAATCAGTCATTGGTGTCCATCGAGCAAGATATACCTAAGTATAGAGACCAAAAAGAAAGAGAATAATCAATTAATATAATTTAATTTATTACTATAATTCTAAAATTATAGTAATAAATTAAATTATATTAATTGATTATTCTTTTTATTTGTAATTCAACTAATGCTACACACAATTCAGAAAATTTATTAGAATCGTCATTGAAAAGTTCCCGCAAAATGCCTGTTGACATTGAAATATTGATTCCACCATGTTCTTCGGGGAATAATAGAAATTTACATTCTTGATGTAATTTTCCCGAATTTTTCACAGGCTCTCAACCCGCAGATATCGATTCAATAGGGTGACTGAAATTTATGTTTAGTGTGAATTTTATTGTATGTAATGTGTCGTATCTCAATTGTTTTTTCACAGTAACGGTAAAATAACAATTGAAATACTACAATGAGCTCAGCTATGGAATGACTTGCCCGTGTCCGTAAGGCATGCTAAAAGTCTGTCGACTTTTAAAACTATAAAAAAAAGGAATTCCTCTCGCTTTAAACATGGATATCATTAGTTACATTTTATTTGTTCTTGTATGATGTTTATTAATTACTACATATTATTAAACACACTAGCTGTGCCCCGCAGTTTCACTCGCGTAAGTTTCGAACCGAAAGAGCTCAGTTGATATAAAATAAACGCCTGTTAAAATAATGGGAGCAATATGTACGTCCGCGTTTGCTCCGGTTTTCGCAACATTGTTTGTTCCTGCTCTGCTCCTATTGGTCATAGCGGGATGTTTTATAGCATATATCCTTTCTCAGGCTCTAGACTATCTGTGTACCAAATTTCATTACAATCGGTTCAGTAGTTTTGGCGTGAAAGCCGGACAGACAGACAGACTACAGATACTTTCGCATTTATATTTTAGTATGGATTATTGTTATTAGACTAGTATGATACACTGTATGTACATATGTATGGACATATGTACATAAAGTGTATCATACTAGTCTAAACAAATATATACAACTAATTACATAGATTGTACCATTACAATATATGTTAATAATACACTGTACACTACCTACATTATTTATCTTGATAAATAATGTATCCTCTTAGTATCCCATCCAAAGGTTGTCAATAAAAGATCGCTCTTAGCGATAAGACCCTTTATTGTGTCACACTTTGTAAAATCTTTACAATTTTATGTTCTGTAGTTTATATGCTGTACATAATAAAGAGTATTCTATTCTATTATATCTTCAATAAGGACACTATTTCCATTATCACAAAACAAAATCTAACTTTGGTTAAGCTGTCATATTTGTATAATGAACTTCATTTTTATAACGGTTAAGTTCATAATTCAATAACTATCCAGGTGTTTTAAACCAGGTCTAAACAAAATTCTTGTTTTGTAAGAAGACTTGGTAAGACGAATATGACTTGCTAGGACGTCTCTTCCTGGAGTTACTTCTTACATCAACGATTACATCACTGCTTACCATCAGACGGAATAACGATCAAGCTATTTTATCATCAGCATCATCAACCTCTACTCGTCCACTGCTGGACATATGCCTCTTCCATGGCACGCCAACAAGCTCGACCCTGAACAGTTCTCCGCCAGCCACTACCAGCCAGCTTTTTCATCTCGTCGCTCCATCTCGCCCAAGGGCGTCCCATGCTACGTTTTCAAAGTACGAGCCGAGACACGGTCTCCACTCGAGGACTAGTTTACCCCAACGGCTGTGGCCCTTCAGCATATGTGACCAGCCCATTGCCACTTCAGCTTACTAATCTTCTCAGATCTGCCGGTGATTTTGGTCCTCTGTCGGATCACCTCATTTCTGGTGCGGTTCTTCAGAGAGACGCCCAACATAGCCCACTCCATAGCTGGCTGAGCGGCTTTAAACTTATGGACTAGTATGTCCGTTAGTGTCCACGTCTCGGCTCCTTAAGTCATGACGGGTAGGACGCACTGGTTGAAGATTTTAGTCTTCAAACATTGGGGTATGGGCGATGAAAATACCCGACGATGTTTACCAAATGCTGCCCATCCCAGCTGGATCCTTCTATTTGCCTCCTTCTCGAAATTGTTTTTCCCTAATTATAATATTTGTAAAATATAAAAAAAAATCCGTATACGATATATACGAGAGTTGGGAAAGCTAGAATAGCATTTAATGAATTAGGAGGATTTAGAAAACGGAAATAGTACAGTAGTAAAAGTCAGGACCTCCGACCCGTACCTAGATTTAGAACCAACTACTCGCTAGTCGTTGTAGCCTAGCGGTTAAAACACCTGCCTCTCAAAAATGAGTGTGCGGGTTCGATTCCAGGTCAGGCGAGTACCAATGTAACTTTTCTAAATTATATGTAATTTCTAAGTATATTTTGGACACCAATAACTAATTGCAAGGCGAAGGAAAACATCTTGAGGAAACCCGGACTTTTTAAGTCTGAAATCGCCAATCCTCATTGAGCAAGCGTGGTAATTACTCTCAATCCTTCTCTATATGAGAGGAGACCTGTGCCCAGCAGTGGGACGATAAAAAGTTGATGATGATGACTAGCTAGGCTCATGATTGCCGTACGCCATAATGTTGACGTGGCACATCTGAGCGTTGCTAAGCCATTCCACACTAACATTGTAAAGGTATAATAACACGAACCGAACTTTCTATCAGCAATCAGTTAATTACGAGACAACACAACAAGCGAAATAAATAACTACGAACAATACTACCTTTGAGTAACGATAGGTATCATAAACTTAAACTCCCAAGTCCACAGCGAAATCTAGGAACAGGGAACTAAACTGATCAAATCTGGGATACACGACCGTAATCACATATATGTACTAGAAGTTTAGAACTTTGGAGTCTGTTACAAGTTTCTAATAAAGCTAACAGTTATCCGAATGTTGGAGTGTAAGTTAAATTAAAGTGGTTCCAGGATCTGAAGACCAGGTAAAGAAAGAAATAAGTCGAGAACTCTGCTTATATAGGTACTAAGAAAATTGCCTATTGAGTAGGTAAACAAATAACAAGTAACTTGTTTAGATTAATTGTTTTTTAGATGTAATATGTTGACACGCCATAATCATAACTGCTTGTTTATTTTAAATTTTGACCGCCATATAAATTGGCAAAACATGGTGTATATTTTTTAATATACTAGTTGTAACGGTTGCAGTGATGCAATCGTTGATGGTAAAACGCACTAGTCAATTAGGAGCTTATTCACTCTGGCCTTGAAGACACTTAAATTGTAGTCAGACGAAAACATAAAAACACCGACGAGGCGAAATGCTTCGTTCGGATCGTTGTGATGTTAACTCGCCGTACAACGGGTCGTCCGATTATGGACAAAAGAAGGCGGAATTCCCTCACACACTCTCCAAAATGCAGACTATAGCACCTCGACAGAATGGCTACTCTTCGCCTGTGTTCCAGGCTTTGGAGACCGGTTTTTTATATTATTATCTCTCAGTCAAATTATGAACAAATTCAAAGCCCTGTTGCGGTGAAACATTCTGTAAAATCTATTAATATTTAGGCGCTCGCTCGAATGCCGAGAAATGTAAGGAGCTTAGAGTCAAAGCTTGGGCCAACATACGTGACGGTTTTAGAGGACGTTTCCAGGATTATTACCTAGTTTTATGTTGAAAAACATGAAAACCTGTACGTGATTGAGGTACAACCTTTTAGATGTTTTTTTTTTTTCTTTTTATTAACGCGCATAAATGTATTTACTTGCATTCTTCTTTCTTGACAGTCTCCGTGGTGTAGCGGTAGCGAACGCGGCCACTGCACAAAAAGGCGCGCGGGTTCGCAGTGCAAATATTTATATGCAAGAATATGAATTTTCGCACTGTTATGGTCGTGCCTCGGAAAGCCGTTGGTGGCCCGGTTGCCATACGTCGGCTAATAGCAGTCGTTGCGGCATGTTGGAGCCCTCAAAAAGTTCAACAATTGGTGTAACTGAAATGCTTAGAATAGATATCGCCATCGGGTTGTAGGGGTCAGACCGCAGTCGCTTCACGGAAAATATCGCAGTTTAGCCAAAATCAGCAGTTAGACTGGTAAAGCGGACCCCAGACTCCAAAGCTGAAAAATCTTTGGATGCGACTGGGATTAACGCTGGGATGATGAATAAAGAGTATTCTATTCTGTTTTATTCTATTCCGTTAAGCGCTCTACACACTAAAGCCACACGGCCCGGCGCCATATGTCGGCAACATTTTGCCGGCGGGCTAGGTTAATGTTTTACCTTTCAGTCATTGCAAATAGTAAAACTTTGCCGGCGGCATGTCGGCGGCTCGACATCAGAAACTTTTTTGACACTTAAAATACTAGCACGTCACTACAGCTGAAATGTCACCGGGCAACTGTGCGCTTGCGTCCGCTATCCGCCGGCAAACCGCCGACATGTCGGCGGGCAACACACGCGGGTGAAGGTTGCCGACATGCTTCTTTCAACATAAGCCGCCGGGTTGCGTCGGCGGGCTGTGCCGCCGCTTTTGTGTGTATATCCTCCTCCTCTTCAAGTCGTGCTCCTGATTACTGAGGTTCGTGATGTCCCTGTGGAATTATCCTCTTCTTAACAATAGTTCGCCATTTGTTACGATCCCTGGCCGCGAGTATAGCATCATGCAGGCCGGTGTCCAGAGAGGAACGAATTTGGTCAGTCCACCTTATTGGACTGCGACCTCTGGAAACGTCCATCCACCTTCCCAGTAACCATCAGATGTTCGAGGTTGTCTCCATCCTTTCTGGCAATATGGCCAAAATACTCCAAAATTCTTCGAACGCAGATTGAGGAGAGTCTTATTGTGACACCCAGCTCTCGAAGGATTGATGCATTTGTGCGGAATGCTGTCCAAGGAATCTGAAGCATCTTCCTCCAGCACCACATCTCGAAGGCGTCAATGCGGTCTCGATCGGCTTTCCTGATTGTCCACGTTTCCGAACCATAGCTAAAGATAGAGAAGATGAGAGATCTGACGAGTTTCATCTTAGTTTTCCGTGAAATTTTGCGGTCACGCCACAATTTGCGAAGCTGAGACATAAACAACGCTGTACATAGTGGCCTGTATACTTACAAAATAATTTCGATTATACTCAAATGTATTCATGCCATATTATTTTAGATATTCGCCTAACAAGCAAAACAAAGATTCTACGTCACCACAAACAAAACTCATCCCAGCACAGAAAGGAAAAGACAGCCAGGGCACAAGATGCATAATTAAAATTAAATAGGTACAGCATTAACCATAATCAGATTATGTTTGATGTTGATGTTGTTTGTAGACGACAGCAAATCAAGCTACTACAATGTGCCAGATTTCTTTATTGGATTTTCAACTTTGTCCCTAAAGCATTAAGGCTCAAATTTGACTGGGAATATTTGGCAGTTTGGGGTAGCTTGACCTGCTGTCGTCCGCATCACTGCTGAGAAACACGCCTTTTCCCTCTGAGAGAAAACGAACCACGCGGGACATATACCCAAAATTAAATTTGTTCAACATAAAATGATTTCAGTAATTTCATAATTAGTATGAACCCTTAATAAGCTAAGAAAGCTTTTGTGAATTTAATGTAATTTTAATAAAGATTTTTAAAGTTAGCTTGACGATATTAAATACTAGCTTTAAATACTAGCATGGAATTCGGATATATCGCGCTATTGAAAAAAAAAATTATATTCCCGAAGGAAATCCTCGGGAATATCGTTTTTGTTTTCAATAAAAGGTAGTCTATGTCCTTTCTCAGGGTCTAAAGATTATCTGTGCCAAATTTCATCAAAATCGGTTGAGAGGTTTAAGCGGGACAGCGTAACAGACAGACAGACAGACAGAGTTACTTTCGCATTTATAATACATGTATTAGTATAGATTAATGAAGACGATTTTAGTAAATAATTAGTGAACAATTTGCCAGTGGTGGTCGTTCTGTCTAATTACAATTCAAGTGTCTTCAAGGCTCGACTGAATCATCATCATCATCAACCTTTTTTGATAAACAGGTCTCCTCCCATACAGAGAAGGATTGAGCGTAATCGCCACGCTTGCTCAATGCGGGTTGGCGATTTCAGACTTAAAGTCCAGGTTTCCTCAAGATGTTTTCCTTCACCTTTTCATCAGTCATTGGTGTCCAAGATATACTTAGAAAGTACATATAACTTAGAATAGTTACATTGATACTTGCCTGAACTGGAATCGAACCCGCAAACTCATACTTGAGAGGCTGTTGTTTTAACCACTAGGACACCACGATCTCTCACACGATCTCTCTCTCCTCACGATAGTGAATAGGCTCTTAATAAACCAGATACACTAGTGCGCTTTACCATCAACGATTGCATCACTGCTTACTATCAGGCGGATTTATAACATTTAAAAAAATTCAAGATACATAATTATCTTCCAGGTCCGTGGGCTGTTCCAAAAAGATTCCATATGTGGCGCAAAGGAAGTTAAGGAACACGGGTGGGTTTTAGTTAGTAAAACTTTGATACGCCTTTCCGCTTCACTCAGAACAGGAGAGGTCATTTGACGATGTCTGATGAAACTACCCAGCTGTCTGATCAACAGCTGAGTAGTTTGTTCCGCCACTTCTTCTTCCCATTTCCCTTTCGGGTGATTGTCTTATGTAATACTGACGTTCAAAAAGTTCCAATTCCCAGCCTGATTTGAACAAATCACTTTTGATTTGAATAAGCAGTCAAATTTCTTTAATAAATTTGCAACTTTATCGCTAAAGATTTATGGTTCAAAGATGGTTGGGAATATTTGACAGTTTTGGGTAGCTTTATCTGCTGCTATCCGTATATGTATACATATACGGATAGCACATGCATATACAATATGTAAAGAAAACCCTGTCAGATCCGTGAAGGTATTGTTAGGTATCAATAACTGATTCTACTAATGGCTACAAAGCCGGGCTAAACTTAAAAAAATATCCCCCTAAAAAAATAAATATTATTTCGCAAAAAAAGGTAACTTAAGACGCTGTGAATAGCAAACTTTTAGGTATTTGAGGGGGTGAAGCAGACGAAGTGGGACACGACTAGCCCCGCCCACTGCGGGGCGCGGGGCGCTCCGCGCGAGTACATCGATGCGTGAGGCGAGGCGTCGTGCATCGAGAAATACGCACGTTCTATTAAATCTATACCAACCATTCTCTATTCCATCTACATTTAGAAGCGTAATTTCACAACCCAACCGCGACGTATGGTTGGCTCTGTTCGTCACAGTCCCGGTTCGCATTAGACGAGCAGCAGGTTCGAATCCCACATCCGTTCACTTTACCTTGCGATTTTCGAAAATGTGTATTTTATACATATTTTCATTTTTTATTATTACTTTTGTTTTCTTTTTTATTTTTATAATGCGCTTTGTCCGTTCTGCTTAATTTTTTTGTGTTATGTCCTTTTTTCATGAAACTGTTAGAAATATATCATTTCTAGAAATTACTATTTATAAACAGCTGTTTAGAGTAACTGTTAAAAAAAAATGCATTTTCGGATATTTAAAAAAATAAAAGATTTTTTCTTCAAAACTGCAACTCTTATCGAAGTCGGGTTTGTACGAGTGCTTAGAATAACACAACACAAAAAGATTGAAATAGATGGAGGCACTTGGAGGAGGCCTATACTGAAAGGGGCCATGAATAATGCAACAAAATGAAATCTAAATTTACTGTTTTGAACTATTATCAAATAACTGTTATTTTTATTGTTTTTCTTTTCTATTCCATCTACATTTAGAAGGGTTATTTCACAACCCAACCCCGAAGCATGGTTGGCTCTGTTCGTCACAGTCCCGGTTCGCATTAGACGAGCACCAGGATCGAATCCGACTTTACCTTGCGATTTTCGAAAATGTGTATTTTATACATATTTTCATTTTTTATTATTTTTTTTGTTTTCTTTTTTATTTTTATAATGCGCTTTGTCCGTTCTGCTTAAATTTTTTGTGTTATGTCCTTTTTTCATGAAACTGTTAGAAATATATCATTTCTAGAAATTACTATTTATAAACAGCTGTTTAGAGTAACTGTTAAAAAAAAATGCATTTTCGGATAATTTTTTTTTTTTTTTTTTTTTTTTTTTGGAACCTATATGTTCGAGCCGTTTGGGGTTGAAACACTAGGGCCATGGGGTCCGAGTGCACACCAATTATTTCGGGAGATCGCCAATCGTTTAATCGACTCTTCACGTGACCAGAGGGCTGGGCTATTTTTTGGCCAAAGAATCAGCATCGCCATACAACGTGGCAATGCTGCCAGCCTTTTGGGCACGTTTCCTGTTGACAGCGATGCGGATGAATTTTTTGATGCCCTCTAGTTTTTTTTTCAATTCCTCCTTTATATACTTGTACATAAATATATTTTTATTTTATTATTTTTAACTTTTTAAATTATGTAAATATTAGCCATGTAATTAATGAAATTGAAATAAACTATAAGTCTGTTTCGGATATTTAAAAAAATAAAAGATTTCTTCTTCAAAACTGCAACTCTTATCGAAATCGGGTTTGTACGAGTGAAATAGATGGAGGCACTTGGAGGAGGCCTATACTGAAAGGGGCCATGAATAATGCAACAAAATAAAATCTAAATATACTGTTCTGAACTATTATCAAATCAACTGTTATTTTTATTGTTTTTCTTTTCTATTCCATCTACATTTAGAAGGGTTATTTCACAACCCAATCCCGAAGCATGGTTGGCTCTGTTCGTCACAGTCCCGGTTCGCATTAGACGAGCACAAGGATCGAATCCGACTTTACCTTGCGATTTTCGAAAATGTGTATTTTATACATATTTTCATTTTTTATTATTTTTTTTGTTTTCTTTTTTATTTTTATAATACGCTTTGTCCGTTCTGCTTAAATTTTTTGTGTTATGTCCTTTTTTCATGAAACTGTTAGAAATATATTATTTCTAGAAATTACTATTTATAAACAGCTGTTTAGAGTAACTGTTAAAAAAAAATGCATTTTCGGATATTTAAAAAAATAAAAGATTTCTTCTTCAAAACTGCAACTCTTATCGAAATCGGGTTTGTACGAGTGAAATAGATGGAGGCACTTGGAGGAGGCCTATACTGAAAGGGGCCATGAATAATGAAACAAAATGAAATCTAAATTTACTGTTTTGAACTATTATCAAATTAACTGTTATTTTTATTGTTTTTCTTTTTTTAAATTATATTATAAACTAAGAAATTCATGGTTAAATAAAGGCTTATTATTATTATTTATTATTAATTTCTAGAAATTTGTAGAAAGAAAATTATAACGAATTGATTTTAAATATTAGTTTGCATTATAATTGTTACAAAAAGAATATATTTAAAAAGATGGAACAATTACTACAAAAAATACAGAAAATCGGATAAATTAATAATAATTAAAAAAAAAAACAATTGCAAATAAGAAATCCAACAAAAAGCATACAACGTAAAGCTGGGGTTTGAACCCGAACACATACAGGTGAAGAAAAATGTGCCGCGAAAAAGTAAAAAGAATAATTACAGAAAAAAATCAAATAAAATATCGGCAAAAATACAACAGTAAATTAAAAAGCATTTATTTCAATTAAAATCTACAAAAAGCATATAATGTAAACCTGGGGTTTGAACCCGGGCAAAAACGAAATATGATTATTCATCAACAAACAGACACGTAAATATAATTATTTTCTGTGCGGGGTAAAGCAAAAAGTGACATAGGTCCGACAAGCACCGCGCCTCAGCGGTCACTGTCGCTAAGCATAGAAGTGAAAGAGAAGGCAATGGACGCCGCGATGGAGCGACGTTTCGTTCACGTTATTTATCATTAAATACATTATTTATTTTAGAATATCTTAGTTAAATCGATAAACAAAAACAATGGTTTCATTTACTATTATATTTTACATCGCTCTTCTCAATTTTATCAAGATTTGATGATTAATAATACAGTTACAACTGTTATAAATTCAATTTTAGGGGTTACTTTAGGATTTTTTTCTATCGAGAAAATTAATTCAAAACGTGTTTTGAAAACAATGGTTTCCTGCTACATATAATCAAGATTAACATATAAATTTTTGGCTGCTCTGAAATGTATACATTTGGCTAAAAAATTGTTTTAAGAAGCCTATTTTTACTGAACACAGCGCCTTAAAACATGTGCGATAGGCCATACAGGCGCGGGCGAAGAGGGGCAGGGCACGCGGCACGCGGTCGCATCGCTATTCGCTCAGAATAACACCGTCAAAAATGATGTTGTCACTTTTTAAAAATTACCAAATTTTGGGGAAGTTGGAATTAATTCGCGAGAAAAAAAGATTATTTCAAAATTCACTAGTATTGTTACTATGATGATTATGTAAAATTTCATATGTTATTTGGTCATGTGTTTACCTAACCTTTACTATCCTTACGGGTCGGACAGGGTTTTCTTAACATATTGTATATGCATGCATAGCGGATGTGACATGATGCTTACATAATCTTATGCTTTAATTGCAAAATCATTAGAATATCTACCCTTATTTGGCACCATGTTCCAAGGAAAGTCGTCAACATCTAGATTCATAGTAACCCTACCACTATATATTATGTATACAATATGTTAAGAAAACCCTGTCCGACCCGTAAGGATAATAAAGGTTAGGTAAACACTTGACCAAATATAATATAAAATTTTAAATAATCATCATAGTAACAATACTAATGAATTTTGAAATAATCCTTTTTTCCCGGGAATTAATTTCAATTTCCCCGAAATTTGGTAATTTTTAAAAAAGTGATAACACCGGTTTTATTATAAGCGAATAGCGACGCGAAAACTTCACAGGTGCCGAGTGCCCTGCCCCCCGCCGCCCGCGGAAGTTGTTGCTTACCGCACATGTATTAAGTTACCTCTTTTTGTGAAATAATATTTATATTTTTAGGGGTTTTTTTTTTAAGTTTAGCCTGTCTTTGTATCCATTAGTAGAATCAGTTATCGATACCTAACAATACCTTCACGGGTCGGACAGGGATTTCTTTACATATTGTATATAACGTTATTTTTTGTTTATGCGAAACCAGAATATAGTTTGTTCAGAATAAGCAACTGAGTCGATTCCAATCATTTTTACACCATGATATATTTTTTCCCAAATACATTTACAACGTGTAACTTAGAGGGTATATACATAAGAAAGGCATGGCATCTTTACATGATATCAAACGATATTTGAAGGGTTTTTTAATCCTATCTCTTTATGTTAGGAAGTTATGAGGAAAAACACCGCCTGTGATAGGCTACTATCATACTAGTCGCACAGAGATATTGAAGACATTTATCGGATTTTGGCAAGTAACGTGACGGGTAACGAGTAGTTATTAACGTATGTAGTGTCCTGCCACGTTTGTTATGATTTTATTTTAAGAAACACATGATACCGAAAAATTGGTACCAATTTTTTGAGTATTTTATTTTGAGTTGAAACTCTTCTGATATCGTTTGATATCATCTAAAGATGCCATGCCCTTGGTATGTATATACCCTTTTTGTTACACGTTTTAGAGTGAGGCCGCAGAGCGGTTACCGAGCGGTTAGTAGTACTTGCGCCATAGTACTTGCGCCCCGTGCCACAGCTGACGCAGAGGTCAACGCCCGCGCTCGCCCTCCCGTACGGACCTTTGACCATTGTACGAGTCAGCCATCGTACATGACACGTGCACATTACCTACACAGATCAGTACTATTCCGTCGCCTTGCACAAATTATAGCGTAAGGCGACAGTATACGATCAGCCACGATCGTCGTCGTCGGCAGAGAAGCACCAACTTACAGTCGGACTCCGAGACGCAACCTCCACTACCGCAGACGCAAAGACAGCACTCGGCCCCCTTCGTCGGCCCGACGCCACGCGCTAGAGATTCGAAACAGCCACAAGAGGCGGTTGAATTAAGAAATTTTTCTAGCATACTCAGCAGCATCAAGCGCCATAAGAGGACACTTACTGTGGTCACACCGGTGTCTGGTGATAGTGATTAATTCAAGTTATGGCTAAGAATAGATTTAATTTTTGAAATGTAACTTGGGTGAAATTTATAAGTTTAGTATTTAAGCATTTTGTAAACTCATTCTCATAAACCACTCACATCTATCTCGCCCGGGAATATCTACGAGTCAGCCATCGTACATGACACGCGCACATTACCTACACAGATCAGCACTATTCCGTCGCCTTGCACAAATTATAGCGTAAGGCGATCAGCCTTCAAAGACTGTACTCATTTACACTTTCATACCTATATTAATTACGAGTTAGTTAAATATTCAATAAATCCCACACCTATATTATACCTACCTACCTACCTACCTACTTATTTTACCTATATTTGGCTATCCTCGACTATTATTGAAGTTAATAACCAAGGTGTGTGCGAACCATTCAGCAGCGCATACAACCATATTTATGTCGGTTTATAATGTTTTACATAATGTTGTATATAATGTGGTATATAATGTTGTACATAATGTTGTATATAATGTTGTATATAATGTTGTATATAATGTTGTACATAATGTTGTATATAATGTTGTACATAATGTTGTATATAATGTTGTATATAATGTTGTACATAATGTTGTATATAATGTTGTACATAATGTTGTATATAATGTTGTACATAATGTTGTATATAATGTTGTACATAATGTTGTATATAATGTTGTACATAATGTTGTATATAATGTTGTACATAATATTGTATATAATGTTGTATATAATGTTGTACATAATGTTGTATATAATGTTGTACATGATGTTGTATATAATGTTGTACATAATGTTGTATATAATGTTGTATATAATGTTGTACATAATGTTGTATATAATGTTGTATATAATGTTGTATAATGTTGTATATAATGTTATACATAATGTTGTATATAATGGTGTATAAAACGTTGTATATATCGTTGTATATAATGTTGTACATAATGTTGTATATAATGGTGTATATAACGTTGTATATAATGTTGTAAATAATGTTGTAAAATAATGTTGTACATAATGTTGTACATAATGTTGTATATAATGTTGTATATAATGTTGTATAATGTTGTATATAAAGTTGTATATAATGTTCGACATAATGTTGTATATAATGTTGTATAATGTTGTATATAATGTTGTACATAATGTTGTAAAATAATGTTGTACATAATGTTGTATATAATGGTGCATATAACGTTGTATATAATGTTGTACATAATGTTGTATATAATGTTGTATATAATGTTGTATATATCGTTGTATATAATGGTGTACATAATGTTGTATATATCGTTATATATAATGTTGTACATAATGTTGTATATAATGTTGTATATAATGTTGTACATAATGTTGTATATAATGTGGTATATAATGTTGTATACAATGTTGTACATAATGTTGTACATAATGTTGTATATAATGTTGTATATAACGTTGTATATAATGTTGTATATAATGTTGTATAATGTTGTATATAACGTTGTATATAATGTTGTACATAATGTTGTATATAATGTTGTATATAATGTTGTATATAATGTTGTACATAATGTTGTAAAATAATGTTGTATATAATGTAGTATATCTTTATATATATAATTCTGCTGTACGTGTGTATGTCATTGAACTCCTCCTAAACGGCTTGACCGATTTTAATGAATTTTTCTGTATGCGTTTGAGTGGCGACCTGGATCGTTTAGATTCACAAATCAACCCGGCAGATGGCGCTAATCGCTTGAAGAAGCATGTAATCTCGGAAACGGCCCTAGCGATTTCGCTGAAAATTAATATGTGGTGGTTTTCGGGGACGAAAAATCGATCTAGCTCATGTCTTATGTCTCATGTCTTATGTCTGGGGAAGCGCATATTTTCGAGTTTTCTCTTTCGCAATATTTCACGCATAATATGGGCGCTAATTTCGAGCGGCTTGACATTGCGGCTGTAGCGTAGTCGATATCGGTATGGTCTACTCGCGATGGCTGGTGTTCCTCGGTTCAAATCCGGTCAATCACAAGTTTTTTTTTTTGTTTTTAGACAAGTTTATAGTTTTTTTAATTTTTTTTAGTTACTTAAAAATATAATTGTACATAAGAACTAAAAGGCGAAAAAATAAAAAAGATATTTTTTTTTTTATTTAACTAAATTTGCACTTATGAACTAAAAGAGAAAAAAATAAATAGAAATAAATAATTATTTAAGATTTTTTATTTTACTTAAAGAGACAGAAACAAGAGCTCTAGGGGTAGAGAGAGGTATGATATCTTTGTTACAAATGTAGATGACAATGCTTTCCATGGGTTTCTTCTTCCCATCCTAAATCTGCTGTACGTGTATACGTCACTGAATTCCTCCTAGGCTGGTCCGATTTGAATGAAGTCTATGTATATAAATGAAAGTCGTGTTAGTTACTATATTTATAACTCAAGAACCGCTTAACCAATATGGCTCAAAATTGGTAGGGAGGTAGATAAGAACTGGGAGAAGGACATATCACATAGGATACTTTTTATCCCGTTCCCGCGGTTCCTATCGTTCCCGTGTGACGTGACATAAGACATGGTTTAACAAAACGCAACTGACATGGAATAACAAAACAACTCAGTCAAAATATAAGTTAGCGGTTCATTTGTTAAAAATGGTACAAACACACTCCTACACTACTCAGCATATTAAAAAAAGTCTTACCGGTTGAATGTTGATGCATTTATTTAAAGCAAGGAATATAAATGCTCTCTGCCGGTTTAATTTTTTTAATAAAAGCCCCAAAGCAAACTTCAACTTCAAAATTTCTAATATTGTATTGCTGTGCCATTTACCACTTCACTACATACTATAAAACAAAGTTACTTTCTCTTTCCCTATGTTCCTTTGTATGATTAAATCTTTAAAACTGCGAAACAGATTTTGATGAGGTTTCTTTTAGTAGATAGAGTAATTAAAAAGAAACGTTTATATGTATAATAACATCCATTAAATTGTGGAGAAACACTATCCTCGCCCACATGTGGGAGTGATGAGAGGAGGCATAACTCTGTTGCCGCGAAAAATCACAGTACAGCGGACAGAGCTCCGGTGGGGTCTCATGGCGACATGGAAAGTGTGATTGTCGCAATCCAGCACTGAGCACGCCGCAATAGCGGCGGTAAGTCCTCTCTTTGAGGAGTAGCTAGAGAGGCGCCACGGCGTCCTCACCTTCCGACTGACGTAGGTCCTCACCGGACACGGCTGTTTCGGGAGGTTCCTGTTTCGTATAAGGCGGGAGGAAACGCCTGGGTGACCACTGTGTGCATCGCCCTGAGGACACGGTGGAGCATAAGGTGGAGGTCTGCCCGGCTTGGATAGAGCACAGCCGTGTTCTCGTGGCGGCGATCGGCGGCGATCTCTCGCGTCCGACCCTGGTCCGGGCCATAGTCCGGAGCAAGAGTGCATGGCAAGCTTTCACCTCCTTCTGTGAAGCAGTGATGCTGGCAAAGGAGGAGGCGGAGCGGGTGAGGGAGCGGAAATCCCACTACACTCACGGCTCAAACCGCCGCAGGAAGCGCCCTGGTCGGGAGGCAACATCGGACTCCCAATCGCCGTAGGCGCGGGCTTGCGGGCGGCGAGGGATAGGCAGCTCGCCTCCTTGTAAGAACCAGGCCCGGGTTGACGGCCCATTGTGTTTCACACGTGCCTCAAAGAGATGTCAGCACACCTTGACGGTGTCCAAGAGGACTGGTCCACAGGGTTACGGGTTGATTAAAAAAGAAACCATGGCACTGGCCGTTGCACAGGCAAGTGAAGGAACACGGGTGGGTTTTAGTCAATAAAAGTCTGACACGCCCTTCCGCTCCGCCCAGAGCGGGAGAGGTCACTTGATGATTTCCCATCGACAACAAAAAAAAAAACTGAAGAAGAGCAAGAAATTGAGTGCAATTTCTTGCTCTTCTTCAGTTTTTTTTTTTTTTTATTGGCGATAAGGTGCAGCCTTAGTATGGCTCGACTTCGTGCTTCTCACTCACCAGAGCAAAGGGAGGCAGCCCGTGAAATGGCTCGGTTGGCAATGCGAAATCGTCGAGCAAACCTCAGAGATCAAGCGCTAGATAATTTACGAAACACAAGAAGAAATTCATCAAATACTGATATGAATCGGGCAGCGTTTCAATACGCATATAATATAGCGCAATGGCGTTCGCATTGGGTCAATGGATGTTGTTTGCGAGTATTGTAGCACATTAAAGATTTCCGGAGAATCGCCAGGATTGTGCTCCCAAATAAAGAATCATTGCATAATAATATTCATTTATTTAAAATTATCCTAATTTAAAAAGTAGTCATGTGATATTGCCTTTAAGGCGGAACGAAGTTCGCCGGGTCAGCTAGTAATGGTATAAATAACGTTGTATATAATGTTGTACATAATGTTGTACATAATGTTGTACATAATGTTGTATATAATGGTGTATAAAACGTTGTATATATCGTTGTATATAATGTTGTACATAATGGTGTATAAAACGTTGTATATATCGTTGTATATAATGTTGTACATAATGTTGTATATAATGGTGTATATAACGTTGTATATTGGCAATAGATGTACTCCACATCTATTGCCAAGACCCTCATGTAAAAATTCTCACTGAATCTCGATCTGCCAATTCATTTATGTATTTGTTTTCAATGAAAAAACTGTTATGTGACGAATACGTGCACATAAAGAGATTTTCAAAGAATGATAAACACATAGCAGATTTTCCGGGCACATGTTTTAAACCCCACTGACCAAACAGCAGAGAACCCTTCCTATTTAGAATTAAAAATCTACTTAAAACTTTTTTTAAATGACCAAACAGGTGTTCTGCTGGAAATAAATCATGCATTACCCTCGCACACTCCTCAAAATGCATTTTGTAGAACACCGCAGGCTGGCTACTCTACGCCTTTGCTCCAGGCTTTGGAGACCGTTTAGAGCTTAATCTGAGTCGCCAATTAGCCTCTTTGCACGCCTCTCCACTGAATCCAAAGTAACCAGGTGGCATTTTATAGCAACAGCCCAAATATAGCTGCAGTACTCCACACACGAATGTACCTGGGCTTTGTATAACATTAGAAGCTGTCCTGGTGTGAAGTATCACCAGACTTTTGCGATAACGCCAAGTTTCCTGGCAGCTTTTGGCCTTGGACCCAATGAACCGCTCAAAGTTCAGGTTCAAGGAAATCTCAACTCCCAAAAGCCGTAGGCGGTCGGTGCACTCCAAGGATACATACCGAAAAGTAGGAGCCAACACCTTGGCTCCTACTTTTCGGTATTCGGTACTTTTCGGTTGGTAGAATCCAGGTCACCACCTGGATTCTTTTCGCGGTGAATAGACACGCCTGTGTTTTAGTGGCATAGAATACTACAAAATTGGCTTTGGCCCATTTAGAGACGTAGTTCAACATTCTATTCAGAAAGAGAGGCTAAGGTAGAACGTACGCTCTACCTTAGTCTCTCTTTCTGACCGGATTGTTTCCTTAGTAGCTCGAGCACCCGGTAGGTATCTCTCCACAACTGTGCTGTCATCTGCATACCCATTACCCATAGATACCGAGTATCAACAGATCGTTAATATACAGCAGGAACAGAGTTGCAGAGAGAACAGACTCCTGAGGAACACAGGCATTAGTCGACATGGGCTCCGATGAGCATCCGTCGACAACTCGGAGGGACTGTTTAGTCAGGAAGTCTTTTAACCAGCCAGTCAGGCCAGGGAAAATGCCGTACGCTGGAAGCTTACTCAAAAGGTCAGCGTGCCAAACCCGGTCGAAGGCTTTCGAGACATCAAGGGAGACATTTTTCTCTAGGGCCTCGCCCCCCAATTGAGTGGCATACACTAGTAGACCCAAGAAGAGTTTGAGTTTTATAGAAAAAAGAAATAGGAAGCCTATGATGCTAAACAGAAAGCAGAATCATTGTGTTCTCCAGAAATTTTTGTAGTAACTGTGGATGTACAAAGCGTATTACTATCACCAAAGCTACAAGTATCCGTACAATACTATAAACAAAAACTGCAGGTGCATAATTATACACTGTACTACATTTACAATAATAAGGAAGTATAGTTGTATGACATGGGACAAAGAAAATGCTGGAGTGTCAGCAAGTGAGTACTACATGGCTTTTAATTTTTTCAAACCTAAAGATAGACGAAGGTTACAAGAAAGTCATACTTATTTCAGATGGATACTCTTATCAAAATCGGACCCCGGGCTCCAACGCGAAAGCCGCGGATGCAACAGGGATAGACGCTGAGATAATGACTCTTATCAAAATCGGAATAAGATTTTTTTGTAGTGATATGGTGTCACTAAAAAAAGACATTGAGATAGAACAATAATTAATTCTTGAAAAGGATCATACGATGATGCAGGTGGACAGTGTCCATTCTACACTAGAACGGCTCTTTAAACCTCCAATTTACAGTCCTAGTGACTATATTAGCTTAATGGGGTAAGCTCGCAGTAAGCCTATGTTATTCACAATGTAGACTACAAGTTTTTAAAAATGTTGAAAGGGCATCAATCCTGGATCTGGCAAAAAGGCCGAAGATCCTGTGGTCACCAATATCAGAGGTCTTCTATACAAAAACGACATAATCTATACTAATATATAAAGCTGAAGAGTTTGTTTGCTTGAACGCGCTAATCTGAGGAACTGCTGGTCCGATTTGCAAAAGTCTTTTTGCATTGGATAGCCCATTCGTCCAGGAAGGTTTTGTATAACATCACGCTGCGACCAATAGGAGCGGAACATAACTAACTCCACGCGAACGAAGTCGCTGGCTGCCCCTAGTGTATTATAAAAATTGCGACATCCAGATGAGTGGCAACCGCTTCCACAAAGACTACGGGCTGGTAACTTAAGCCTTTCCAGCCTTTACAGTGCACCAAGAAATATTGATAAATCTAAATATAATAACCTGCATTCTTTAAAACAATACATGCATAGGGATAACCTTTGGTTTTGTCAATCTTTAGCGTGATTAATGGTGTAATTGTATAAATGTTTTGTTGTTTCTAAATAAATGACTTATAGGTACTATAAGTATAGTAATGTAAAAATAAACCCATGCATGAATGCATGGCTTTACATTACTACTACTTTATTTACTACTGACATTATGACCTTTAATTAACTAAGAAACTTTGTTTAGATTGTGTGATACTCAAAAAATATAGATTGATTTCATAAAAGGTTCTAATTTATGTCATTGTTAACTGCCTACTTATTGAAATATTCAAAACGTAGTAGAACTAGTATTGTAAAGTACGTAATTATTGTTGATATTTATCTCAGGTGGCTTACATTTTTGTAGTACATACTAAAGTTTTTCTGAGTAGGTACGTATTACCAACTTAAATTTTCTAAAAATAATAGCATTTCATTGATAACACAGAGTTGTTTTACTTTGCAGGCTGCTAGATAAAAAAAAATGTAAATGTTATGCACATAGCCACTAAAATATCCTACAAAGTTTCCAAAACAAAAACCTTTACGTGCATTTTAAAACATACCTTATTTTGCACGACCAAACAAAATCTGATATGTGCACGTAAAATACAAAAAAAAATATTTTGGGCCCAAATAAAGTGATACTATAAAAACGTATAACAATAACCTAATTTTCCAACATTCTGCTTTTTAGATTTGTCTTAAATTTGTTAGTTATCATAAAAAACAGTTTTTTCTGCTTCCTGAAAAGTTGATAAAAACCACATACGGCTTTTGGCAAGCGCACCGACGATATAATGGTGTATATAACTTTGTATATAATGTTGTACATAATGTTGTACACAGTGTTGTATATAATGTTGTATATAATGTTGTATATAATGTTGTACATAATGTTGTATATAATGTTGTATATAATGTTGTATATAATGTTGTACATAATGTTGTACATAATGTTGTACATAATGTTGTATATAATGTTGTACATAATGTTGTATATAATGGTGTATAAAACGTTGTATATATCGTTGTATATAATGTTGTACAAAATGTTGTATATAATGTTGTATATAACGTTGTATATAATGTTGTACATGATGTTGTAAATAATGTTGTATATAATGTTGTATATAACGTTGTATATAATGTTGTACATGATGTTGTAAATAATGTTGTATATAATGTAGTATATAATGTTGTATATCATGTTGTATATAACGTTGTCTATAATGTTGTATATAATGTTGTATATAATGTTATCCATAATGTTGTATATACCTACAATAACTCGGTGGTTATTTCTCGGTGGTAGGCCATAACATCGGCTGCCGGCAGAAGTTACCATCCACCAGACAAAGTCTTACCGCCAAGCGATTCGTCGTGTTCCGGCATGATGTCTGGTGAAGCCGTACGGAGGACGGGTCTGAACAGTTGTGTTGCGATGTGTGGCAGGTACGATGCGCCAAATGTTGTTGTGTCGGGAGTTTGGTCGTGGAGAGTCTCCAGATCAATCTCCCTCTAGCGCAGCTTCGTTTGGTCGTGTTGGTCTTGGGTTTAACATTGCATCACCTCGCTCAACTGCCGTCATCCTTCCTATTCCTTAGTTTTTTTAAGTGAATAGGTTTAATAAACTAGTGCGCTTTACCACCAACGATTGCATCACTGCTTACCATCAGGCGGGATTGCAGTCAAGCACTAGTTTATAATTATTAAAAAAAAAACTTCATCATATTGTAACTCAGTTTGTCTTCCAGGCAGCTTTAGCTTATTATTATTCAAACACATTATAATGTTATTTTAGCAAGAAAATATTTTCTCAATTCAAGTAAAATATTTTTGTTGCTTCTGATATATGAACGTAACTATGTAAGGGGAAATCTGTTTTCCTTCTTAATCGTGTCATGAATAACGAGTGATAAGTTGTTATAATACGGATGTAATATGATTCCTTTCTAGAGCTGTAAGTGGGTTTGAACTTAGCAAGAACCTGTGAAATATCCTTGATATTAATAATCAGCATATTATGGTCACGCTGCGTGTAACTACAGTCATTATCATCTCAGCGTTAATCCCAGTCGCATCCGAAGCTTTTTCAGTTTTTCACCAGTCAAACTGCTGATATGGCTAAACTTCGACATTTTCCGTGAAGCGACTGCCGTCTGACCTCCACAGATTGCATATAGCCCAATTGTTAAACTTTTGAGGGCTCCAACAACCCGTAACGACTGCCACTAGATGTTCGTATGGCAACCGGGACCAACGGCTTAATGTGCTTTCCGAGGAACGACCAAACCAGTGCAAATATTCATATTCATGCATACAAATATTTGCACTGTGCGGGGATCGAAACCGCGCCTCCTTGCGCAGTGGCCGCGTCCGCTACCGCTACGACATGGAGGCTGTCTATGTGTGTGTGTGCTTCGTGTAACTACAGTATATACTAGTATTCAGTGCATCAGTTTAGACTGGTAAGCAATCAAAAATCAAGTGCTACAGTGAGGTCACAATGAAAATCCTAAGTAGCGGCTGCAAAATTCTCCATTTCGTCATCATCAATCCTTTACTTCACCGACTCCCCATACATAATCAGCAATGTAATATTTTCAACGTAATGTATTTAGTTGTGAAACAAATTAATTATAACTTTTTTCCTCGGCTATGAATACCTAACTCTCGTCTCCACTTTTAGTAACTACAACAGGATTTTCTAATAGTACCTATTACATAACAAGCAGGCTTAAAAAATCAAAAGTCATTTATTCAAATTTGGCTGTGAATCAGCACTTTTTCAACTTCAAAATTAGATCAAAATCAAAGCATTTATTTCAAAGAAACCAGTACAGGCACTTTTGAATTGTCAGAAGTCCGTCAGTCAGTAAGATGAAGCTAGTCGCCCATTCCAAAAAGTAGGTACCTATGGAGAAGAACGGGCAAGAAACTCCATGGACACTCTTTTAAAATTATCAAGCTAACAAATATTTGATTACATCATTCATGTTGAAATCAAAAAAATAATTGCTCTAAAAGCATTATCCACGAAGAAAAGGGCGAAACTACGTTTGTATAGAGAAAGCACCACTAGAGATCCCTCTTAAGCCGTTGGTCCCGATTGCCATACGAACATCTAGTGGCAGTCGTTACGGGTTGTTGGAGCCTTCAAAAGTTCAACAATAGGTCTAACTGCAATCCTTCGATATCACCTTCGGGTTGTGGAGGTCAGACGGCAGTCGCTTCATGGAAAATATCAAAGTTTAACCAAAATCAGCAGTTAGACTGGTAAAGCGGACCCCAGACTCTAAAGCTGAAAAGTTTTTCATGCGACTGGGATTAACGCTGAGGTGATGATGATGATAATGATGATACAGATACTTGTAGAATAGAATAAAATAGAATAGAACCACTACATAGCTCTTTTAAAATTATCATTATATTTTATTTGCTCTTGTATGACGTTTATTAATTAGATATTTTTATAAATAGATAGGTATTAAAATATATTTATGTAAACTAGTCTAATACACTTTATATACACATTTATTGTATAATATATTATGTATAGAGTACACTGTAGACTATTTAATTTATATGTCTCTACTTCCCCTTGGTATTTGATCCAAAGGTTGTCAAAGATGTTGCCATCCTTTGTAAAATCTTCATATTTAACATTTGTATTTTGTAGGTAAATAATATAGAATTTTATATTCAATTGTAATATATCTTCTCGTAAACTGTCCTTACTTGTAAAATACAAGTGTGTAATTTTATTATAACTTTACTAGCGGACGCCAGCGACTTCGTTCGCGTGGAGTTAGCTATGCTCCGCTCCTATTGGTCGCAGCCTAAAGCCTTCCTGGAATAATGGACTATCCAACGCAAAAAAAAAATCAAATCGGACCAGTAGTTCCCGAGATTAGCGCGAACAAACAAACAAGCATACAAACAAACTCTTCAGCTTTATATATTAGTATAGATATAGATTAGTACTTAGAGCTCCTTGTGAAAGGGAACATTTAGGTAAGCAAGAACAATAGATTTTACATCAAACCGCATAGCTTAAGCTACTTTCCGCCTTAAAAGACGATGCTAGTAAATTACAGTCATGAGAGATAATTTAAATTAGTCTCCAAAATTGCAAGGTTTGGGATTCGTTAGTCAATCCGACATAATGACATTCTGTCTATTCTACGTCAATTACAGACGAATTTCTCTAAAAACAATTTTCGATCTTCAGACGATTTGAAGCTTTGGAAGCAAGTTAATCACAAAATACGTCTTTTGAACGTGAAAACTTGAATACATCTTGGTATAAAGACTTTGTCTATTGAACAGCCCTTTTGTCATGTTGTTGTCTTGGTTTCAATACATGTATGTATTGTTGTTGATCTAAAGAGATAAGTAACCAGGTTCATCGGCTATAGTTGAATTTTATTTATAGTTGAGTTTCAGATTCGAAGTTTTTTTTTTTTAATTCATAAACTAGTACTTGACCGCAATCCTGCCTGGTGGCCAAGCAATGATGCAATCGTTGATGATAAAGAACGCTAGTTTATTAAGAGCCTATTCACTCTAGCCTTGAGGACACTCAAATTTTAGTCCGACAGAAACACCGCAGATTGTTCCAGTCCCTCGATGTACGTAATCGTTATAAAAGAGGAGGCGACACGCTTCGTCCGGATAGTAGTGGTATTAACAACGCAAGGGTGGAAACTCGCCGTACGACGGGTCGTCCGATGGTGTAATGGAGATGGGGGAATTAAATCATGCAATTCCCTCGCACACTCGCCAAAATGCGTCCTATAGAACACCGAAAAAAAAAGTGATCAGTGATCCTACTTGCTTAATAAACAATTTCATTTTATTTCCGAAAGGCTGACTAATCTACGTCTTTGCTTAATTAATAAGCAGTGTTGAGTTTCATCTGATAATTGAACATTTCATTTAAAAAGAGGTGTAGTACTAAATAACTAACACCTATTAGAATTGATAACGAAATCAGATCAACCCAAATCAAAATATTTTGGGTTAACTTTCACGCAAACATTTAAAGACAAAGTAACATTTTCACCTACTTACTTCCATCTCAATTTCTCCCTTTAGCTTAGAAATCTCCAACAATATCGTCTAATAGGGTCCACATAACAAGCTTAGGGCAGCAAAATTTTAACAACAATGGGCTCGCGTCTGCTCACTGCTTACATATGTAGTTTCTTCTGGGTGTTACTTTTTAAGGGACATCATTATTTTTGGACCCGGAAAAATGAGGTTAAACTGCTCGATGTGTGGATAATGAGAATAGGCCGTATATTTTATTGATTCTTCTTTTTCTTCTTCAGCCTATAGAGGTCCACTGCTGGACAGAGGCCTCCCCCAAGGCTTTCCACGATCACCGGTCTTTGTGCTGCCCGCATCCATCGGCTTTCCGCGACCTTCACCAGTTCATCGGTCCACCTTGTTGGGGGTGTCGCTACGCTGCGTCTTCCGGTGCGTGTCCGCCACTCCAGAACCTTACCGCCCTATCAGCCATCGGTTCTACGAGCAATCTGCCCCGCCCACGGCCACTTAATTTTAGCGACTCGAAGAGCTATGTCGGTGATTTTGGTTCTTCTGCAGATCTCCTCATTTCTGATTCGATCGCGTAGAGAAAATCCGAGTATAGCTCTTTCCATCGCCCTTTGTGTGACTATGAGAGACCACGTTTTAGTTCCGTATGTCATCATTGGCAACACACTAATATAATATACATGTAGTCATCATTGCCTTTCAGACAGTTTAGGAATTTATATTTTAGCCTATTCAGGGAATCAAAGTGTAAATCAATCTTATCACTACAGCTATTTAAAACACTACAAAACCTAGCGCATGGAGAGTTAGAGCCCAACACCGTTCATAACAAAAACGCGAATAACAAGATATACATAATGTATACTGTGTTAAATAGAATTATATTATTAAACAATTATATTATTAAGCAGACGATAAACTAGAACTATATTATTTAATCTAAATATTTAATTTAGATTGTATTGTAAATAATATAGTTCTAGTAAAGGAACATACAAACATATGCTGATAAATATAATACCCTCATTTACGGCGCGCAGTCGGATAAAAAGTTATAGCGGTGACAGAATCTATACCATTGTACCGTACCATACATACAAAGGTAAAGATATTTTATTTTGCAAATAAGGGAGTCATGGTGGTACATAATATTAATAAGAACAGCCATATTTCGCCAATAACAAAGCAAAATTAAAATGTTCACAATTTAAAAATATACAATGGCGCCAATTCTGTTGTTCACAAACTAAACTAATTTTAAGTTATGTGCATCTTTATTTTTCCATTACTCGTACGTTAAGAAAAGGATAGAAGATAACATTTTAATTTAATCCTGTCAAATTTATATACTTCATAGACATTTTAGACGCGATTATAAACATGGCGACTAAACATACGCCAGTTTACGTCAGGAGCGCACTAATTTGACAGGACTAAACTGACATTTTATCTTCTGTCCTTTTCTCAACGAAATAGAAAGAAAAAGAACACATAACTTAAAATTAGTTAAGTTTGTAAACAACAGAATAGCCGCCATTGTATATTTTTAAATTGTGAACATTTTAATTTTGCTTTGTAATTGGCGAAATATGGCTGTTCTTATTAATATTATGTACCACCATGACTCCCTTATTTGCAAAATAAAATATCTTTACCTTTGTATGTATGGTATGGTACAATGGTATAGATTCTGTCACCGCTATAACTTTTTATCTGACTGCGCGCAGCAAAGGAGGGAATGTGTTCATCAGCCTATGTATGTATTTTCCTTTGAAGCACTCTACAGACTACACGTATGCGCCGATTTTATGATTCATACGTCAATCGATTCCTCTTAATCAGAACCCAATATTAGAGTCTGAGCCATTCTAGGTTTTTATGGGTCCCAACTGTCTATTGATAGATGTAATTTATATTCTTTATAGTTCCAACTTAAAGTACTTGTTTTTGTCTTTTCAGTTTTATTTTTATTAGGTACGCAGTTTGTTTAATTTTTTAGGTAGTCGGGCTTTTCATTTTCTAAATTGTTTATTTTTTGTTCTTTTTAAGTCCACGACTGGATTTTTTGTATATGTGATAAATCTTAAACTTAGATACCAATGTAACATCTTACAAGGAGAGATTAAGATTGATTGATTGATTTTCAGAGCAGTTCAGATTGTCGCAGAGTAATCTGAAAAACCAAGCCTTTGTGATATTCTTGGGATGACTGCAAAGGATCGGATTATTGGAAACTAAGAAAGATTAGATGTACGAAGGTTTTCGATATCGGAAAACGGATTATGGAATTCAAATGAAGATGGCAGAAAACCTAGAAATGTCTAATGATGACACAAGTAAGGCTGTGCCCGATTGAGAAGGACGAAGTGTCGGTCATCTGCTGGTGAACAGGTAATGGCCAGACAACATTATTACTATCGCTGGTAAAATCTGAATAAGACTGACATAATAGCGTGGAAAATGGCACAAAAAGTACCTAAAACCTATAATAATAAATAAATACAACCTTGTGGAATCAAAGGTGCAGTACTACAGGTATAGGTATGCCCGACCCAGTTCTCTAAAATGAGAATATCATATTGTACTGGGATCGATCCATCATCACTGACAGAACTATTGTTGCCAATAAACGTGATATAGTAATGCTGTGCAATGATTGTTAACAAAATGAAATGAAATGAAATGAAATCGTTTATTAAGCAAGTAGCCATCCCACATAATAAGAACCTCGTGAAAACCAAGAAAGATGAACAAACCAAGTATTTTGACTTGGCTCGTGAGATTGTCGACATGTGGGACGTGGACTCAGCATCCAGAGTGCCAGTAGTAGTGACAGCCAATGACTTAATAGCCAAGAGCCTTGACCAACACCTCAGGAGGCTCTCCTTAGGCAGCTGGATCAGGGGCTTGATTCAGAAAACGGTACTTCTAGAGACAGGAGATCAGGAAGTTCCTCTGTCTGGAGCCCTGACCGCCGGTAGCTACCCTGTTCCTAATACCGGTGGGGCTACTATCCATACTAATATTATAAATGCGAAAGTAACTCTGTCTGTCTGTCTGTCTGTCTGGTACGCTTTCCCGCTTAAACCTCTCAACCGATTTTGATGAAATTTGGCATAGACAATTTTTAGACCCTGAGAAAGAACATAGGCTACCTTTTATCCTGGAAAAAATGATATTAAAATGAAAAAATCGCGATATAACCGAACTCCACGCGGGCGAAGCCGCGGGCGGAAAGCTAGTTTTTATATAAAAAAAAGGAACAAATAAATAATTTTACCACAATGATTCGCACCACTATACCAACATTATTACCATATCGCACTGTGTATAGATTTTTTTTAATCTATACTAATATATGAAGCTGAAAAGTTTGTTTGTTTGAACGCGCTAATCTCAGGAACTACGTGTCCGATTTGAAAAATTCTTTTTGCGTTAGATAGCCCATTAATCTAGGAAGGTTTTAGACTATACAACATCATGCTGCGACCAATAGGAGCGGAGCATATAAAAAAAAATTATCGAAACCTACACGGGTGAAACCGCGGCGCACAACTAGTAAATTATAAACTAGTACTTGACCGCAATCCCGCCTGATGGTAAGCAGTGATGCAATCGTTGATGGTAAAACGTGATAGTTTATTAAGGGCCTATTCACTCTGTCCTTAAAAGCACTTAAATTGTAGTCCGACGGAAACATCGCCACTGGTAAATTGTTCCAGTCACTCGATGTACGCGGTATAAAAGACGAGGCGAAACGCTTCGTCCGGATCGTAGTGGTGTCAACAACGTAGGTAAGTGTGGAAACTCACCGTACGACGGGTCGTCCGATGATGGAACGGAGTAGGGGAATTAAATCATGCAATTACCTCGCACACTCTCCAAAATGCATCCTACAGAACATCGACAGGCTTGCTACTCTACGCCTGTGCTCCAGGCTTTGGAGACCGTTTTGTCGTCACGCCTATCCACTGAATCCAATATAGCCAGATAAAATAGGGTCAACCCTGTCCCCTAAACTAGGCTAAGCCTGCATTTTCAGAGGACATAGCCCATGCCCTTCCGTGGTATGACTATATAAGAGCCATTACGCACTGTAGACTGGTCACCGGCGACTCGGTCGATTGCGACTGTGACTTATAATATAATAATAATATAAGCCTTTATTCAGACATAATATTTACAAAGAAAAGTAACTTATGCTAGTGACTTTGATAAGTCATTGACACCGAGTCACCGACAACTTGGTCTGTCTGCCCTTTGGCAAAGGCCTCCTCCATAGAAGGCTTTAAACAGAACAGAATGGAAAAACTGTGACTTACTCTAGTTTAAATAAGTGCTTACGCATTTGGTCGACAGTTGCTAAGGCGACCTATGTTTTGGTTGCTAAGCCGACACCGGTCCACAGCCAGTCGACAGTACATGTGGTCTAATGTTATTGTGTACGTGCCGTGCCGTGCTGTTTTTTTTTTTTATATATTATGAACCAGCGCTTGATCGCAATCCCGCCTGATGGTAAGCAGCGACGCAATTGTTGATGGTAAAGCGCACTAGTTTATTAAGAGCCTATTCACTCTAGCCTTGAGGACGCTCAAATTGTAGTCCGACAGAAACACCGCCGCCGACAAGTTGTTCCAGTCCCTTGATGTACGCGGTGTAAAGGAGGAGGCGAAACGCTTCGTCCGGATCGTAGTAGTGTTAACAACGTAAGGGAAAAATCAAAAGTCATTTATTCAAATTAGGCTGAGAATCAGCACTTTTTGAACGTCAATATTACATAAGACATTCTCCTCAAAACGCCCGACCTTTGCCACTTCCTAGTGCTTTCCTAGTGCTATGTTGTTAAATTTTGAAAATCGAAGTCCTATACTCAGCAGTAGGTGAAGTTGCGCTGTTTAGGTACGTACCTACACTACAACTGAAATGATGACGTCGTCATTTCAGTTACTATCGTAAAATCAAAAGTCGTAGCATAACCTTAATTATGTATTTATAGTATTTTAAGTTATTATGTTAATATAGTATTTTATATGTTTATATGGGCCTTGATGCCTGAAATAAATGGATAAATAAATAAATAACCTCAATAGTCGTGATTTTACAAAATTATATTTACATAAATAATTATAAATATTCCGATGTCAAAAACATGTGGAATTGACATAGGCTACAAAAAGTATAATATCGCTGCTTCAATTCAAAACTGCCATAAATAAAAAAATCCAAAAATGTTTTTATTGCAAAAATACAATCCTAAACCTTTATATTTTCATATTTGTAAAAGACTCCCATAGATTTTGCATTCTAAGATGCAAAACTCCGCAACTGTTAGTTTTGAATTTAAGTTTTAAACGCGCAAAATATAATCAAAACCGCCATATTTTTAGTTGCGCTTCGAAAAACGAACTTCTTTTGTGCAAAAGTGCCACATCTCCAAAATTAATGTCTGTTAATTATTATTTTTAAAAAGAAAACAACACCATTTAGAAATACTGCAGTTTTGTATAAAGGAATCACTTAAGTATTACATTATTTTTAAATCAAAAGAACCATATTTCAAAACTGTTTGTTTTGCTTAAAAGATATACCCTAAAGAAACATTATATTTTCAAATCAAAATGAATTTTTCAAACAATGTGTTCGTTTTGCATTTAATTTAGTTAATATGAAGTACAGTATTTCAAAATGGTTCCTTTTCAATATAAAAAACACTGTTTTTTTCTATTATAATTCTAAATTAAGACGACATTTTTCAGAAATACATTCCTTTTTCTTTTATTTTGACAGGGTTGTTTGAGTAAAATATATTAAACCTGACGTTATCTCAAAACAAATTTATAGTTTTTACGTATTGTATTCACATTTATTCCGAAGGTATGTTGAACGGTCGGCCATGCGTTGGTCGGTTGTAGGTATTTTATGTTAAATATCATTTTATTTTTGCGTGATTTATTTTGTTGTATACTAGTTATTGTTTTGACAGTATTTTTGGAAGTTTAGTAATTTTAAAAACGCCAGGGTTTAAATAGGTCACATAGATGGGGCCTGCTTAAGTACATTGTATTATTATTTATTACAGAATGAGTAGAAGAGTCCATAAAATACTCAACAGGGTGAGAGGTAACAGTAGAAGTAGCAGCAAACTGACAATCCAATGTTGGAAGAACCAGATGTGTTTCTGAAAGAGTCTGTGGATAGTAATTCTATACGTGACAGTCAGCAGGGGGGGGGAGGGGGGGGTAATAGTAAGGGGAATAATTGATAAACACGAACAAGAACACGTTCCTGTATAAAACATCATATAATGATGATGAATTTAAATGAAGTGTCCACGCTTAATAAGGCCAGGCAGATGAAAAGGAATCAATCTCAGAATATTAGTTCACCAAACTTTATAATCAAAAATTAAATGTTGCGCAAGCAAAAAAACATGGTATTCTTTACCTTATTGATAAAAATATTATTCCTAAATAATATAAATCGTTCTTTGAAAATCTCTAGGGCTGATAATTTGGATTAAGAGTAACGCAGTGACCATTGAGTACGTAATTTGATCAAGTAACTTTTAATACTAATGATACATTTTAACTTAGTTTATATTAACAAAATATTGTTGTTATTTTATGATCTCATAAGTGATTCAAATACTATTATATTTTTAAGATTTTAATAGTTATGTTTGATTCACGATTGACGGGTCACTCCGGGACCGGTTGCCGTAAACGGAATGCCGCTCGAAGTTGTTTCAGAATATGTATACCTCGAGCAAACGTTGCAATTAGGGAAGAACAACTTCGAGAAGGAGGCAAATAGAAGGATCCAGCTGGGATGGGCAGCATTTGGTAAACTTCGTCGGGTAATTTCGTCGCCCATACCCCAATGTTTGAAGACAAAAATCTTCAACCAGTGCGTCCTACCCGTCCTGACTTACGGAGCCGAGACGTGGACACTAACGGTCAGACTAGTCCATAAGTTTAAAGTCGCTCAGCGAGCTATGGAGCGGGCTATGTTGGGCGTCTCTCTGAAGGACCGCATCAAAAATGAGGTGATCCGACAGAGGACCAGAGTCACCGACATAGCTGAGAGGATTAACAAGCTGAAGTGGCAATGGGCCGGTCACATATGCCGCAGGACCGACAACCGTTCTCCACTCGAGGACTCATTTACCCCTCGTAAATGAGTCCTCGAGTGGAGACCGTGTCTCGGCAAACGTAGCGTGGGACGCCCTTGGGCGAGATGGAGCGACGACATCAAAAAGGTGGCTGGTAGTGGCTGGCGGAGAACTGCTCAGGATCGAGCTTGTTGGCGTGCCATGAAGGAGGCCTATGTCCAGCAGTGGACGAGTAGAGGCTGATTATGATGTTTGATTCTACCTTAACTGTATAATGTCATAGACTTATTTCAAACGTTTGGAATACTTTTTAAAAGTTTATAAAATCTCTGTTTTATTTTTAGTTTTGAAAACTTTAGGGTACTTTTGTATAGTAGCTTTTTCAGTTTTATTATTTTTCTTTTGTTTCCGTTGTTTGAAAAAATATTTAAAAATAATTACTGATTCTTTTAATAACAATTTCGATATTTTTACTTGTTATTTTCAGGACAACTTTGATTTGTTTTAACTTTTAAATAGCATTTTAGTAATGTTATTAAATTGAAAGGCGATTATTACTATTTTCCTAAAAGTTTTACAGTAAAACGTGATTAATACAATAATTTTTTTGATTTGTGGTTGTTTTGCTCCATATTTTTGCATATTTTTTAACATATTTTTATATTCTAAAGCAACTTATCTGCTTATAATTCCTATAGTATTTAGTTTATTATAAACCTAATTAAAACATTTGATGCGTCTTAAAAATACGCTTCTAATGAAGTATATTATGTATATACTTGCTATGAAATAAGAAAGAATTAGGCAAAAAATAGTTTTTATTTTTTTGATTAGTCGTCCTGTAAAAAAAGTGTTATTTGGAATTGTGGCAGTTTTGAATTGAAGCAGCGATATATCAATCCTTTTGAAAGCCGTTGTAGATATACAAATCGCTTTAAAGCGATTGCTGCTTGTTTATCCTCAGAACCTTTTATTTACCTGGCCCATCACTCACTAATCGTATCTGACTCACTTCACGAAAAAGAGCATGAGAGAGCAACTTTCGAAATTGAACCAATGAACACGCATTCTCAAATAAAGTAATTTTCTTTATGTGACCATTAAGTCTAGGCTTTTTGGTACGAATCCAAGTGAATCGCTTGTTTGTGGTATTGGTACCATTGGAATCACACTCCAGGTAGCATTTGTCATGCCTCGATTAGATTTATGTTGTACTAAATCTTTTGATAGAATCGTTGTGGGATGTATAGCATGGTTCATGGCTTTGGGGTGTGTTGCTCCGTCATCGTTACTGAGACGAAAAGAAATAAAGGTATTACATTTTTTGTGGAAATATTTACATTGAATTTCTACTAGTGCTACGTTTTCTAAGGAGACATCGCTTTTGGTAATATTTATGCGGTATTAGACAGTAGAGGATCGAAATCACTTGACTAGATTACAATAAAAACAAAATGCCTTCAAGCCTAATAATAAGCATCAAAGTAATTTAACACTAAATAAATGCTGACAACACAAAATATTGTATATTGTTCTCGATGGTAGGCCATAACATCGGCTGCCGGCAGAAGTTACCACTCACCAGACAGTCTTGCCGCTAAGCGATTCGTCGTGTTCCGGCATGATGTCTGGTGAAGCCGTACGGAGGATGTGTCTGAGCAGTTGTGTTATGATGTGTGCCGGGTACGATGCGCCAAATGTTGTTATGTCGGGAGGGACTTTAGGACCCATTAACTTAATCAAATTTTATTCCATGGTGCTTGTCAATCTGGGCTTCTCTCAGTTGCAATAATGTCCCTTTGTGCCGATTGGCCTAGTTCTGTTCTGTCTCCTGCTTCTTATGGAGGGAAGTGGAAAAAAATTTCTTATTCCTCCGCTATTCTTTTCTGATTAATTTCGTTACGGGACCCAAGACAGTTGAATCGTATCGAGCTTCATTGCTCGGCGTTTTTCTGGTAGTTTCCACTGTTGATTCTGGCTTTCAGGAGTTGCAGTGGGTGGGAAATGTGTGGTGGGTTTTGACCCAAAAAAAAAGTGTCGGGAGGGAGGGATCGTGGAGGGTCTCCAGATCAATCTCTCTCTGGCGCAGCATCGTTGATCGTATTATTAGGTTTAAAATTGTCTTCCTTCCAGGCGAGATTGCAGTCAAGTACTAGTTTATAATTATATTTAAAAAAAAACACTTTTCCAAACGCACGCCCCAACTTATCATCACTAACCCTTTTCTATATGCCCATCAATGTGGAAACCGTACAATCACCATGTTAACTGTCCTTTTATCCATAAAATGAGCAACATAAAATGACTGAGAGTGCTAATGAATGACACACATAACATATAGAAGGCCTTGTTAGCCGCTCCGTGTAAAACACAAAACACACTGGTGTCGAACTGAATTAGGTTAGACAGAAACTAAAACCAGTTTAGTTGGGAAAATCTACCTGGTTTATGAGGAAGATGATTGGAAAGTCTTGTTAAAAGAGTCTACAAATTAATACATACTTTTTTTTTAATTATAAACTAGTGCTTGACTGCTATCCCGCCTGATAGTAAGCTGAGGTGCAATCATTGATGGTAAACCGCACTAGTATCTAAAGCCTCACAAAAAGAACTGAGTGAATAGGAAGGAAGACGGCAGTTAAGCGAGGTGATGCAATGTTAAGCCCAACCACACGACTCGCGATGTTGCGCCAGAGGCAGATTGATCTGGAGACCGTCCACGACCAAACTCCCGACACAACAACATTTGGCGCATCGTACCCGGCACACATCGCAACACAACTGCTCTGACCCGTCTTCCGTACGGCTTCACCAGACATCATAGATGATTACGAACATTAGCAGAATTAAAATTAAACACACAAGTTTATTTGGCCCTATAGAACAGAATTCTCTTTATTATGTACACCATATGTTCACTATTCAGCTAATCCGGCAGAGAGCCAAAGTTGTGGACATAGCTGACAGAATAAGCAAACTGAAGTGGCAATGGGCCGGCCATAGTAGCCGTAGAACCGATGACCGTTAGAGTAGACGTGTTCTTGAGTGGAGACCACGAATCGGTAAACGTAAGGTGGGACGCCCTCGCAGGATGTCTGGTAGTAACTGGATGAGAGTTGCCGAGAAACGAGTTGAAAGGCGTGAAATTGGAAAGGCCTTTGTTCAGCAGTGGATGATTTATAGCATATAAATTACAAAACAGAAATATATACACAATGTAAGGTCTTATTGCTAAGAGCTACCTTATAGAGACAACCTTTTTTTGTTTGGAATGGGAAATCATCAAATGACCTCTCCCGCTCTGGGCGGAGCAGAAGGGCGTGTCATACTTGAAAACCCAACGTGTTCCTTCACTTACCTATGCGCCAGGGTCACGGTTTCTTTTTTAACTAACCCGCAACCCTGACCCAGGAGGCAGCGGTCTTCGTGGACTCCGTCACGATGTGCTGACATCTCTTTGAGGCGCGCGTGAAACAAAAAACCCCGTCGACTCGGGTCTGGACCTTACCGGGCGGCGAGCTGCCCACTGCTCACCACCCGCAGGTCCGTGCCTACGGTAGCTGGGAGTTCGATGTCGTCTCCCGACCAGGGCGTCTCCTGCGGCGGCTAGTGGCGTGTGGACGTTGGGATTCCCGCTGCTTCACGCGCTCCGCCTCCTCTTTAGAGACAACTTTTGGATTGAATACCAAAGGGAAGGAAAGACAAATAATGTAGATAGTCTACGATGTACTATTTCTACAGATACAGTAATTTCCTGTATGTACAAAAAGTGTATCAGACTAATTTAAATAAACATCAACAAGAGCAAAAATAAAATTATAATTATAGTGTTTACAGAGAAAAGAAGTGTGTTTTTATCATGGTTTTAAAAGTATTCAGAGATTGAGCACGCCTTACCGAAACGGGCAAATCATTCCATAGTCGCAAGTTCTGCTTGAACAGTAAAGGACTTATCACAGAAACCATAAGTCAATATTTAATTCAATGCTATGCAATGCTTGAGATGGCGCAACAAAAACTAATTTTCTTCCTTTTGAAAGAGCTCAGAGAGCAATTTTAAAAGTAGGAAACTTCTATCCCTTTTACCCACAGATCTGCTACAATAAAGCCTGCATTTTTTTTTTTATATAATTGTAAACTAGTGCTTGACTGCGATCCCGCCTGATGGTAAGCAGTGATGCAATCGTTGTTGGTAAAGCGCACTAGTTTATTAAGCCTATTCACTTAAAAAACTTAGGAATAGGAAGGATGACGGCAGTTGAGCGAGGTGATGCAATGTTAAACCCAAGACTAACACGACCAAACGATGCTGCACTAGAGGGAGATTGATCTGGAGACTCTCCACGACCAAACTCCCGACACAACAACATTTAGCACATCGTACCCGCCACACATCGCAACACAACCGCGCAGACCCGTCCTCCGTACAGCTTCATCAGACATCATACCGGAACACGACGAATCACTTGGCGGCAAGACTTTGTCTGGTGGGTGGTAACTTCTGCCGGCAGCCGATGTACCGAGATACTAGCGGTTCGCCATGTTTTTATTACGCACTTAGTATAAAGGACTTGGTCAGAAGCCCAAAAGTCTGACAACCAGCAGGGTAATTGCATAATGATCAGTAGCAATGGGTTTCATTTGATAGTTCAACAACATTCATTGCGTTATTTACGTTGTTGAACAGACACATTTTTCGAACATTGGAAGCAATGGAATAGCAATAAGCTTCAAAATGATCCCAATTGATAGTAATAGTATGTTACGCCACCCAGTTATTAATCAATGACTGGGTTGTAGAGGCCAGGGCTATTTTTAAGAATTTGTCATTCTAACACGATTCCATTATCATTCCATTGTCATTGTGCATAAAACTTCGTGATCTGCTAAATTCATAATGATCGATCAAAAATCTTAGTTGTCTTATAATGAAATGGTGATAGAATGACATTGGCGTATTGTCATTATTATAAAACTAGTTAGTAGAAATGATTTTCCAAAAACTAATACATAATTTGAACAGTTGTTAATATGGAGGGGAGTGTCAGTGATTGGCCACTCGAAAGTCATAATGACGCCATTTTGTTATTACATTACAAAACTTGTCAAAATCGATCATGCTCTGTAATAGTGCTATAATTGTATGTTTCTAAATAAATAAATAAATTATGATCTCATAATGATCTATTTTGACAAGTCAATAGTGTCAGAATAGTCGATTAGTGATCTCACTAATCGACTATTCTGATGCTTTTTTCCGCGAATTAATTCCATCTTCCCCAAAATTTGGTAATTTAAAAAAAAAGTGATAACTCCATTTGTGACGGTATTGTGTATCTACAAATGAGGAAGTGACCGCGTGCCGCGTGCCCTGCCCCCCTTCGCCCGCGCATTGTATTGCCTAGCGCACATGTATTAAGTTACCTCGTTTTGTGAAATAATATTTATTTTTAGGGGGATTTTCTTTAAGTTTAGCCCGGCTTTATAGCCTTATAGGCATTAGTAGATTCAGTTATCGATACCTAACAATACCTTCACGGATCGGACAGGGTTTCCTTTACATATTGTATATTAAATTAAAATAATTACATTAAATTAGTGTTTGTATTTCCAAATAACAAGACTCGTACAAAGAGATACATAAAAGGAAACAAGCACAGACTAAAAACGAACACAGCCAAGCACAGACTACAATTTCACCTGATGGTAATATACAATATGTAAAGAAAACCCTGTCCGACCCATAAGGATAATAAAGATTAGGTAAACACTTGACCAAATATAATATAAAATTTTACGTAATCATCATAGTAACAATACTAATGAATTTTGAAATAATCTTTTTTCCCCGGAAATAATTCCAATTTCCCCGAAATTTGGTAATTTTAAAAAAAGTGACAACACCGATATTATTATGAGCGAATAGCGACGCGATCACGTGCCGCGTGCCCTGCCCCCGCCGCCCGCGGTAGGGTTGCATACCACACATTTATTAAGTTACCTCTTTTTGCGAAATAATATTTATTTTTTTAAGGGGATTTTTTTTAAGTTTAGCCCGGCTTTGTACCCATTAGTAGAATCAGTTATCGATACCTAACAATACCTTCACGGATCGGACAGGGTTTTCTTTACATATTGTATATGTCTGCCTCAATATTGTCAGATAAATAATGGTGAAAACCGCGAGGACAGAGTTGGCGTTGGAGTTATTGTTTCTTAGTTTTATAACGTGGGTTGTATAATTTTAAATAACCAGCATTATAAAATAATTATTTGGTTCCTTCTCTATATAATATAAAAGAGACCTTTGCCCTTAAAGGGAACTATATACAATATGTAAAGAAAACCCCGTCCAACATATAAGGATAAGAGAATAATAAAGGCTAGGAAAATACATGAACGAATAAAATATAAAATTATACATAATCATCATAGTAACAATACTAATGAATTTTGAAATAATCTTTTTTTTTTCGCGAATTAATTCCAACTTCCCCAGAATTTGGTAAATATTTAAAAAGTTGCCAACACCAATTTCTACGGTATTATTATCAGTGATGCATCCGCGTACCCTGCCCCCGTTGCCGGTGCATGTATTGCCATTTAAGTTGCCTTTTGCGATTTTTTTTTTGGGTTATCTCTTTTAAGTTTTGCCCGGCTTTGTGTGCATTAGTAGAATCAGTTATCGATACCTAACAATACCTTCACGGATCGGACAGGGTTTCTTCACATATTGTTTAATATAAAGGTCTCTTATCTTACAACTATTATTACCACGTCATAATATTATGCTTACAGAACACCGATGCTATCCCCTGGGAGTACGATGTTAAATGAGGTTTACACGCTTTTGAATGTTTGTGCCTCGATATTGGTAGGCAATTAGGCTTAATAGGTACAAATACATTGATGAACGGCGTGTTCATTAGCTTCACTTTGACCGTTTCGGCTTTAGTGTTCTATATTAGCTAAATTGAGGTGCTTTACGTTGAGAATTTACTAGTTTAATATAGTTACTACTTTTACTAGTCTTATTATAATCTATTTTACTCGGTGGGAGGCACCTACCAGACAAAGTCTTGCCGCGAAGCGATTCGTCGTGTTCCAGCATGATGTCTAGTGAAGCCGTACGAAGGACGCGTCCGAGCAGTTGTATTGCGATGTGTGGGGAACCCCGGGGGGGGGGGTGTAGGGAGTTTGGCCGTGGAAGGTCTCCAGATCAATCTCCCTCTGGTGCAGCGTCGTTGGTCGTGTTCTTGGGTTTATCATTGCATCACCTCGCTCAACCGCCGACTTCCTTCCTATTCACTTGATTTTTTTGAGTGAATAGGCTCTTAATAAAATAACGCACTTTACTATCCAAGATTGCATCACTGCTTACCATCAGGCGGGACTGCGGTCAAGCAATAGTTTATAATTATTAAAAATCATAATAATCGTCATAGTTTGTACAGAACGCTGAACAAGCTATATTCAGGTTTCCTATATAGAAAAAATAACGTTGTACAGTTTTTAGGCATTTAATTTTGTCAGGTTTTGAAAGAAAGAAAGAAAAATTCTTTATTCCGCAAACATGACATTGAAAATGTCACATGTCACATGTTTTCTGACATTTATGCTAATGTTTTAAGTTGTTTGATGTTTTTATGTGAATATTGCTTGCCTCATCTAACATGGGTCAATCAAATTTATTTTCTTTCTGCTTTTTTCAATCATCATCATCATCCCAGCGTTAATCCCAGTCGCATCCGCAGCCTTTTCAGCTTTGGAGTCTGGGGTCCGCTTTACCAGTCCAACTGCTGATATGGCTAAACTTCGACATTTTCCGTGAAGCGACTGCTGTCTGACATCCACAACCCGAAGGCGACATCGAAGCATTGCAGTTAGACCAATTGCTGGACTTTTGAGGGCTCCAACAACCCGTAACGACTGCCACTAGATGTTCGTATGGCAACCAGGACCAACGGCTTAACGTGCTTTCCGAGGCACGTGCAGACCAGTGCAAATATTCATATTCATGCATACAAATACTTGCACTTTGCGGGGATCGAACCCGCGCCACCTTACGCAGCGGCCGCGTCCGCTACCGCTACGCCACGGAGGCTGTCATGTCTGTTTTTTCAATAACTAATCTAAATATATTATGATAAGCAGTTGTAATAAATATTACCCGTATAGCATAGATATTGCTACTCCGTCCCGAACTCATAGACGGAATTGTGTAAAAAAAGACAGAGGGAGGGCAAAGGCATCCTAAATCTAAACTCCTGGTTTGAAAAATATAAAAAAATCATGATGGGGTAGACCATGTGATTGACTTTGAAGGAAAAGTATAAGGCATAGATAAATTTATTTGTTCGGGAGTTATATAAGCCCATGGTATTTAATGCTTTGGGTTGTATCCTAAAAAATAATTTAATGTCCATCAGATAGATTTATAAAAAATATTGAACACGTATTTTTTATTTTTTCTTTCATTCAAAAACTTAGGAAGATATATTGATTTGAAATGTCGCATGACGTCACGCCGTGTCACAAAATATACCACGGCATCATGTAATTAGCCCCCACTCCGTAAGTTTAATACTCTATATCTCAGTAGTTTTTGGTAATTTCGACAAAATAAAAAATACGGGTCTTAAATTTTTTTATTGTCTATAAGACGGACTAATTATTTTTTTGATTTTCATACCTAGGATACATCCCTGTTCGAGTTACACTTTATTTTGTTCTAATATCTTCAAGAGGGCAAGCAGAAATTCATACTTTCGTAGTTCTAAAACAACTTTTAATAGGGTGACATCATATCGAAAACGTTTATGACTTTTTCGCCATTGTTATCGCTGACAAAGCGTCAGTTTTTTTTCTGACGGGAAAGCTAAGATGAGTATCACGCGCATTTTTCATTAGACTTTTAAAATTATTTATAGTGTCGTATACAAAATAAAAGCGCGTGATTTATGTAGTTAAAGTGCATTCAGTAAATAATTCATAAAGAACATTGAAATATCGCATCATAGTGGCCATCTCATGACTTTGCTTCAAACCTCCCTCATAGTCGGTTCACGCGGCCTTCTTTTTCAACTGGCGATATCCGCCATTATGGTGAAATAAAATTTTCAAACAATTTCTATAATTTGTTACACGTGTCATTGGCAAAATTGTGGTATCTATTCCACAGAGGCCATTGATCAAGAGTTGAGGTTGAATCTCACCTTGAAAAAAGAAGAAGAAGACAAAGCGCCAAACACAGTGCTTGATTTTGTCATCGCAAACATTCTTCCTAAGCTCCACGATCCTTGGTCATCTCACCGTCAGAAATTTACTTCGTGCGCCGTCAAAATCGCAAGACCTGCCTGAAGCCACATGTCACAAAGGTCTATAAATATTAATGGTATTGTTTAAAAGAAATATTTTAAAATAAAATATAGAAACTGATTCATAAAGACCAAAATAAAATCCTTTTAGGGTGAGCCAATTTAGCTTTGACGAAACTGAGCCGAAAACGAAAAAAAAATACAAGAAAACTATCCAAAAAGGGTTTTCATATGAAGTCTCGTTTTGTAATAAAGGTTCTGGGATAACGTTTACGCTGTCTATTCCTTGCAATACCAAACATTTTGGAAGCCTAAACGATGTTGGTTATAACCGGCTCTAACCGCCGCCGGCCGCCAATATCCAGTTGATAGCGGTATTGGACGAAAGCGATATAACAAAAACTTTGACCTACTCTTATCTTTTTTACCTTTGCGGTTTATTTTCCGTTTCGGATAGGTTTCAGGTGCGTTATTGTGTGGATTTTTGACATTCTCATTCTTATACTGAAATTCTGTTTTCTTTAAATACTACTGGAATAGAAACGCATGGGTTGCACTTTGAGAGTGCCGGTAGAAGTAAAACTTGAACATTATTTTCCCACGAATTGCTTCATTTATCAATATTAATGTACTATCGTTTATGTGGTAAAACTCAATTTTCATTTATTGCGCTATTGTATACAAATATGACAATTTATCTATACTAATAAGCTGAAGAATTTGTTTGTTTGAACGCGCTAATCTTAGGAACTGCTGGTCCAATTTGAAAAAATATTTTTGTGTTGGATAGCTCATTAATTTAGGAAGGCTTTTGGCTATATAAAATTACGCTGTGCCCAATAGGAGCGGAGCATAACCAACTCCACCCAAACGAAGTCGCTGGCGGCCACTAGTATTATATAAAATAAAACAACAGAAGGAGGCATTCATTTTAGCCGCGTGGTAGAAACAGAGATGTTACTCCCCCTCTATACCGCGCTGGCGGTCTGCTCTCTCACCATCTTACAAATTTTCGATCAGGTCACATGTCCTGACGTGAGTCTAAATTATTAACTATTTTTTACCCATCCGAAAGAAGTGCACAACGCCCTTAAAAAAAGTTTTCGTTTTAACAATACTGTGTAATTGATATAACTGTAAACCTACCTATATTTTGTTCAGAATTGGGGCACGTTTAATCTATTTTTTTATCTTACGCGTTATTACGACACTCAACGGCAACAGCTCCAGTTGCCTTTTACTTATGTTGAGAGACGCATTAAAAGCGATTGTCAATTGTCTGAGCTATTTTGTCTTAAGTACGTATTACCATAGCCCGCAATTGGTGACGTCACAAACGCGACGCGTGTTACTGTCAATTTGCAGGTAGCAAAATTAAGCGCGGCACCTCGAAAAGTGATCACCATTTTCGTAAGTTGACGCTTTTATCCACCGGAATTTACTTTTTATATTTGAGGCATATGTCCAGCAATCTTTGATGACAGCCTCCGTGGCGTAGCGGTAGCAGACGCGGCCGCTGCGCAAGGTGGCGCGGGTTCGATCCCCGCACAGTGCAAATATTTGTATGCATGAATATGAATATTTGCACTGGTCTGGTTGTGCCTCGGAAAGCACATTAAGCCGTTGGTCCCGGTTGCCATACGAACATCTAGTGGCAGTCGTTAAAGGGTTGTTGGAGCCCTCAAAAAGTCCAACAATTGGTCAGCTGCAATGCTTCGATGTCGCCTTCGGTTTGTGGAGGTCAGACGGCAGTCGCTTCACGGAAAATGTCGAAGTTTAGCCATATCAGCAGTTAGACTGGTAAAAGCGGACCTCAGACTCCAAAGCTGAAATAGCTTCGGATGCGACTGGGATAAACGCTGAGATGATGATGATGATGTCCAGCAATCTTTCGGCTGAAATGATAACGACGATGCTCCCGCCTGATGGTAAGCAGTGATCCAATCGTTGATGGTAAAGCGCGCTAGTTTATTAAGAGCAGGAAGGAAACCTGCAATGATGCAATATTAAACCCAACAACACGACCAACGATGCTGCGCCAGCGGGAGATTAATCCATAGACCCTCTACGACCAAACCCCGACACAACAACATTTGGCGCATCGTACTCGGCACACATCCCAACACAACTGCACAGACACGTCCTCCGTACGGCTTCACCAGACATCTTGCTGGAACTCGACGAATCGCTTAGCGGTAAGACTTTGTCTGGTGAGTGATAACTTATGCCGGCAGCCGTAGTTATGGCCTACCACTGAAAAATAAGGGCAATGGAAAGAACTATGCTAGGAGTTTCTCTGCGTGATCGAATCAGAAATGAGGAGATCCGCAGAAGAACCAAAGTCACCGACATAGCTCTGCGAGTCGCTAAACTTAAGTGGCAGTGGGCAGGGCACATTGCTCGTAGAACCGATGGCCGATGGGGCAGTAAGGTTCTGGAGTGGCGGCCACGTACTGGAAGACGCAGCGTAGGGAGGCCCCCAATAAGGTGGACCGATGACCTGGTGAAGGTCACGGGAAGCCGATGGATGCGGGCAGCACAAGACCGGTCGGCGTGGAAAGCCTTGGGGGAGGCATTTGTCCAGCAGTGGACATCTATAGGCTGAAGAAGAAGAAGACTGAAAAATAAGCCTAATTTTACACTGCAACAAGCTAACAAGCCACAGCCTATAAGTAACTGAGTACGTCATTATCACACTATTTCGATCGTCACAACTAACGCAGAGGTTTGCGGCTTGCAAAAGTACTTGAAACTTGCTTCGCAGCCGCTTCAGTATAACGCTTTGCAGCGCTGTAGCGATGTCACTCTGAAACAGTAAGTTGACAACGCTTCCTTTGCCGACTTGGAAGTTTAAACTTGATAAATAATTTATGGTACAGAACTAGTGGCCTGAGCGACTGCGTTTGAGACCGAACTGTATCAATTACCGTCAGGTAATTGATACAGTCGGTTGGTCGGTTGGTAATGGTCTCCTTACGTCAGTAAGGAGAACATTATGCTATCTTTCTAACCGACTTCAAAAAAGGAGGAGTTCATCAATTTTGACTGCATGGTTATCGCAGTGGTTAAGCTATTGTCTCCTGCGCTGCGTGTCGCGGGTTCGATTCCCGCACGGAACAAATATTTGTATGACATACCTACCTCCCTCGTCGGTTAACCGATTATTCAAAGACGCCTGAACCGATTTGCAAAACTGTTTTTTTTTTTTTGTTTGATAGAGTACCTATACTTCCCGCGTGGTCACATTGTCATCTGGTCAAAATCTAATGATAAATTGAGAAATTGCAGGAATCCTTAAAATTGTATAGGCAATTTTAATGTTTATCTTATATTTCGTAAAGCATTATTTTCACAACTTAAAAATGAAAACTTTTTTTGTCAAAGATATACAAAAACCAAAGACACCATGACCAATGACATGTACCTACGAGTATATTCGTTTTTGCACCGACTTCTTAAATGTTTTGGAAGTCGGTTGCTTTTTTTTTATTACAAGAAACGGGGAAAAAAGCTCCACCATACCATACTACCATATTTGCAGAAATCCTACAGCGCTCTCGGCGCTGCTGCGGCTGCCTCGCTTTTGCAGCGCATCGGGAATGTTCGCGAGCGTCCGCATAGACTGGTTTTATGCCAGTATGCGCAAGAGGGCGTCCTCGATGGCAAGTAGAGTGCGGGACAGCGGCAACAGTCTTCTTACCGTTGTTGCCAACAGATTGGACGGGCCTTTCATGCAGCACTGGCAGGCCTTACATGCACCCGTTTATCAATCTTGGGGCAGGTAGAATTAACATTATTATTATTTTGTTTTGAATTTGGACATTTCCTTATTTATTTGAGGTCAGCACAATATGTATTTTTATTCCATTTTAATCGTCATCTCGTAATTTCATCAATTCATCATTCACACACATACAGGAACACACCTGAACATAAGCCACTCAAGAGCATCATCATCATCATCATCATCATCATCCTGTAGCAGTCCACTGCTGGACAAAGGCCTCCAATTTCACGCAATTCAACTCGATTGTCGATGTCGATGGCGTGGTGGCCTAGTGGTTAAAAGACCAGCCTCTCAATTATGAGTGTGCGGGTTCAATTCCGGGTCAGGCAAGTACGTACAAATGTAACTTGTCGTAACTTAAGTCATATGTACTTTCTAAGTGCATCTTGGACACCAATGACTGATTATAAGGCGGAGGAAACGGAAGAAAAACAGAACATGTTTTTTTGAAACAGAAGATGTTTTCCTTCCGTTTGAAATCGTCGTGATTTCTCAATCCTTCTCTGTATGAGAGGAGACCTGTGCCCAACAGTGGGACGTTAAAAAGGTTGAAGATGATGAATCGCCAACTCTCATCCAGTTACTACCAGCCATCCTGTGAAGATCGTCGCTCCACCTGCCTGAGGGAGTCCCACCTTACGTCTACCGATTCGCGGTCTCCACTCTAGAACACGTCTACCTCAACTCAAGAGCATCTTCTTCTTCTTCAGCCTATAGATGTCCACTGCTGGACAAAGGCCTCCCCCAAGGCTTTCCACGCCGACCGGTCTTGTGCTGCCCGCATCCATCGGCTTCCCGCGACCTTCACCAGGTCATCGGTCCACCTTGTTGGGGGCCTCCCTACGCTGCGTCTTCTAGTACGTGACCGCCGCTCCATAACCTTACTGCCCCATCGGCCATCGGTTCTACGAGAAATGAGCCCTGCCCACTGCCACTTAAGTTTAGCGACTCGCAGAGCTATGTCGGTGACTTTGGTTTTCTGCTTAAGAGCATGCATGCACTAAAGGAGATGTTTCATTTTGGGCCACCACTATGTACGCTATATGTATAAATAAAAAGGAAAAAAAATAGATGATGTTCATAAAAATACAACTAAATTAATTTGAATAAAAATACAAGTAGATAACCCTTTATTAAGGTAGCCATGACACTTTTTATGACGTTTGATTGGCGACTGTGACAGTACTATTTTCCCGTTGTGTTCGTGCCGAGTGTTCATTAGAGCTGATTGTGTTTATTTAATGGGCCGTATGTTCGGAATTCATGTTTTGTTTTTTTCGCAGTCATATGGTAGATAATATAGATACGATAGCCTTAGATACATGACACGTCAATCAAATGTCACTGTCAATTATTAATGTAGCCATGACACTTTTTATGACGTTTGATTGGCGACTGTGTTATTACTATTTTCCCGTTGTGTTCATGCCGAGTGTTGATTTGATCTGATTGTGTTTATTTAATGGGCCGTATGTTCGGCATTCATGTTTTGTTTTTTTTCGCAGTCATATGGTAGATAATATAGATACGATAGATCAAATGTCACTGTCAAAATCTTATTTCGCTTATTGCTGACCACTATATTTATTAATAGTTGTGTTGCACTCCTTGGCCGAATTAAATTGAATCTGTATAAAAGCTAAGCCAAAATATAGGAAATTAACATTAAAAACAGTTAACTATAGCGTAACTATACCTAGCATTAAGTGTACAATGTGCTGGCCCAGGCTCCATACATTTCTGAACCATCTCCTTTATTAAATTTTACGTAATCTTAATATTGTAGTACTCCTGTAACACAAGTACCATCTAGCACGGGAGTCAGGGCTTCAAATTAAATGTAACACGTTAGTACGTCGATAAAACTTTATTATTTACTAGCTTTCCGCCCGCGGCTTCGCCCGCGTGGAGTTCGGTTATATCGCGTTTCTAAGAGAACTCTTCAAAAGTCCGGAATCAAAACTATCCTATGTTATTTCTTTCTCAAGGGCAACTATATCTTTGTACCAAATTTCAATAAAATCAATTCAGTGGGTTAGACGTGAAAGCGTAACAGACAGACAGAGTTACTTTCGCATCTATAATATTAGTATTTCATCCATCGTTTCTGTCGCAACTCTTATTGCAAACGAAATTCATACGCAAAACTTTCCCCACGACAAATTTTCCTCATTCCTCGCATTACATACCCGTACCATGACAATCGATTTCTACTTTCAGACATCCTCTTATGTTTTTATTTCATATTCTATTGCATTCGTGTACACACATCCAAAACTAGTAATAAAACTAACTATAATAATATCCACACGATTATTTCCGTCGTGGTAACCATTTTCATTGTCTAATTCTTTAATGTGATAGTCCGCAGTTATTCCGGTAGTAATTATAATCTTGACCACGAGTGGCGCCCACGTACCGGAAGACGCAGCGTAGGGGCCCCCCAAAAGGTGGACCGATGATCTGGTGAAGGTCGCGGGAAGCCAATGGATATGGGCAGCACAAGGCCGGTCATCGTGGAAAGCCTTGAGGGAAGCATTTATCTAGCAGTGGATCTCCATAAACTGAGGAAGAAGAAGAATTGGTTGACCGCAATCCCACCTTATGGTAAGCAGTGATGCAATCGTTGATGACATCAATCGTTGTTTGAAGACTCTTAAATTGTAGTCAGACGGAAACGCGGCCGCTAGAAAATTGTTCCAGTCCCTCAATCTACGGGGTATAAAGAAGAGGCGAAATGCTTCGTTCGGATCGTTGAGGTATCAACAATGCAAGGGTGGAAACTCACCGTACACGGGTCTTCCGAAGATGGAACGGAGATGGGGGAATTCTTTAATGGTCGTCTTTTATACGCGGTATAATAGACGACCATGGAATGTTCAGGCGCATGGACAACCATCGTTGCGTCCTTTCCAAGGCATGGAGGTATCACATTACTATCTTCCAAACTCTGGATTGCTACTGAAAACTTCCTGGTAGTTAAACCCAGTAACACCTAGCTCGACCTACGAACTGAGCCAAGCAATTTGAATCATTTTGAAGCATATTGCTAATCCATTACCCCATCTGTTAAGAAAAATGTGCCTCCTCAACAACGTAAATAACGCAATGAATGTTGTTGAACTTACTGATTGTGTGTACGTAATAAACCCTTCAGGACCCTCAGCATTGGCTTGCGACCACGATACCAAAGGGACAGTTGTTTAAATTGGAATGTAATATAGAGAAAGACTTGGTGGTAGGCAATAAAATCGGCGCCGGTAGATGTTACCACCCACCAGACAATGTCTTGCCGCCAAGCGATTCGTCGTGTTTCGGCATGATGTCTGGTGAAGCCGTACGGAGGACGGGTCGGAGCAGTTGTGTAGCGATGTGTACCGGGTACGATGCGCCAGATGTTTTTGTGTTGGAAGTATGGTTGTGGAGGGTCTCCAAATCAGTCTCCCTCAGGCGCAGCATCGTTGATTGTGTTGTTGTGTTTAACATTGCAATACCTCGCCGTCTTCCTTCCTCTCCACTCAGTTTTTTGAGTGAATAGGCTGATAAAAAAACTAGCGTGCTTTACCATCAACGATTGCGCTTACCATCAAGCGGGATTACAGTCAAGCACTAGTTTATAATTATATTTAAAAAGGTTTCATCTACAACTTTTAAATACAGTATTTAAAATTAGCCTATCAAAGTATTTTTCGATATTCTAAGCACTTTTAAGTTGATAAAGCTTCACTCGAGTGAATATCCTTGTGTTTTATTCCACGGCAAAATTTGCATAGAAATGAACATTCATCTGTTTATTTCACGTTGTTCAAAGTTGTCATAGGCTAAAATCACCGTTGAATTATGCAGTAATGAATTAATTTTTCACTATTGATTTCTTTTGTGTTTGTTTTCTAGTAAAAGATGATGAATGAAAAGCATTAAATAAACAATCTTTCAGGAATCTGAAATCACCATGGTCACCAAATATTTGCTTTATGGAAATCTCCTTTATCATTCAATTTGCACAACGCAGTATCAGACAAATAGATAAACTTATTTTTATATAAGCAAATACTGGCAACACTAAAATCACGCATCGACTTCCCCTTTTATAACAAAACACTCGTAAAATAGAAGCCGTATCTATATGAATTCAATATAAACAACCCCTGCCTACTCCCCTCCTTCTGGGATAGTTGGGTAAAAGTTCTTTGAACTACTAGGGTTGATTTACCACTATAAAAGATCACTAAAGTTTTATGGCGGTGATTTGTTGCCACTGAATTTTACGATTGTAAGGGCACGGTCTCCGCTGAAGTGGCAAGCCTCTTTGCTAAATTTCCGCCATGGAATCTTGAGGTCAAAGCCCACATATGGAAGTGACAAAAGAAGGTAAAGACTAAGGACTGGAACAATTTGCCAGCGGCGGTGTTTCCGTCGGTCTACAATTTAAGTGTCTTCAAGGCTAGAGTGGCTCTTAATAAACTAGCGTGCTGTACTATCAACGATTTCATCACTGCTTACCATCAGGCGAGATTGCGGTCAAGCACTTGTTTATCCATACTAATCCCTACTAATATTATAAATGCGAAAGTAACTCTGTCTGTCTGTCTGTCTGTTACGCTTTCCCGCTTAAACCTCTCAACCGATTTTGGTGAAATTTGGCACAGATAATCTTTAGACCCTGAGAAAGGACATAGGCTACTTTTTATCCCGGAAAATTTGATATTCCCGAGGGAAATTTAAAAAGCGCGATATAACCGAATTCCACGCGGGGGAAGCCGTGGGCGGAAAGCTAGTAATTTATAAAAAAAAAACATCGGGGTCCAGGTAGACCCTGATATTTTCTTTTTTTATAAATTGGCAGTGGAGTTCCACTGCTACGAGAAATAACGGCACAGCAGACAAAGCTTCGGCAGAATCTCATGGCGACATGGAGAGTGCGATTTTCGCAATACAGTACTGAACACGTCACAATTGTGGTAATCCCATACTTGGAAAGTGAATAGAGACTTCACCTTCAGCCTAACACAGGTCTTAACCGGGCAGAGTTGTTTCAGGAGGTTCCTGTTATCTTTTCCTGAGAAATCGTGGCTCCTGGCACAGACAAATGAAAGAACTCGGGTGAATTTTAGTCACTTAAAGTCTGGCACCTCTGCCCTCTGGTGGTCGGGGTCTTCGCCCAGAGTGGAAGAAATCATTGAAAGTAATAAAGAAAAAACGGTTCATTAACACCACTCTACTTTCTCATCAGTCGAGAAACCAGAATGTCCGATTGTTTGTACGACTCTTTTTGGCAATACTCGGCAGCATTTTAGCTCAATCAGACTCGCTTATTTCCACGACGACGCGTCGTGTTTCACGCGCGCCTCAAAGAGATGTCAGCACATCGTGACTGGGTCCACAAAGACCGATACCTGGGTCAAGGTAGCGGGTTGGTTAAAAAAGAAATCCTGGCCCTGGCGCACAGGCAAGAGAAGAAACACGGGTGGGTTTTAGTAAGTAAAAGTCTGACACGTTTTTCCGCTCCGCCCAGAGCGGGAGAGGTCATTTGAAGATTTCCCATCCAGAACAAAAAAAAAACGTTATTTACAAACGTTCTAATGACTAGCATCTGCTTGACCAAATATGTATTTCTTGATATTTAAATGTCCCTTAAAAATTATCCACGTTTTAAATCAGTCCTCTAAGTGGTATACCTCGTTTTTATACAGTACTAGCTTTCCGCCCGCGGCTTCGCCCGCGTGGAGGTCGGTTATATCGCGCTTTTTAGATTTCCCTCGGGAACATTACATTTTTTCGGGATAAAAGGTAGCCTATGTTCTTTCTCAGGGTCTAAAGATTATCTGTGCCAAATTTCATCAAAATCGGTTGAGAGGTTTAAGCGGGAAAGCGTAACAGACAGACAGACAGACAGACAGACAGACAGACAGAGTTACTTTCGCATTTATAATATTAGTATGGATGTTAAATAACAGAGGGCGTTCCCTTAAACTCGTTAATATATATCATTAATAGATTAAAATAAAAATATCAGCATAGAAAAATAGGCATAAAAAAATCCGAATAAAAAAAAATTATAATTGAAAATAAATTTGAAACCTCCTGTTTTAAATCAAAATAGTAGTCGTCATGTATAAATAAATTGCGACGTTGCCGTCTTTCAAGTTCGCGTGTACAGTGTGTTTCTTTTACATGTCAATTTAAATTTTTATTGAATATTTTCATATTGAAAAAATTTTAAAACATTTTGTTTTCGAATGGAAATATTTTTTTTAGCATGTATGTATGCTATACTATTTCGGGTTAACGGGAACGCCCTCTGTTAGTTAACATACTGTATAATGCTTTAATGTTTACAAAAAGGAAACAACAACACGCCAGTGATTATTAAAGACTATTTTCCTTTTTTTTTTCTTTTAAGGATTTTTTTTTATTTTGATTCTTATTTTTTCCGTTTTTGAATGAAAGATTTTTCCTTCAACATTTGTCGCTTGATGTTTTTTTACACCGCCACTTAGTTTTCATACAATTTACATTTGATCACACACACTGGCCAGCGGGTGTAATGTTTACACGAGCCAACTTTTTTACAATCAAACTATTTCGTGTATAGGAGCCTTACAATGCCGACAGAGCAAGTTTACGATACTCCCAAGTCTTTGGTGACAGTTTTATTACGGTGCATTATCTCATTATTCATGCTAGTTGAAAATCTAAGGAGTATTCTTGTCACTTTGATTTTCCAATAAAATGTTACCCCTAATAAAATTCTACTAATTTTAAAAACTTTTTCTATCTGTCAATAAATACGTCCTCAGAAATGAGGAGACCCACAGAAGAACCAAAGTCACCGATATAGCTCTTCGAGTCGGTAAAATTAAATGGCAGTCAGCAGGGCACATTGCTCGTAGAACCGATGGCTGATGGGGCAGTAAGGTTGTGGAGTGGCGGCCACATACCGAAAGACGCAGCATAGGGAGGCCCCCAACAAGGTGGACCGATGACCTGGTGAAGGTCGCGGGAAGCCGATGGATGCGGGCAGCACAAGACCGGTCACGTGGAAAGCCTTGGGGGAGGCCTTTGTCCAGCAGTGGACATCTATAGGCTGAAGAAGAAGAAGGTACGAGGGAATTGCAAGATTTGATTCCCCATCTCAGTTCCATCATCGGACGATCTGTAGTGCGGTGAGTTTCCACCCTTACGTTGTTGACAACACAACGATCCTAACGAATAGTTTCACCTTGTCTTTTATATCGCGTACAGCGAGGTACCGGAACAGTTTGCCAGCGGCGGTGTTTCCGTCAGACTACGATTTGAGTGTCTTTAAGGCTAGAGTGAATAGGCTCTTAATAAACTAGCGTGCTTTACCATCAACCATTGCATCATTGCTTACCATCAGGCGGGATTGCGGTCAAATACTAATTTATATTTATAAAAAAAATCTGATTAATAGAGTGCTACACAATTAGGTTGCCGAACCCACACAAATGTTAAGAAAAATCGTCTAGCGTTGCAATGTTTGTAAATGGGCACTATAATTAATTATCAACCTAATAATTAAGCTATTGCAATTAATCTTTTCTTTCTTCTGCTAAAAGAAACGTCCCACACTAGGAATTTCTCCAGTATCGTGGGTGCGTTTATAAACACTTATATTCATATACACTAACAGCCAGACCCTTTTTTTTTTTGGGATGAGAAATCATCAAATGACCTCTACCGCTCTGGGCGGAACGGAAGGGCGTATCAGACTTTTACTGACTAAAACCCGCCCATGTTTCTTCACTTGTCAGTGGGTCGCGGACCGCGGTTTATTTTTTAACTAACCCGCAACTCTGACCAGGCGTCGGTCTTCGAGGACCCCGTCACGATGTGCTGACATCTCTTTGAGGCGCACGTGAAACGCGACGCGCCGTCAACCCGGGCCTGATCCTTACCGGGCGGCGAGCTGAGGGCAAGCTCGCGCAAACAGGCAGACCCTGATCAACTACCTGTAGGCCATAAAAATAGTTGTTCCACGCGGCCTTAATCTATGGCAGTAGCCTCCGGTTCTTTGAAGCCCAAAATCCAACAACCAGTCATTTCAAGGGGTACTGTACTTCCCAATAACTGGGTTGTGGAGGTCAGATTAGACTGGAAACCGACCCTAACATCACGCACAAAGGGTTCCATGCCATTGATATATGAAATTAAAGGATTTAAGTTATTTGTATGAAAGATTACGGGGTAATAAGCGGTTTACGATTTACGAGGTATTAAAAAAAAACTACTTACTAGATCTCGTTCAAAACAATTTACGTTGGTAGTTTTTATAGTAATGTACATCATATGTTTTTTTAGATTTTTCATTTTCTTATTTTAGAAGTTAGAGGGGGGGGGGGACCAACTTTTTTCCACTTTGGAAGCGTCTGTCACGCGAACTATTCGGTTTACAAAAAAAATATTTTAGAAACCTCGATTCTATTTTTGAATACCCATCCATGGATACGTATGACTTTGATGAAAAAAAAAATTAAGTTTCAGTTCTAAGTATGGAGAGACCCCACTATTTTTTTATTAACCGACTTCAAAAAGGAGGAGGTTACTCAATTCGACCGTATATATGCTTTTTTTTTATGTTTGTTCGCGCATAACTTCGTGGTTTATAAACCGATTTCGATAATTCTTTTTTTGTTGGAAAGAAGACATTCCCAAGGTGGTCCCATGATAAGAACATCAGGGTCTGATGATGGAAGACCAGAGAAATCAAGGGGAACTTTCAAAAATCGTAGGGGCGTTTAGTGCATTTCTTAGTATTTTCATTAATTATTTTAAAGCACTACAATTTGATAAAGGTCTGGAGTAGATCTGATGATGGATCCGGGAGACAGTCGAAGGAACTCCTCAACAATTCACAGCAGCTACCTTGTGTTTGGGCTTGATTAATTTGTATTGATAAGAACTTTACACCTAGATGGGTTGTGACTGTCATAAGAGCACTGATGATGAAGACAAAGGCCAGTTCCAGGAACTCCTCAACGGTTTGTAGTAGCTACTTTGTGTTTGGTTTTAATTCATTTATATTGATGAGAACTTTGCACCCATTGGGTTGAAATAATGGTCTGCAGTAAATCTGATGATGAAGACCATAGGCAGTCGAGAGAAGTCTTCAAAATTACGGGTAAAAATTAAAGTAAACAAAATTACGTAATTACCCAACTATATTTGCGTCAGCTTCCAGTCTGACCGGATGTAACTAAATACATAGTGCCTACTTTTCACAACTAAAAAGTGTAAAATAAATACTTTTTTACAAAAAAAAACAACCGACTTCTAAAAACCACTACAAAGTGAAAAATAACTAATTTCGGAAGTCGGTGTCAAAAACTAATATACAAAAACTAAAGACACCGACTTCCGAAATTAGTTATTTTTCACTTTGTAGTGGTTTTTAGAAGTCGGTTGTTTTTTTGTAAAAAAGTTTTTTTTTTTTGCATTAAAATCTTAATGCAGTTCACAGAATACATCTACCTACCAAGTTTCAACAGTATAGCTCTTATAGTTTCGGGAAAAAATGGCTGTGACATACTTACGGACAGACGGATAGACAGACATGACGAATCTATAAGGGTTCCGGTTTTTGCCATTTGGCTACGGACCCCTAAAAAAACTAGACAGATAGTGAGCTGCACATCAAGTCGTTTACTTATTATACCTTTTCAGGGTGGACTCTTACGCCCCTTATTACAAAACAAGGGTTCAGTTGAGACTGTACCCTAATTACGTAACAAACTATTAGTATCAGTTGGAATCATTTCGAAGCATATTGCGTATCCATTGCTCCAAAGGTTCAAAAAAGTGTCTTCCCAATGACGTAAATAACGCAATGAATGTGGTTGAATTGTTAAAATCAAACCCATTGGTACTGATAGTGTGTAACGTAATTACCCCAGTGATTTAAACCAAATGGATAGATAGTTATAGAGATATGAACCTTTATAGAAACTCAGTTCTTTATTCAAAAATGACGGCTTGTTTCGGTGCAAAATTGTCATTTTTATATAAAGAACTTTGCCTAAATCTGAATAAAATTCGAAATACAAATACTGACTCAAAGATTTAGCGTAGCAGTTAAGTTAGATTTCGTTCTAAAATAACAGGGTAAGAGTTTCTTGCCTATTATTTTCTATACGAATAAATGTTTTGGATGAATCCAAGCCTAGAATCCTTATCTTACTAGAATTTATTCTATTTTCTTGTAAATGTTGACATTCCGAAATGCCTTTTAATGATCTACTTCAAATAAATTACTTGCCTTTGATTCAAGAGAATGGCCAGTAACGAGACGCATTCGTAATTCAAAAAAACTGTTATAATCAAATTGTTCCTATAGTAATCGATCTTCTGTAGAGGCATTATCCCACATTACAATACTGTTAGTAAGACGGTAGACGTTGCCCATACATTAGTAAATCTTTATCCTTTAGGCCTAGTGTAGTTTGTGTGGTTTCTAAGGCGGGCGCGAGGTATCAAACCTCTGAGCCCCTTCCATCATAGTTCGGTCAGTATTCCAGAAGGAAACTCAAGCATTGATCTATATTTAAACATTACTTAAAACTAGTTTCAAACGAGACTTAAGTAATGCTTGAGTTTTGAGTGACGTTCTGTAATACGGACCTTAGAGTCTCAAGCGATGCGTGCGCGCCTTGCATTACGCAAAGCGCGCGTGCGTCCCTTGCGAAATAATTTCGTAAAAAAAAAGAAGTGTGGATTGATGGTTCAACAACAACCATTTCATGCAGATCAATATTTGGAACACATTAAGCTATAGATTAGTAAGATTTTGCAAGGTGATGCAGAATGTCACGTTGCTGGATCGATGCGACTCGCAACGAGTCTTGCGTCAAGCGACACTCGCACGCTTCACTTGTTTTCGTTCGTAACTCCGCAAGTCGCGTGCCTCGTGATAAGCTCTAAACAACTTCTTGCAATATTACTTTTCCACAAACGCTATTGCAAGACACGTTTCGCTGGCCTGTGAAGCTTGTGGCCACGGGGTTAAAGTAAGCCCTAACCCCGCCTCTTTTAATCCTGTCTAAGTACAGGATTATGAGAGGCAATGACCCTGGCTATCTATAATATAATTTAAATAGAAAAGCGTTAATAAATAATTAAATGAAAAAGGCGATGCTGCAAACTTATGTTTTTTCGTATCGTATTGAGCTTAGTGGTGTGACATTGAACACTTGAATTTTTGTTAGTCTGTTCAGCGTGTCGTTTGCGCATGCCGCTTGAACGTGTCGCTTGGGCGTGTCGATTGAGCATGTCGCTTTGACGTGTTGCTTAAGCGTGACGCTTGAGCGTGTCGCTTGAGCATGTCGCTTGAGCTTGTCGCTTGAGCGTGTCGCTTGAGCGTGTCGTCTGCGCATGCCGCTTGACCGTGTCGCTTGAGTGTATCACTTAAGCGACACGCTCAAGCGATACACTCAAGGAACATGCACAATGACCCTGGCTATCTAGAATTTAAATAGAAAAGCGTCAATAAATAATTAAATGAAAAGGCATGCTGCAAACTTATGTTTTTTCGTATCGTATTGAGCTTAGTGGTGTGACATTGGACAGTTATAAACTAATTCTTTGAATTTTTGTTAGTCTGTTCAGCGTGTCGTTTGCGCATGCTGCTTGAACGTGTCGCTTGGGCGTGTCGATTGAGCGTGTCGCTTTAACGTGTTGCTTAAGCGTGACGCTTGAGCGTGTCGCTTGAGCATGTCGCTTGAACTTGTCGCTTGAGCGTGTCGCTTGAGCGTGTCGTCTGCGCATGCCGCTTGGCCGTGTCGCTTGAATGTATCGCTTGAGCGACACGCTCAAGCGATACATTCAAGGAACATGCACAATGACCCTGGCTATCTAGAATTTAAATAGAAAAGCGTCAATAAATAATTAAATGAAAAAGGCATGCTGCAAACTTATGTTTTTTCGTATCGTATTGAGCTTAGTGGTGTGACATTGGACAGTTATAAACTAATTCTTTGAACTTTTGTTAGTCTGTTCAGCGTGTCGTTTGCGCATGCCGCTTGAACGTGTCGCTTGGGCGTGTCGATTGAGCGTGTCGCTTTGACGTGTTGCTTAAGCGTGACGCTTGAGCGTGTCGCTTGAGCATGTCGCTTGAGCTTGTCGCTTGAGCGTGTCGCTTGAGCGTGTCGTCTGCACATGCCGCTTGGGCGTGTCGCTTGAATGTATCGCTTGAGCGACACGCTCAAGCGATACACTCAAGGAACATGCACAATGACCTGGCTATCTAGAATTTAAATAGAAAAGCGTCAATAAATAATTAAATGAAAAAGGCATGCTGCAAACTTATGTTTTTTCGTATCGTATTGAGCTTAGTGGTGTGACATTGGACACAGTTATAAACTAATTCTTTGAATTTTTGTTAGTCTGTTCAGCGTGTCGTTTGCGCATGCCGCTTGAACGTGTCGCTTGGGCGTGTCGATTGAGCGTGTCGCTTTGACGTGTTGCTTAAGTGTGACGCTTGAGCGTGTCGATTTAGCATGTCGTTTGAGCGTGTTTCTTGAGCGTGTCGTTTAAACATACCGCTTGAGCGTGTTGCTTGAGCTTACCGCTTGAGCCTACCGCTTGAGCGTGTCGCTTGAGCTTGTGTGGGTGAGGCCTAATGGTACCCAACGAATAAGGCCAACCAAATCTTTGTAGACGAACCCTCAAAGTGTAAGGATAGATTCTTTACATTACTGCGGAATTTATTCGGTGAATAGCAAAAGGCTTCATCCTCAATAACGATATTGGCCGAAGGATAATGACTAGCGAATATTTCCTTTTCAATGGAAGAAGATTTCCTGGAAATGCTGGAAATCATCATACGTCTAACCTTTCTCCAATATGGCTTCATTTTACAGACGAATTGATATATAAATGACGGAGAGTTTTTTCAAGCATATTTCAATGAACTGCGGTGGCCTAATGGTATCGGTCGCGACTTACAAGTTTTAGATCGTAAGTTTGAAACCCATGAGGCGCTTTACTTTGTGTAAATTATTTCAAAGCGGTGAAGGAAAAAATCGTGAGGAAACCGGCATGTCCTAGAGCTAAAAACTTCGAAGACATGTGACATTTACCAAGCCGTACTGGGCCAGCGTGGTAGATTACGGCCCAGTCCCTCTCACCGAGAGGAGGTCTGTGTCCCAGGAGTGTGAACATTATAGGGTGATTAGGTATGTATATTTCAATTACCACCACTACGATCCGGACGAAGCGTTTCGCCTCCTCCTTTATACCGCGTACATCGAGGGACTGGAACAATTTGCCAGCGGCAGTGTTTCCGTCGGACTACAATTTGAGTGTCTTCAAGGCTAGAGTGAATAGGCTCTTAATAAACTAGTGCGCTTTACCATCAACGATTGCGTCACTGCTTACCATCAGGCAGGATAGCAGTCAAGCGCTGGTTTATAATATGTAAAAAAAAAATTTAAAAAAGTCCCTCTTACCGAGAGGAGGTCTGTGTCCCAGGAGTGAGAACATTATAGGGTGATTATGTATATTTCAATTACTGTGGATATATATTATTTTGGTTATTGTGCAATAGAAAACGGGTATTAGTTCAAATCACATTATAATTTACGAACAAGTAAGTCGCTCTAGCTTATCACACACAATAGGTACAAAACTTAACGATACGCGACACAGGTTCTAAACGCATGCTGACAGTGGACCGCTCATGCAGCTGTAGCTCCCACAAACTCAGGCTAACCTCTATCGAGCGCCACCAGATGGCGCTGATGTCCCGAAAAGAACACTGAGTTTCAAATTGCAATAACATGTGTTGTGTCTGGTGAAGCCGTACGGAGGACGGGTCTAAGCAGATGAGATGTGTGCCGGGTATGATGCGCCAAATGTTGTTCTGTCGGGAGTTTGGTCGTGGAGGGTCCCCAGATCAATCTCCCTCTGGCGCTGCATCGTTGATCATGTTGTTAGGTTTGACATTGCATCACCTCGCTCAACTGACGTCTTCCCTCCTATTCGCTTAGTTTTTTGAGTGAATTAGGCTCTTAATAAACTAGCGCGCTTTACCATCAACGGTTGCATCACTGCTTACCAACAGGCGGGATTGTGGTCTAGCACTAGTTTATAATTATGATTTTAAAAAACGAGATATTCACTTTCACGTTTGTCAATTATGAACCTCGGGGTTTGATCTGTAAGTAAACTTTTACTATACAGTATTTAAAATTAGTCCATCAAAGTATTTTTCGATATTCCTAATACTTTTATATTGATAAAGCTTCACTCGAGTGAATATCCTTGTATCCGGCAAAATTTGTATAGAAATGAACATTCATCTGTTTATTTCAAATTCTTCAAAGTTGTCAAAGGTTGAAATCATCATTAAATTATGCACTAATAAAATTAATTTTTTACTGCTGTTTTGTTTTGTGTTATAATATTACATTTCACCATCAGGGGTGAATTGTCGCCTTCGGGTTGTGGAGGTCAGACGGCAGTCACTTCACGGAAAATGTCGAAGTTTAGCCATATCAGCAGTTGGACTGGTAAAGCGGACCCCAGACTCCAAAGCTGAAAACGCTTCGGATGCGACTGGGATTAACGCTGTGATGATGATGATGATGGCCATCAGGGGTGGATTGCGTTCAACTAATATACGCGATTTACAACAAATAAAAAAGATACAAATGTAATATAAAACTGTAACTTATTAAATTTAAATTCGTATCAACAAATTCTTATTTTTAGTTTAAGTTATGGGTAATTGAAATCAGCGTCCACTTAGCGGGAGACAATTTTCTTGAATCAAAGCTAAGAACAGTCGACCATATGACCTCTAAAATGCAACAAAAATATCAAAATGGGAGCTTTGATAGCGCAGAGGGACAGATAGATACACAACACAAATACATAGATATACCGAGACATACATATAGATAGACAGACACAAACACACAGATATATAATAAAAAAAAGTTAAAAAACTAAAACCCAACTACGACAAAAAACGACGCTGAAAAAGTATAAAACAAGATTTTCAGAATACTGAACTGAACAAAGTTGCTAATGTAGTTGCAAGTAAATGGACACAGTAGTAATGTCATACAATACTATTCTGAAGTATGCAATATTCACTATGTAGAGATATATTTTCATGTTTGGAAAGGCGTAGTCACGCGTTGTCAAGGTGCTACGGTAGGTAGGTATATGTAACGTGTGACTACGGCTTTCCAAACATGAAAATATATCTCTACATAGTGAATATTGCATACTTCAGAATAGTATTGTATGACATTACTACTGTGTCCATTTACTTGCAACTACATTAGCAACTTTGTTCAGTTCAGTATTCTGAAAATCTTGTTTTTTTTATTTGTACTATTTTGGTGTTAAAGTGTATTTGTGGCGCATATTATTAACAAAAGTTAAACTGATGAACTAAAAACTAGGTACTTGACATATTACATCTACACGCACATATAACAACATAAGCCCGAAGGCATATAGCGCAGAGGCCTTTTTATGGGAGATTTAGCCAGTTATCAAACTGTTTCCGCCTTCACCGCGTGGAGTTACTCCCAGCTTATGTCGTTTTCAATAGTGCATTACATATTCTAATAATGATCACACTGCTCTACATTGCATAAAGCGATTCACAGTTCCCGTGATCCGCGCTTTACTCTTATCACTCATATTTAACATCATTAAAGCATTCTTGTAATTATGTACAAGCATAAAGCACTCGTGAAGCTCTTTCACGTGATACCAAACACGGTATATTTATTTTAATTTTATATTAACATAGAACTTTTTATCCGCTAGAGGGCGCAATACTAAATTTGGTGACAAGCTTTATAGCTCATAACTAACAGAATATCAAGGCCTTTCTAATGGTACTGCAGTGGTCTTATTCTGATAAGTAGTAAAGAAGCTATGAACGAAAAGATGTGAATTATATGCAACCAGCCCATGAATACAGGTAAAGTCACACGCAAATGCTAGCAATATATATATATTCAAAATGTACAAGTGAAGCGCTTTCAAATGATACCAAACACGGCATATTTATCTTAACTTTTTTTTTTTACTCTGTATATTTTGTCCGCTAGAGGGCGCCACGGTAGATTTTGTGAAACCCCATATAGCCTATAACCAGCGGACAATTAAGACGCTTCTAATGATATATCATTTGTCGAATTCTGATAAGTAGTTTAGAAGTTACAAGGGAACAGATGAACATACATACATACATACATACATACATACATACATACATACATACATACATACATACATAGCCTGTCAAAATCATAACCCTCCTTTTGCTTTGCCGTAGTCGGGTAAAAAGATGTGAATTGTATGCAATCAGCCCATGAATACAGGTAAAGTCACAGGCAAATGCTAGTAATATATATATATTCAGAATGTACAAGTAAAACGCTTTAAAATGATACCAAACACGGCATATTTATCTTAACTTTATTTTTTTACTCTGTATGTTTTGTCCGATAGAGGGCGCCACATTAGATTTTGTGAAATCTTATATAGCCTATAACCAGCGGACAATTAAGACGCTTCTAATGATATGTCATTTGTCGAATTCTGATAAGTAGTTTAGAAGTTACGAGGGAACAGATGAACATACAATACATACATACATATGTATATACATACATACCAGTGGCGAAGAGTCCATACACGCCGATTCCCACCGGGTTACCTTTCAAAAATCAGTTCCATATTCATACAAAAGTATTTACATTCTATTTCATTAACAAAGTATTATTAATCAAATGCCTGCGCGATTTACAATAGCCATAGTAATTCTTAGCAATACCCTAAGTATCACATTTCATTTTATAGTCGTAAATTAATCAGCGCTTAAATTTTTCGTACATTACATTGAAGGGAACTCGACGAATTACAGCCTACCTCGGTCAAACGTTTTACTATGAGGCGAAAAGAGACAGAGCGTGTCAGACATCTCTTTCTAATGATCGCTAACCGTCCGTAATTTTTGAGAAAAGATAGGCTGATGCCGACCGGCTTGCAGTTCTCTCCTCTCTTCTATTAGAATGAGACAAAGAAACGTTATAATGAAATCCTTCGCAAGTCATATTCTTTTTATTTTGGCATATTTTCGTGTTCCATTTCGTTTGGTTGAAAATAAATTATTGTTAGTATGTGACATGTGTTCGTTTTTTTCGTTTGTTATATTTTAATATTTGTGGTATTTAAACTGTGACTGATTCTGTAACGTAATTTAATCGCAGATTAAATACTGTGTATTTTGTTTGTTATTATGGCTTTAATTCATATAGAGTGCTGCTCAACTGAGTACCTGCTGAATGAACTTAAAGTCTTACGTCAGCGTCGTTAAATAAATTGGACACCTATGAGCTTTTTTTACAGCTCCAGAATACGTCTTTGAAATACGCATTTTCTCAAGTTTCGACTCTTTGCAGTTTAATTCTGACCCTCCCCATTTCAGTAGCTTCAGCTGAGCGGTCATTTTCTGCTTTAAAACGCATTCACACATATGTGCGAAACTGCCAAAAAGAGCAGAGATTGTCCGATTTGGCTATCATGTCAATTAAAAAAAAATTGCTTAATAAAATGAAAAGTAATCCGAATTTTTATAACATCATTTTAGCTCATTTTGTTAAAAAAAAAAACAGACGCATTGCATTACAATATAAATAACGTTGTGATTGTGTATAATTTGCTTTATTTTTGCTTAATATTTTTGTTGGTTTTGGATCGGTGTTTGTGCGGTTCGGTTTTTAACACTATTATTTTTGTAATTTTTTATTTTATTTTTTCTTGACTCTTATTCCCTAACAATAGGTACTTAACTTAGTACTTACTAACAAGCATGCATGTGTGGTATGGAGATGCACGTCAAAAAAGGCTTTTTTTTTCTTTTGCTGCCGCTTTTATCATACTTGAAAGACACTGTTATCAAATCATCAGTCCTTTTTTGTATGGTGAAGGTGGGGCTTTTAATACTATTCTTATCTGAAGACCTCCTCCAAGATATCCTGCAGTAGGTAAGTGTTTAAGTGTTTATTTTTTTGGACCGGCTTCCCTTTGTCAAAATTTCACCCTTCGCCACTGATACATACATATGTATATACATACATACATACATAGCCTTTCAAAATCATAACCCTCCTTTTGCTTTACCGTAGTCGGGTAAAAATTAAACTTGTAACACGCCACTGTTTTCTTCGGGGGCCAAAAAAATAACAAACAGCTTTCTGCCTGTACGCGATTTCGTTCTGTACTTTACTCACGTAACACGTTATTTACCGTCATTTTCCTTGTAGTACGTCGATGTTGTGTGGAAATTATTTGACCCCCGATTTATTACGCTGTCGAATCTCCTGTCAATTTGTAGGATTACTTGCGGTGTATCAGATAATATGAGATTTAGCAGTAGATTTATATATAGAAACTTTATTAAGTTATCAGTAACATACCATGAGAGGCTCGTGGCTAGAATAATAACAGCAGTGTATCCACCAATAACAGACCAGACTTGGGTTGATTGTGTGACGCAATTAGATTATAAGAAAGAAATCTATATACTAATACATGTTTAAAGCTGAAGAGTTTGTTTGTTTGTTTGAAAGCGCTTATCTCAGGAACTACTGGTCCGATTAGAAAAAATCTTTTTTCGTTGGATAGCCCATTAATTCAGGAAGGTTTTAGGCTATATAACATCACGCTGCGACCAATAGAAGCGGAGCTTAACCAACTCCACGTGAACGTAGTCGCTGGCGGCCGCTAGTAATATATAAAGCTAAAAAGTTTGTTTGTTTGAACGCGCTAATCTCAAGAACTACAGGTCCGATTAGAAAATATCTTTTTGCGTTGGATAGCCCATTAATTCAGGAAGGCTTAAAGCTATATAACATCACGCAGCGACCAATAGGAGCGGGACATATAAAAAAAACGGCGGTGAAACCGCGTGGCGCAGCTAGTAAGAAAGAAAGAAAGAAAAATTGTTTATTCCGCACAAACGAAACGCATATTACAAGTAAATAATAATAAAGACATAAAATATAATACACTAAAAAGCCTCGTACTCAAACACAAAAAATATAAACAGCGTTTTCTTGTTAGCCAACGTCAAAGACACCAAGCATTATTTTAAAATTTACAAAATATCCGTCTGTCATTCGTGATGTGCCCGCGACATCGGCAGATTTTTTTATTATTATTATAAACTAGTAATTGTCCGCAATCCCGCCTGATGATAAGCAGTACTTATTAAGAGCCTATATACTGCTGCTGGCAGTTGAGCGAAGTGATGCAATATTAAACTTGCATCACTTCGTTCAACTGCCGTCTTCCTTCCTATTCACTCAGTTTTTTTGACCAACAACGCGACCAACGCCATATGCTGCGCCAGATGAAGATTGATCTGGAGTCCCTCCACGACCAAACTCCCGACACAACAACATTTGGCGCATCGTACCTGGCACCACCAGACATCATGCCACGTCAGAACACGATGAATCGCTTGGCGGCAGGACTTTCTCTGATGGGTGGTAACTTTAAGAAGAAAGAAAAAATGTTTATTCCGCATAAACAAAACGCACATTATGATTAAATAATAATAAAATACATATACATACTAAAAAGTCACAAGATATAATACACTCAAAATCCTCGTACTCAAACACGAAAAAAATATGAACAATGTTTTTCTGATGTCATAGCCAGAGTCAAAGACGTCTATATATATGGCATAGATTTTAACTATGGGTAAATTCATAAAATAACAAATAGGCCAACAAATACTTCAATAATTAACTACCTCTTAGTATTTTAAACAACCATTCACAAACTTTATCCAACACCTTTTCATACACACGACTACATTCCTCTGTTCATGCCCACGGTCCAACACAATACCGTGGTGATATATGACACGCCACAACTTGGCTGTTATCCAATAGGCCACAAATTAAAACCAGTGCTTTATAGAAAGCGGTAGCGGACAACGAATGGACCTGATTCGATTCACAATCTAAATTAGATTCAAGTTCAGTCCTCCTCACCTCTTTCTATTTCATTCAGAAAATGAGAGTGGAGGGTTTTGACGGGAAAGCTAAGATGAATGTCACGCTCATTTTTCATTGGACTTTTAAAATTATTTATAGTGTCGTTTACTAAATAAAAGCGCGTGATTTATGTAATAAAAATGCATTCAGTAATAATTTATAAAGAACATTGAAATATCGCAGCATAGTGGCCACATTATGAGTTTGCCCCAAACCTCCCTCATAGACGGTCCACGCGGCCGTCTTTTTTAACTGTCATTGGCGATATCCGCCATTGGTGAAATAAAATTTTCAAAGAATTTCTATCATTTGTTACACAGGTTATTGGCAAAATTGTGGTATCTGCGCACGTCGTGACGGGGTCCACGAAGACCGATGCCTCCTGGGTCAGGGTTACGGGTTGATTATAAAAGAAACCGTGGCCCTGGTGCCCAGGCAAGTGAAGAAACACGGGTAGGTTTTGGTCAGTAAAAGTCTGACACGCCCTTCCGCTCCGCCCAAAGCGGGAGAGGTCATTAGAAAAGAAAAAAAAAAACACCTGTCAATGCTACTGCTAATAAAGATCAATTTCGCAAAACTCATAGCTATTCGTTTGTATGGACGACAGCAGGTCAAGCTGTGTAGACAGCTTGACCTGCTGTCGTCGTTAGGTCGCTGTGTCGTCGTGTCTGAAGTTGGGTGTCTAACTGTCAGATATTACCAATCAACCTTGAGCCTTAATGCTTTAGAGATAAAGTTGAAAATCGAATACGGAAATCTGACAGATTGTAGTGGCTTGATGTGCTGTCATCTGTGCAAACTTTTTTTAATTCTTTTTTATTCAGGGACATTTGTAGAAACTTACAGGTGCCAAAAAGCATTCTATCTTCAACAACATTGTCGTATTTTGAGTGGAAGTTGGACCTTACTTGTAATAAGGTAATTAAAGGAAAATACAATCTATTTATAGCCATCATGAGGTCAGAAATAAGAGACAGAGGGGTCAGTAAAAGCGTGACATTACAACAACGCTTTGTAAAAGATATTCACTTGTGTAGGCCCTTAGGCCACCGTTGGAAACTCTCAAACCGCCTCCGCTGTCACAGGTTCACCCAAGTTTTTTAAAAAGACTAGTTGCGTCCCGTGTGTCCCCTCGCATAAGTCACAACCCCGTAGATATATGAAGATAAAAAATATGCTATGTATTAATCGAGGTCATTGACTGCCCAAGTGCCAAATTTCATCCAAATCTGTTCCACCACGTTAGCATGAAAACTTAGAAAAAATGTATAAAAAATGAAATATTTTTAATTATTTACAATATAAGCTTTGATTCAAACTCGAGCTTTATAACCTTTACATATCCCTACTAAAATTATAAATGCGAAAGTAACTCTGTCTGTCTGTTACGCTTTCACGTATAAACCACTAAACAGATTTTATTGAAATTTGGTACAAAGATAGAGTTGACCTTGAGAAATAACATAGGATAGTTTTGATTCCGGACTTTTAAAGAGTTCTCTTGGAAACGCAATATAACCGAACTCCACGCGGGCGAAGCTGTGGCCGAAAAGCTAGTCCTGATATATTAAAAATACGATATTGGATATTTGTTACTTTTTCAATCAACAACTACTAAACGGATTTGGATGAAATTTGGCACACAGATGGTTTATAACCAGGAATAATATATAGGGTACTTTTTATCCCGATATCCCAACGGGATCGAAACTTATGCGGGTGAAACCGTGGAACGCAGCTCGTTTCAAATAAAATAATTACAGGATTTTTTGAAATGTCAAAGGGTCGGTCAGTCAATGTACCTCATAGCCATTCAGAAACATAGTAGGTACGCCATTGGACTGAATCATCATCAATCTTTTTTTATATCCCACTACTGGGCACAGGTCTCCTCTCATACAGACAAGGATTGAGCGTAATCACCAAGCTTGCTCAATGCGGGTTGGCGATTTCAGACTTTAAGTCTAGGTTTCCTCAAGATGTTTTCCTTCACCTTGTAATCAGTTATTCGTATCCAAGATATACTTAGAAAGTACATATAAATTAGAATAGTTACATTGGTACTTGTCTGACCTGGAATCAAACCCGCACCCTCATACTTGAGAGGCTGGTGTTTTAATCACTAGAATAACCTGCAAAAAACTCCACAGACGCTCTTTGAAATTAAAATATTATGATAATGATTTCATGATTTTGTGCTCGCTACCGCTTTCAAAAGAGCAGAGTCGTAAGCCGACCGCCCCGACGTTGTAAGGAGGATCGAAAACTTTTTATAATGTAGATCAATTTGTTCACCCCAACAATATATCTCAGAAAGCAATTAAAGTTGGTGGGTTTTATATGTATGGCGTGTGGGCGAGTGAACATTATGTCACCATAATTTAGCTAATGTTACATGACAAAAAATATATTATACTATTGTTACGGGCTAGGGGTATTAAAATGCTGATTAAGGGTTACGAAGTTTGTTAGCAACGAAGGTACAGTCGATCGTAGGCAATGACAAGTAGAACGTAGCTGATGTCGCACAGAAGTCTTCCCTTACGTCCACGAAGTCCGTATCGTCCAGACACAACAACACTATAGATATTACTTCATGTAGTCCACAAAGTTCTCTTTGGGTTGTCGCTGTAGATCTTCTTTGGTGTCGCTTCTTAACTGTCGCGCCACGCTTTATATAGTCCAGCTGATCGAACATTCCAGACATAATTTCGAGTACGTTCAGCAAGTACCCACAAGTACTTCCCGGAAACGAGTTTCTAGAAATTTCGATGTAGACACTTCATTTACGATGTTAATGAAACCTGTACCATTCGATATACCACCCTAGGTCTAGCAATGCGTTTTTATATTGTACCTCTACAATGCCTAGGTCCCGAGGTATAGGGCTTAAAAGTTACATACTGTGTGTCACGCAATATTGAACCTTATGAAATCGACATAACGTGCATTCGTAACACTATGTTTAACAAGGTCGCGGGAAACCGCTGGTCCCGGAAGGGGCAAGACCGGTCATCGTGGAGATAGGGAGGCCTATGTCCAGCAGTGGACGTCTTTCAGCTGAAATGATGATGGTGATGATGTCTAACTGAATTAATTTTGTTTTTTTTATTCCTTTTTTTAATTTAGGGTCTTTTATATAAAATACATGTCAGTCCCATCAACTGAACACACTGAGAAAAGTGGTTTTTCCAGAATCGTTTACTGTTTTTGTTTTCTTGTTCTATTTAGTGAACATTTTATGCCAAAATAATGAAACAGCATACATTGTTATACACTTTCACTCTACTACATTACAGTATAACAAACCAAAAATGGACAGAGTTCCTACTACGCTAGACCACTTGAGATTGTGTGCGTGATAGTTTTAGGGCGATCAGACTGCCACGTATGAATGCGCGTGAAAGCAAAATTAAAACATACATAAACGCGAGTCGCTTGTGGATACATTTTCTGTGTGTTGGACAGTATAAGTTTTCTATACAGAGACGCTTAAATGCAAAATTAAAATGCTCATGAATGCGTGTGGATGCATTTTCTGTGTGTGGACTGTGTGTGTTTTCTATACAATGGGTTGCTTGTAAGTATCAAACACGTTACAGACACAATTAGTATTATACGAATCTATACTAATATAAATTAATTCATTAGTACAGACACCAACGACACATTATTTTTTGTACTTTTTGATTTTTTAGTTAAAATATTATTTGTGTACCTTGAATTGTATATTTTGAAATAAATAAAAAATTGATTGGTTGATTGATTGAATATATAAAGCTGAAGAGTTTGTTTGTATGTTTGTTTGTTTGTTCGCGCTAATCTCGGGAACTACTGGTCCGATTTGAAAAATTCTTTTTGCGTTGGATAGCCTATTAATCCAGGAAGGGTTTAGACTGTATAAAATCCGCGGCCGCTAGTATAATATAAGGCTGAAGAATTTGTTTGTTTGTTTATTTGAACGCGCTAATCTCAGGAACTACTGGTCCGATTTGAACAATTCTTTTTGCGTTGGATAGCCCATTAGGTATAATTCTTTTGTAGGTACCTACCGCATGCCGCAGGACCGACAACCGTTGGGGTAAACGAGTCCTCGAGTGGAGACCCCGTCTCGGCAAACGTAGCGTGGGACGCCTTTGGGCGAGATGGAGCGACGACATCAAAAAGGTGGCTGGTAGTGGCTGGCGGAGAACCGCTCAGGATCGAGCTTGTTGGCGTGCCATGAAGGAGGCCTATGTCCAGCAGTGGACGAGTAGGGGCTGATGATGAGGTACCTACCTATATATTGTGTTGCCTTTGCTGGAAAACTTTAATAAATAGTATTATAATGGTATTGGGTGATGTGCGTTAATTCTAAGACAGATATAGATAAATCATTATAGATTCAGTGGAGAGACGTGCAAAGAGGCTGATTGGTGACCCTGATATAACTCGAGTTGGTCTCTAAAGCCTAGAGCACAGGCGTAGAGTAGCCAGCCTTTCGGTGTTCTATAGGATGCATTTCGGGGAGTGTGCGAGGGAATTGCATGATTTAATTCCCCCATCTCCGTTCCACCAGCGGACGACCCGTCGTACGGCTGGTTCCCACCCTTACGTTGTTAACACCACTACGATACGGACGAAGCGTTTCGCCTCCTCCTTTATACCGCGTACATCGAGGGACTGGAACAATTTGCCAGCGGCGGTGTTTCCGTCGGACTACAATTTGAGTGTCTTCAAGGCTAGAGTGAATAGGCTCTTAATAAACTAGTGCGCTTTACCATCAACAATTGCGTCACTGCTTACTATCAGGCAGGATTGCGGTCAAGCGCTGGTTTATAATATGTAAAAAAAAAAGATATTTGCCTTACGAATATTATTTTATAACATGGGTCTCTGTGCAAACACTACGCCACGCCGTACAAATTAATGAATAAAAGAAAAGAGGCTGATCAAAAAAAATGATGAATGAATTGTGTGAAAAGAGATATTATGGTGTCTACCAAAATACACCCCCTGTGTCTACTGAGATGGCAGCTAATAGAGATTTATGAAAGACATAGAACGCCGACCCCAATATAAATTGGGTGAAGGGCGGACGATGGTGAAATACAAATTGTTTCACTGTTTATTTAAAAACGTGAAGGGTATGATGTGCCGTTAAGCTTTACTTCAAAAAGCTTTTAGGTCGCTACACAAAAAATTAAAGGCTTAAATAATTCGAACAATGTGCCTGCGGCGGTTTTCCCGTCTGATTACAATTTAAGTATCTTCAAGGCTAGAGTGAATAGGCTCTTAATAAACTAGCGCGCTTTACCAACAACGATTGCATCACAGCCTACCATCAAGCGGGATCAAGGTCAAGCGCTAGTTTATAACTTTAAAAAAGAACTATACAATATGTAAAGAAAATCCTGTCCGATCCGTTAAGATATTGTTAGATATCGAGAACTGATTCTACTAATGCCTATCAAGCCGGGCTAAACTTAAAAAAAACCCTAAAAATATAAATATTATTTCGCAGAAGGAGGTAAATTAATACATGTGCGGTAGGCAATACATACGCGGGCGAAGGGGGGCAGGGCACGCGGCACGCGGTCGTATCGCTATTCGCTCATAATAATACCGTCAAAAATGGTTTTGTCACTTTTAAAAAATACCAATTTTTGGGGAAGTTGGAATTAATTCGCGGAAAAAAAAAGATTATTTCAAAATTAATTAGTATTGTTACAATGATGATCATATAAAATTTCATATTTTATTTGGTCATGTGTTTACCTAACTTTTATTATCCTTATGGGTCGGACGGGGTTTTCCTTACATATTGTATATTCACTATTATAGGTTATAAGAAGTGTCCTATAACCTATAATAGTGAATTGTGTAAAAAGTGGTTAGGTAAACACATGACCAAATAACTAATCAAAATATTAAACATATAAAGTGCCATACCCAAATAACTAATCAAAATATTACACACATTTATACACTTATTAGCTTTACGCGCGCGGCTTCGCCCACGTGGAATTCGGTTATATCGCGCTTTTTAGATTTCTCTCGGGAATATCATTTTTTTTTTTTTAATGAAAGGTAGCCTATGTCCTTTCTCAAGGTCTAAAGATTGTCTGTGCCAAATTTCATCAAAATCGTTTGAGAGCTTTAAGCGGGAAAGAGTAACAGACAGACAGAAAGGGTTACTTTCGCATTTATAATATTAGTATGGATAAACCAATACACAGCACTTATAACGGACGTCTAAAATTTTGCTTTTTATATAGAGAAGAGCCGACAAGAAGCCCCATGATTACTCTTTTAAAAATAATAGTTTCCTTTCTTTGGAATGTCAGTATAGCTCAGTAATTGGGTTGGATTACTCTTTAAAAAAATTAATGGTGATAAAAACAAATGGACAAATCACACAGATTGAGCTCGCCCCAAAGTAAGTTCGAGACTTGTGTTATGGGATACTAACTCAACGATACTTTATTTATAATAGATACATATATAGATAAACATCCAAGACCCAGGCCAATCAGAAAATGATCGTTTTCCATCATGACCTGGCCGGGGATCGAACCCGGGGCATCCACGTCGCAGGCAGGCGTTTGACCGCTGCGCCACGGAGGACATAATTTCTCTCTTTGGAATGTCAGTAACAGTATAGCTCAGTAATTGGGTTGGGAAGGTCACATGGCCGCCACTCTAAGTAATATATTGACATTCACTCGCATCTGGTAAGATTGGAGGTCAACCCCTACACGGTGGGGGGAAAAGACTAGGCACGTGATAAATTTGCTAAAACAAACCCGCCATGATTTACCGTCTTCCAGAGCATTACTTCGTATCGGCGCGAGTTACATAAGTTAATGCGTGGTCATAATATGCGATAAATGCTTTTTTAGGTGATTATAAAATAGTGCTTGACCGTACTCCCGCTTGATGGCAAGCAGTGCTAGTTTATTAAGAGCCTATTTACTTCTAGCCTTTTAAATTGTAGTCAGACGGAAACACCGCCGCTAGCAAATTGTTATAGTCTTTCAATGTGCGTGGTATAAAAACTTTAGTTCCAGACTTAACTTTTCTCTCAGTATTTGTATTTCAAACTTTATTCAGTCAAAATAGTTTACTTTGAACATGGACCCTATACTTGCTGCCAGCGATTAGGACATCTAGCAGATATTGGGCATCTGAATGCGGAAGAATTACCGACTGATCATACATCCCACGTGAGCAGGAAATCCAACCAAAGCTCCTTTTGTTCAAGAGTTGGAATTGGAAACACAAGGCCGACAATACAGCCGAGCAACTGACAAGCTTAAACAAGAAACCATTTAAACAGAGCGCGGTCTAACAATGCTTCAGAGAAGTAGTTACATTGAGTCTAGAGCGTTCCACTCTCAATGTAAGTACGAATACATCATTTACACTACTGTTGGTGACTACGATGGAATCGGATCACTGCACTTTCTATAATTAAAGCAGGGGACGTTAAATATTATTGTAGTAAAGTGAATTTCACAGCTATACAGCCTCCGAGGCGTAACGGTAGCGAACGCGGCCCCTGCGTCCCTGCCCCTCGTTACGGGTTGCTGGAACCCTCAAAAGTCCAACAATTGGTCTAACTGCAATGCTTCGATATCGCGTTAGAGTTGTGAAGGTCAGAGGGTAGTCGCTTCTCGGAAAACATCGAAGTTTAGCCAAAATCAACAGTTAGACTGATAAAGCGGACCCCAGATGATGATAAATAGTGTTTATTGAAAGAATCAGCTAGCTTATAAATACTTTTAGTTTACTTTACTTTTCCTCAAACACTTGGTCAAAATTTACTGACACCATCAAAACAAGCTTATATAGTTAGAAAGAGAGAAAGTAGCCTCGTTTATTTGAGGCAAACATGACGCATCGAAAGAATACAACACAGAAAAGAATGTGTTGCGGGAAAATATGCGTTATGTCCACGCAAATTAGCCATCGCTTTACATAATGCTACGTCTCTATGTTAGACAGCCAGAACTGGTTCAGCACTTCTTTTTCTTCTTTAGAGGTCCACTGCTGTCTTGTGCTCCCGTCATCCATCGTATTCCTGCGAGCTTCACCAGGTAACGACTTTTTAGGTATCGTTGTGCTATTTTACATTTTTATCAGGTTCTGGAGTGGCGCCACGTACCCGGAGACGCAGCGTAGGAAGGCCCCCAACAAGGTGACCGATGACTTGGTAAAGATCTCGGGGCAAGCCTATGGATGCTGGTAGGCGGCAGCACAAGACCGGTCTTAGTAGAAGCCTTGAGGGACCCCTGAAGAAGACCTAGTTATAAATTTGTAAATAGAGTACACACACACATACATTTGGGCAAGCATTCAAATGTTTCAATAATACTAGCAGCCATTGCCCGAAATAGACTCACATTTAACTTTTTTTGCTATTTTCGTCACTACTCCTGCTCCGAAAATGTTTAGGAAACCTTCTCGACCTAGTATAATGAGGAGTACGAGGATAATGACCAACCCAAAATGGGCTGCATGATGGATTACCACCCAACCCCTCTCACAAAGTGGATGTCTAAGTTTCAGCAGCTCTAACATTACGTTGCTGACTAGTGATCCGCCCCTGCTACAGTGCAATGGCGATATATATAGACGACATCAGCAAAGGCGGAGCGGTAGGGTCTTCAGCATCTTGGTGTGGTGGTAAGGGCTCCATTTCGCAGGTGAAGTTTTGAATTAAAGCACGAAGTATAAATATACCCTCCAATCTTGACAATAACAATTTAAATAGGCAAGCCGACAGTTTTGCCCCGGAGAAGTTCCCTGGTCCGCGTCTCAATGCGGAGTGACCGTTCGACAATCCCCACTTTCTAAAACGGCGCTATCCACGTGCCGACATTACAAAATAACGTCACAGCGTTTGGCCCACTACTACATAAATCGAATGTGCAATTTTTATTAAAATGATATCGACGATCCACGACATAGGTAAATTACTAGTAATATTATGAAGAAATAATAAATTCCAATTCTTGAGGAAGTTCTAAAGGCTATCTAACATCATACTACGATACTCAGGAGAAACACTTCTTAACACACACGTCAAATGAATTGGTCAGTGTTTTAAAAACAAAACGAAGCCGGCGTTTCCTATATGGCAACTCTGAGAATAGAGGCCGAAACAAACTCAGAGGTCACAGTCCCTTTAAAATCTAGACAATCTTAGCCAGATCATGATGAGAATGAAGAATATAGATTAATTTCTGAAATGGTCTTTAGGACATAACCAATAAGGGTTGATTGGGACTATCTAGTAAGGCATTATCATCATCATCTGCGTTAATCCCAGTCGTATCCGAAGCTTTTTCAGTTTTGGGGTCTGGGTCCGCTTTACCAGTCCAACTGCTGATTTGGTTTCGATATTTTTCGTGAAGCGACTGCCATCTTATCTCCACAACCCGAAGACGACATCGAAGCATTGCAGTTCGAGCCATTGCTGGACTTTTGAGGCCTCCAACAACCAGTAACGATTGCTTTTAGATGTTCGTATGGCAACCGGTACCAACGGCTTAACGTGCTTTCCGAGGCACGACTAGACCAGTGCAAATATTCATTCATATTCATGCATACAAATACTTGTACTGCGCGAGGATGCAGCGGCCGTGTTCGCTACCGCTACGTCACGGAGGCTGTCTAGTATTGGGCCTATCTAGTAGGTGCACGCAAATAATACACGAAGACTTCTTTGCTATATCTAAGCTAAGTATGTGGAAACGTGGTTCTACAGCCTTTTAAATCGTTTCCGTAATTACGACATTCAAACGGTTAATGTTTTATTCCTACAATAAACCTTTCGGAACAAATGCTCTAAATGATGGTGAAACCCACATTAAATCCATTATGTCGTTAATAAGATCTACGTAGTCTAACAGAATGTGGCGACCGACGATCAGTTTTTATTTATTACAAGCTTTTATTTATTACGAATACAAAACCAACAAAATTGAATGAAAATGTCTCCATCTTTTATTAAAACAAAATTGATAGTTGTAGTAGATGTCGTCCTCCGTGGCGCAGCGGTCGACGTGGAGGCCCCGGATTCGATCCCCGGCCAGGTCATAATGGAAAACGATATTTTCCTGATTGGCCTGGGATGTTTATCTATATATGTATCTATTATAAATATAGTGTCGTTGAATTAGTATCCCATAACACAAGTCTCGAGCTTACTTTGGGGCTAGCTCAATCTGTGTGATTTGTCTGTATATATCTATTTATTTATATAGAAAACTCAATTAACAATCATTGAATAAACTATCAAAAATATTAATAACATAGATGCATTGTATCGGCGCAGTATATTCATTATCTATACTAATGTATTATAATGCTGAAGAGTTTGTTTGAACGCGCTAATCTCAGGAATTACTGGTCCGATTTAAAAATTCTTTTTGCGTTGGCATATCACAATCTACGCGAGTGAAACCGCAGAGCGCAGCTAGTCTGTGATAAAAGGCCTTCTGTCATACTCAATGTTTGTTTACATTATCATCTGATACTTTTTGAACAAAGCATACCGAGCAATATCAAGTTATATACTATAACATTTACGGTCATCACAACAATGGCTGCTGGACGGTGACTGCAATATTCGGAGGTCGTGTTTGAACTGTGATCCCAATAGGTATTGTATAGCCGGCGTTGTCGCTCGGTATATGGATAGTTATAGACGTGGAATGCCGTTAACTTAGTCCAGTGGATGGATGTTACTGCCTATTAACTTGATTTATATTTCGTTTTAGATGGAGAAGACGTTGTATTGCTGAGTATTAATATATTTGTATGACCTACAGATAGTTGTTCTGGGTCTGCCTGTTTGTGTATGTGAGTTTAATTGTTTGTAAATGCACCCATGATAAAGGAGAAATTCCTAGTATGGGGCAACATTTGTAATAAAAAAAGGAATATTGTATAATTAGAAGATAAGACTAGACAAATGAGGGGTTTTTGGCGGGAAGCTAAGATGAGTGCCACGCTCATTTTTCATTGGACTTTTAAATTATTTATAATGTCGTTAACTAAATAAAAACGTGATTTATGTAGTAGAAAGTGCATTCGGGGAATAATTCATAAAGAACAGTGAGATATTGTAGCATAGTGGCCACATCATGGCTTTGTACCAAATTTTTCTCCAAGTGTTTGGTTCGCGCGGCCGTCTTTTTCGACATGAATAATTCATTACGTGACATTGGCTAAATGCACAAACCGCGCGAAGCCATAAGAGAAAGAAAGAAGAACTTTTGAAGATTTTTATTTTACTTGAAATTGACACAAAGTCATAACTACGGCCAAACTACAAAAAAAAAAAAGGTAACACTATAATATGATACGAAAAAGAAGGAAGGAATATAGGTGGTAGGGAAACAGACGTGCCAACTACAAACATGGATTTAGTACAGTCTAAAAATCATACAGTCGTCCAACGAAGACGTCTAGACAGAGCAATCGTGCGGGGTGTGAGGGGCGAGAAGCGGGTAAGCGGCTCCCGATCTGCGAACAAAACGATGTTCGTAGTTCGGGATATATCATCAAGGGCTAACGAGTGTTTATTTTTTATTTGTTTATTTAAAATGGTGCATAGTACGATACATTGTAACCATAGATTTAAGTAATTTAGGTTTATGTCATGTTACTTTTTGGCGTACAATAAAGGTTTATTATATTCTATTCTACAATGATTAACTAAGTTTTGAGACAATGTTTTGTATTTTTTTCACTTTCAAGTATTAAAAATGTAGGGTATGTTCCGTAATATACATCAGTATATATACAGGCCAGTGATAATGATGTCATGAATCTGACGCCAAATTGCCCATATTAAGATGAAATATGGCATTGATTTATTGACATCACTTACCGTTATAATTTCTGAAATATTTCTTTTTCATTGACTACACTTATCTAAGCTAATTAAAACGATGATAATTTAAGAGATTTGAAAACAACTGTCACGAGCAGAATTCAAGCCATGAACTTTTCGAACCGTGATGTTCCACTGACAATTGAGTTATTTAATCATTCAAACTTCACTTAAACAATATTACAGTATAGTAAGTGTCACAGTAACTAGTTATCAAGTCTGTATCATTTAAATTTTTAAATCCGTTTGTATACGTGTCATCTGCATTTTTTTATTGTCATACTTAACTCCTTAGTAATACATGCAGTAAAGAGCGGGTAAAAAATTGTTTTCATTATTATATTAATACGTAATATTGTTTTATTTATGGTATAGCTATCGATGCTAATCTGCAATAAATAAATAATTTCATAAATATTGTTTATTGAGACAACCCTGGCCGATGCGTTACTGTCTAGACGATGTCGGCATTTTACACGAGATCAAAGGCCCGGGATCAAAGTGTTTGATTTTTATATTGTGGATTTAGTACACCATTCTACGAAATTTCTACGAACACTTTCAAACATTTAAAAAAAGAAAAGAAAACTTTGCGACCTAAGAAAAATCACAACCCTGTGTGGGATTAAATTTTTCGGTCGCTTTGATTTTTCTGTCAAACAACAGATTTTTTTTTGAAGATTCTAAAATGTCTACGCTAAGAGGCTTACAATCGTGTACTAAATTCATAGTAATCGTATATGGTGTGTGTCCTTGCCATCCTGTTTAATATATGTAAGTAGACACATATGAAAAATTTGATTCACACATATTATAGCATTTTGGAGAGTGTGTGCGGGAATTGCATGACTTAATTCCGGGGGCCATCTCCGTTCCATTATCGGACGACCCGTCGTCGTACGGCGAGTATCCATATCCACCCCTAGTAGGGGTGGATACTCGCCGACGGACTAAGACGCGTCGATGGTGTCAACAACGGGACGATGGTGTCAATAACGTAGGGGTCCCCTACGTTGTTGACACCATTACGATTCGGACAAAGCGTTTTGCCTAGTCTTTTATTCCGCATACATCGACGGATTGGAACAATTTGCCAGCGGCGGTGTTTACGTCTCACTACAAACTAAGTGTCTTCAACGCTAGAATGAATATGCTCTTAATAAATGAACGCACTTTACCATCAACGATTGCATCACTGCTTACCATCAGGTGGGATTATGTCAAGTCAAGCACTAATTTATTTATTTTTATAAAATCGCCAACCCGCATTAAGCAAGCGTGCTTATTACGCTCAATCCTTCTCTGTATGAGAGGAGACCTTTGCCCAGCAGTGGAACGATAAAAAAGATTGATGATGATAAATTAGTATTTATAAATACGTAAAAAATATTTAGAGTTCTAAATATAAAATCATACTTCTTTTTTTAACCGAAAAATCATAAATACAAACTTCAAAGTACTATCAGTTTCATAAATATGTAAAAAGGTAAATAAGATACCTAGTCGTCAAAACTGAGCCGTCCCGAATGTTTCTTTTGACTCCAGTTTAATACAAAGTTTTACGATTTCTCATTTAGCTTAAAGGCAATCATCTCGAGTGTACTTCAGTGTCTACCGTCTGAATTTTCATAGTCTTTGGTCTCTTTTATTTTTATTTACCTTTTAAGGTAGAGCTGTCGTGGTAAAGTGTAAAGGGGAGAGTGTTTTGGATAATATTTTAAAGAAATTACGTTTGTATGATTTAAACTGAACAAGAACTTTTTTTTCTTTCTTTCTTTAGAGTAAATACTACTTCAACTCTTCAGTGGCCTCTGTGGTTAGATACCACAATTTTGCCAATAACACGTGTACCAAATTATAGAAATTCTTTAAAAAATTATTTCACAATAATGGCGGATATTGCCAATGACAGTTGAAAAAGCGGCCGCGTGAGCCGACTAAGAGGAGATTTGATGCAAAACCATTGTGTGCCCACTATGCTGCGATATTTCAATGTTCTTTATGAATTATTTACTGAATGCACTTTTTACTACATAAATCACGCGCTTTTATTTAGTAAACGACACTATAAATAATTTTAAAAGTCCAATGCAAAATGCGCATGACACTCATCTTAGGTTCCCGTCAAAAGCGAACAAGAACTTATCATTTTGGTTGGTAGGTTACCGTAACGCAGTTTCTGGCCTGCCATCGGACGCGTCCCCAGATGGCGGATAGGGGAACGGCCCCCAGATATGGGGGTTACCGGTTTACCGGCGCGGACCAAAACCAGAAGTGGGGACCGCTTCGGTCACATGTGCGGCGGGTCGGCCACCACTACAGGTGGCTGACGTGACCCGAACTCCGGGTCACCGTCGGGCAACCCGGTCTCCTCATTGAGAGGAGCTGGGGGCCCCGTTTGCCTCCGGGCAAACGAGTGGGGCTAAGAGGAAGGACACCTCGCTAAAAAACCCTTGGCTGCTGCGTCTTCTCGCACTAGAAGACGTACCCAGTCCGGCCCCTCCTTATAGGGGGACCATTGTGGGCCCGCCTTTTGGCGGGAATCGCCGGCGGGGGATTGGTAGACAGGCTCTGCCATTTCCCATGACCCCGCCACTCAGGCGATGTGGTTGTGCCGCTGTGGGTTTAGTGGGTATTCCCGGCTTCGGCTGGGCGAGTCCCACACACGCCCTTCGGGGTACGGTGCGTAAATGCATTACCAGAGCGTCAAAAAAAAAAAAGAAAAAAAAAGGGTCATATGAGGAAAAACCTCCATACAACTTTCCCGCTCTGTCTGTCTTTTACAGAGAGAGACCTACATATATGAATGCAGGACATATGCGAGTGAGAACCAGTCGCGTAAGAAACGGTTTTTTTTTTGTAGTATGAAGTATATTAGCCACTAGATGCGCCGCGCGGTTTCACCCGCGTGAGTTTCGATATAATTTTTATATGCGCCGCTCCTTTTAGTCGCAACATGATGTTATATAGCCAAAAGCCTTCCTTGATTAATGGGCTATCTAAAGCAAAAAGACGTTTTTCAAATCGGACCAGTAGTTCCTTAGATTAGGATCTTCAAACAAACAAACAAACTCTTCAGCTTTATATATTCACGCACACACTCACTCATGCGCGTACGTGCTACTCACTCACCTTTATTCCATTTATAATTTATTATTTTTGTTAGGCTATATAACATCACGATGCGACCAATAGAAGCTGAGTATAACTAACTCCACGCGAACGAAGTCGCTGGCGGCTGCTAGTTACATATAATAAGCCATAGGATCAAATGATTGTGGTATCACAAAAATAAAATAACCAAAAAAATAAAATAACAAAATACCTACCTATAAATGCAATAAAGGTGAGTGAGTAGCACGTACGCGCATGAGTGGGTGTGTGCGTGATTAGAGAATAATTATCTTTTTTATTATCTACATAGACTAGGAGTTGGTTTCCAGGCTAACCAGATAAAACTTCATACCAGTATTTTACAAGGTGCAACTGGCTATCCGACCACTTTTTTCCCACTTATTGGGTAATACGATACCCCTAAATAAGACTGGCTGTCAGACTTTTGGCCTTCTGACGACAATGAATAATTCTACTAATTCTAGAATGTTTTAGTAATTCGTCAAAGTTTGAATGAGGACGATGGAAAAATTTGGTACATAAATGGTTTGGAACCAAAAATTAACATATCATCATCAACCTTTTTATCGTCCCACTGCTGGGCACAGGTCTTCTCTCATACAGAGAAGGATTGAGCGTAATCATCACGCTTGCTCAACGCGGGTTGGCGATTTCAGACTTAAAGTCCAGGTTTCCTTAAGATATTTTCCTTCACCTTCAGTCATTGGTGTCCAATATACAATATGTAAAGAAAACCCTGTCCGACCCATAAGTATAATAAAGGTTAGGTAAACACTTGGCCAAATATAATATAAAATTTTACATAATCATCATAGTAACAATACTAATGAATTTTGAAATAATCTTTTTTTCCCGGGTATTAATTCCAATTTCCCCAAAATTTAGTAATTTTTAAAAAACTGACAACACCATTTGTGGCGGAGCGAATAGCGATGCGACCACGTGCCGCATGCCCCGCCCCCTTTCACCCGCGCATGTATGCGCGGGTGAAGGGGGGCGGGGCTATCGGGTTGCCTACCGCACATGCATTAAGTTACCTCGCTTTTTCGAAATAATATTTATTTTTTTTGGGGGATTTTTTTTTTAAGTTTAGCCCGGCTTTATAGGCATTATTAGAATCAGTTAACGCGGATACCTAACAATACCTTCACAGATCGGACAGGGTTTTCTTTACATATTGTATACTTAGAAAGTACATATAACTTTAGAAAAGTTACATTGGTACTTGCCTGACCTGGAATCTCACCCGCGCACTCACACTTGAGAGGCTGGTGTTTTAACCACTAGGCCACCACGACTAAATTAACATATAGGATTTCTTTTTGTCCCGATATTCTTAGGAGATCATAACTCACGCGGTTCAAACCACGGGGCTCTTCTTCTTCTTCTTCAGCCTATAGAGGTCCACTGCTGGACAAAGGCTTTCCACGATGACCGATCTTGTGCTGCCGGCATCCTTCGGCTTCCCGCGATCTTCACCAGGTCATCAGTCCACCTTGTTGCGGGCATCCCTACGCTGCGTCTTCAGGTAGGTACGTGGCCGCCACTCCGGAACCTTACTGCCCCATCGGCCATCGGTTCTACGAGCAATGTGCCCTGCCCACTGCCACTTAAGTTTAGTGACTCGAAGAGCTATGTCGGTGACTTTGGTTCTTCTGCGGATCTCCTCATTTCTGATTCGATCGCGCAGAAACTCTGAGCATAGCTCCACGGGGCTCAGCTAATAAAAATGTAACTGTTTAAAATTTGGATGTACTAAAGTAACTTCTCTTTCCAACACTTCGGAAAAACAGTGTGTGATCTTATGATATATTTAGTACTTTATAGCGCGCCAAAATAATTATGCGACGTTGCCAGCTCGCATCATCCCTCGCGCCCTACCTATTCTTCCGACGTGTCGCCGGTCGCAGCGGATCGCCGCAGGCGCCAGTCCCCCATGAGTCTCTGTAGAGAAATCGCTCGCGTATCCGCGGCGTCGGACACCGACGCGTCTACTGTTTGTTTTCTTCCTCAGCCTATAGATGTCCACTGCTGGACAAAGGCCTCCCCCAAGGCTTTCCACGATGACCGGTCTTGTGCTGCCCGCATCCATCGGCTTCCCGCGACCTTCACCAGGTCATCGGTCCACCTTGTTGGGGGTCTCCCTACGCTGCGTCTTCCAGTACGTGGCCGCCACTCCAGAACCTTGCTGCCCCATCGGCCATCGGTTCTACGAGCAATGTGCCCTGCCCACTGCCACTTAAGTTTAGCGACTCGCAGAGCTATGTCGGTGACTTTGGTTCTTCTGCGGATCTCCTCATTTCTGATTCGATCACGCAGAGAAACTCCTAGCATAGCTCTTTTCATTGCCCTTTGTGTTTGTTTTAGTAAATAATTAATAATTATGTTATGTTCTGTGTTAAACATCAATATAGCGGTTGGATCGTGTTGTTGCCCCTTTTATTTCGATCTACTCCTATAACTTATGAGTATCTACGACAGATAAAAGAAATTAAAAATATACGTACAAAATCAGCCTATAATGTTCCCACTACCGGGACACAGGCCTCCTCTCGGTGAGAGGGAGTGGGCCGTAATCTACCAGGCTGGTCCAGTGCGGGGAAGGGAGATGTGACCCAATGAGGCCAAAAAAATAATAATAAATTAATTTGTCAATATTTATCTGTCATAGATAAAAATGAATATAAAACTGTCATATCTTTATATATATAATTCTGCTGTACGTGTGTATGTCATTGAACTCCTCCTAAACGGCTTGACCGATTTTAATGATTTTTTCTGTATGCGTTTGAGTGGCGACCTGGATGGTTTAGATTCACAAATCAGCCCGGCAGATGGCGCTGATCGCTTGAAGAAGCATGTGATCTCGGAAACAACCCTAACGATTTCGCTGAAATTTAATAAGTGGGGTTAATATGGGTGGTTCAAACCCGGGCAATCACAAGTTTTTTTTTGTTTTAGACAAGTTTATAGTTTTTTTTTTTAATTTTTGTAGTTACTTAAAAAGAAAGTTGTACCTAAGAACTAAAAGGGGAAAAATAAAAAGAATATTTTAATTTTTTTTATTTAACTAAAATTGTACTTATGAACTAAAAGAGAAAAAAATAAATAGAAATAAAGAAATATTTAAGATTTTTTATTTAACTTTAAGAGACTGAAACAAGAGCTCTAGGGGTAGAGAGAGGTATGATATCTTTGTTACAAATGTAGATGACAATGCTTTCCATGGGTATATTCCTAAATCTGCTGTACCTGTGTACGTCACTGAATTCCTCCTAAAGAGCTGGTCCGATTTGAATGAAGTCTATGTATATAAATAAAAGTCGTGTTAGTTACTCTATTTATAATTCCAGAACCGCTTAACCAGTATGGCTCAAAATTGGTAAGGAGATAGATAAGAACTGGGTGAAGGACATATCACATAGGATACTTTTTATCCCGTTTCCGTTGTTCCCGTCGTTCCCGTGTGACGTGACATAGAATAACAAAACAACTCAGTCAAAATATAAGTTAGCGGTTTATTTGTTAAAAATGGTACAAACACACTGCTGCACTACTCAGCATATTAAAAAAAAATCTTACCGATTGAATGTTGATGCATTAATTTAAAGCAAGGAATATAAATACTCTCTGCCGGTTTATTTTTTTTTAATAAAAGCCCCAAAGCAAACTTCAACTTCAAAATTTCTAATATTGTATTGCTGTGCCATTTACCACTTCACTACATACTATAAAACAAAGTTACTTTCTCTTTCCCTATGTCCCTTTGTATGATTAAATCTTTAAAACTAAGAAACAGATTTTGATGAGGTTTTTTTAATAGATAGAGTAATTAAAAAGAAACGTTTATATGTATAATAACATCCATTAAATTGTATCCATATCCAATCCATAAAATCGCAGTACAGCGGACAGAGCTCCGGCGGGATCTCATGGCGACATGGAAAGTGTGATTGTCGCAATCCAGCACAGAGCACGCCACAATAGCGGCGGTAAGTTCTCTCTTTGAGGAGTAGCTAGAGAGGCGCCACGGCGTCCTCACCTTCCGACTGACGTAGTTCCTCACCGGACACGGCTGTTTCGGGAGGTTCCTGTTCCGTATAAGGCGGGAGGAAACGCCAGGGTGACCACTGTTTGCATCGCCCTGAGGACACGGTGGAGCATATGGTGGAGGTCTGCCCGGCTTGGGTAGAGCACAGCCGTGTCTTCGTGGCGGCGATCGGCGGCGATCGTCCGGAGCAAGAGTGGCAAGCTTTCACCTCCTTCTGTGAAGCAGTGATGCTGGCGAAGGAGGAGGCGTAGCGCGTGAGGGAGCGGAAATCCTACTCTCACGCCTCAAACCGCCGCAGGAAGCGCCCTGCTCGGGTGGCAATATCGGACTCCCGACCACCGTAGGCACGGGCTTGCGGGCGGCGAGCGATAGGCAGCTCGCCTCCTGGTAAGAACCAGGCCCGAGTTGACGGCGCGTTGTGTTTTACACGCGCCTCAAAGAGATGTCAGCACACCTTGACGGGGTCAACGAGGACTGGTCCACAGGGTTGCGGGTTGGTTAAAAAAGAAACCATGGCACTGGCCGTTGCACAGGCAAGTGAAGGAACACGGGTGGGTTTTAGTCTAGGTAAAAGTCTGACACGCCCTTCCGCTGCGCCCAGAGCGGGAGAGGTCATTTGATGATTTCCCATCCAAAACAAAAAATAAAAAAAAAGAACTGAAGAAGAGCAAGAAATTGCACTTGAAGAGCGCAGCCTTAGTATGGCTTGACTTCGTGCTTCTCACTCACCAGAGCAAAGGGAGGCAGCCCATGAAACGGCTCAGTTGGCAATGCGAAATCGTCGAGCAAACCTCAGAGATCAAGCGCTAGATAATAATTTACGAAGCACAAGAAGAAATTCATCAAATACTGATTTGAAACGGGCAGCGTTTCTATACGCATATAATATAGCGCAATGACGTTCGCATTGGGCCAATGGATGTTGTTTCCGAGTATTGTAGCACATTAAAGATTTCCGGAGAACCGCCAGGATTGTGCTCCCAAAAAAAGAATAATAATATTTATTTATTTAAAATTATCCTAATTTAAAAAGTCATGTGATAAAACCTTTAAGGCGGAACGAAGTTCGCCGGGTCAGCTAGTGTCATGTATAATTATTAAAGATAGCCTCCGTGGCGTAGCGGTAGCGAACGCGGCCACTGCGCAAGAAGGCGCGGTTTCAATCCCCGCGCAGTGTAAATATTTGTATGCATGAATATGAATATTTGCACTGCTCTGGTCATGCCTCGGAAAGCACGTTAAGCCGTTGGTCCCGGTTGCCATACAAACATCTAGTGGCAGTCGTTACGGGTTGTTGGAGCCCTTAAAAGTCCAACAATTGGTCTAACTGCAATGCTTCGATAACGCCTTCCGGTTGTGGAGGTCAGACGGCAGTCGCTTCACAAAAAATGTCGAAGTTTAGCTAAAATCAGCAGTTAGACTAGTAAAGCGGACCCCAGACTCCGAAGCTGAAAAAGCTTCAGATGCGACTGGGATTAACGCTGAGATGAAGAGGAAGATAGATATAATTATTATTAAAATTATTAATATATTTTCAATTTTTCATCTCTATTAATTTTTAAACCACTAAATAAAATACAAACCACATCATCAGTTTGAAAAGACAGTTAAAACCATTAATTTAAAGCTGTTCAAAATGCGGTCGAATCGCGATTTTCATTTAAAAGTAACGTATGCATTCGACTGTACAATCGTGGTCTGAGGGACAATTCGGGTCATTACATTTTTCCGCTCCAGACCCTTCCCTTTTAATACTCGTAAAATTACAAACATCCCTGAGGGGATTGGTTGATAAATCATTTTACTTTCCTCTACAGAAAAAGAAAACAAATTGTATTTGTTTTTGCTGAGTTTAAAAGGGCTTTGAAGGTCCGTGGATTACCATCCTGGCCGCCATTTTGTTTTTTTTTTTTTTGAAGCACATGAATCCTATGTAAATCGATATCTGACCTCAATGCTAAAGTCTACATTTAGTAGTGTCAACAAGACGTGGCCGCGTAAGAACAGCCAGTAATCACCATTAGTAACAGTACCCGGGATTGATGGCAACTAGAAGTTACTACATCATCATCATCAAGCTTTTTATCGTCCCACTGCTGGGCCCAGGTCTTCCCTCATACAGAGAAATATTAGTCGTGGTGAAACACCAGCCTCTCAAGTATTATGTAGTGTGTGGGTGCGATTTTAGGTCAAGCAAGTACCAATGTAACTTTTCTTAACTATATGTACTTTGTTAGTATGTCTTGGACACCAATGACTGATTAAAAGGTAAAGGAAAACATCTTGAGGAAACCTGGACTTTAAGTCTGAAATCGCCAACCCGCATTGAGCCAGCGTCGTGATTGCGCTCAATTCTTCTCTGTATGAGAGGAGACCTGTTCGCAGCAGTGGGACGATAAAACGTTGATGATGATGATGATAAAGACCTCAACACAAACAAAAAACATAGTAAATTATACCACAACCGAGATATTAAAGTTCAAACTTGATGACATAACAATCCATAGTTTAGGCAGCAATTTAAAAAAAAAAAAACAAATAACGAATATGTAGATTTGCTTTGTACTAAAATCGACGGTTCTTTTGATCGAGAAAACGCCGCGAGGTGATATTTTATCAAAAAAAATCTTATAACAATATAATGTGTCTTACAATTATTTACAACGTTTCCAACCTAAACGTATGCTCTTCCCCAATTACTCCCACATGGAATTTACAACAACTATGGAAAAATGTGGATTACGAGTATACAATTTTATTACATAATTGATGCAGAAGCAGTGATGATTCAGTGGTAATTATTAGTTATAGGTTCGAACCCAAAGAAACGTGTTCATCATCATCATCATCATCTGGCGTCTCCTATTTCACGCCATTCATCTCATCATCATCATCATTTCAGCCGAAAGACGTCTACTGCTGGACATAGGCCTCCCCAAGGATCTCCACGACGACCAGTCCAGCGCGGCCCAGCGTACCCACGCTGCGTCTTCCGGTGCGTGGTCGCCACTCGAGAACCCGTCGGCCCAATCGGGCATCGGTCCTACATGCAATGTGCCCAGCCCACTACCACTTAAGTGTTCCAATTCTTCGGGCTATGTCGGTTAGTCTCGTTTTTCTGCGGTTCTAATCTCCTCATTTCTGACTTGATCACGCAGTGAAACCCCAAGCATTGCCCTCTCCATTGCAGTTTGAGTGAACTTGAGCCATTCACCTAGATTCGGCAACTCTCATCCAAGTACTATCAGCTACCCTATGAAGGTTGTCGCCCCACCTAGCCTGAGGGAGTCCCACTTTACGTTTATCGATTCATGACCTCAAGAATAGATCTACTCCAACGGTCATCGGTTCTACGGCCAATTGAAAATTCAGAAGACAAAAAATTGTCACTTCAATTTACTTATTCTGTTAGCTATGTCGATAAATTTACTAGAATTATAATTCTAGTGAATTTATATGCTTTAGAGAATTATAGTGACTAGAATCAGCAATACAAATCTTGACATAGTATATCATTAGTAGAATGAAATACGATACGTTGTTAAAATATAAAATAGAACAAATGATCTACGTTCACAAACACATACCTACTATCGGAAAAAACAAAAATACTTCATTCAAAAAATACCAAAAAAGGCTGACAAAGAACGAAATGGAAGTGGAAAAAGGTTTTGGTTGCGTTATATTGCGCTGCCCTAAACGGCGATTTTTCGTACAAAAAAAAAAGTATTTTCCATGCAATAATTTTTGCTGAATTTCACTTAATTCCTTTTTTCTTTTTATATACAGTTTGCTTAAAATAACGGATTGATGGATCTTTTTACACTTCTAATAAATAGTTTTCTGACTGACAGTTAAAACAGCCTAAACTAAAGTTAAAATATTTAAAATGATTTCTCGGTGGTAGGCCATAACATCGGCTGCCAGCAGAAGTTACTACCCACCAGACAAGGTTTTGCCGCCAAGCGATTCATCGTGATCCGGCATGATGTCTGGTGAAGCCGTACGGGTCTGAGCAGTAAAGTTGTGTTGCGATGTGTACCGGGTACGATGCACCAAATGTTGTTGTATCGGGAGTTTGGTCGTGTAGAGTCTTCAGATCAATCTCCCTCTGGCGCAGCATCGTTGGTCGTGTCGGTCTTGGATTTAACATTGCATCACCTCGCTCAACAAAAAAAAAAATAAAAGGCCCTGCGGTTTCAAAAGCATAAATGACGATCCCATGGTAATATTACCGATAAAAGTAATTTATACAGGGTGTATCTGACATCGTAACGCAAACTTCGCGAAAGGCTAGACCGCATGCCACTAATAAAATTATGATAGTCATTTGTGTCGTTAATTAACAGGTACAGAATTCACAGTGTTTGAAAAAAAGTGTCGGCTTGGCATTTGAACGTTGCAAGCGTGCTGCCGTGCGGTTTTGTAGGTATGTCGTTGATCTCTGATGTGAACTCTATAAAATCAGATGATAAGATAGTTTTTCGAGTTTTGTTTTCATTTTGCTTTTTTGTGTAATTAGCAAATTAATTAATTTTTACTTTAAAATCTTATTGGGTTGTAAAAGTATAGTAATTATGAACTGCTAAAGTGTAAAAAACTACATTTTTTTTTTTTTATTCATGAAAAACCCGACGAAAAATTCCACCACTGGGGGGTTCAGAATCATGTACTGGATCCATGGTACTCGTTTGTGCGTCGATGTCAGATACACCCTTTATGTTACGCTTCTTTTTCATAAAATTTCGTTGAGTCGTTTTGGCTTGAAGGGATAATAAATAGCCATACTCATAAACTTTCGCGATACAAACACATCGGATGCTGAAATGCTCCACAGTATGTGAGATGCACTGTGAGAGAAAAATGACCTTTATTTACTGCAAACGTGCCTTGGAGAAAAGCTAAAAATTGGCGGAAAAGTATACTTCAGATCCATGAAAAACGGTCATCAACAATGACAGCTGTTACCGTTGATGTGATGACGTTAATCGGTGCAGTAAACGATTAACTTTAATTAATACAATAGATACTTTTTTATTATTATAAACTAGTTTTTGACTGCAATCCCGCCTGATGGTAACCAGAGAAACAATCGTTGATGGTAAAGCGCGCTAGTTTATTAAGAGCCTATTCAGTCAAAAAGACTGAGTGAATAGGAAGGAAGGCAACTGTTGAGCGAGGTGATGCAATGTTAAACCCAACAACACGACCAACGAGGCTGCGCCAGAGGGAGTTTGATCTGGAGACCCTCCACGACCAAACTCCCGACACAACAACATTTGGCGCATCGTACCCGGCACACATCGCAACACAACTGCTCAGACCCGTCCTCCGTACGGTATACGATACCGACACATGCGTCGACTGGCCCGACCGGTCGGGTCCACTCAGTTCTTTGTAGTTCATTCCGCAAAAGACCATTTCAGAAACGAATATCCCTGACCCTAGCAAAATCTATCCAGGATAGTGTGACTTGACCTAACCTCTGAGTTAGATACAATATTTCTATCCAGGATAGTGTGACTTGACCTAACCTCTGAGTTAGATACAATATTTCTATCCAGGATAGTGTGACTTGACCTAACCTCTGAGTTAGATACAATATTTCTATCCAGGATAGTGTGACTTGACCTAACCTCTGAGTTAGATACAATATTTCTACTCAAGATCGTTGGTTAAGAAACCCGACCTCATCATAGTTTCAAGATATTTTATTTTTTTACAGCCAATCCACAAGAATAATAAGTAACTAGCGGCCGCCTGCGACTTCGTTCGCGTGTAGTTAGTTATTATGCTCTGCTCCTATTGCTCCCAGCGTGATGTTATATAGCCTAAAGCCTTCCTGTGTTAATGGGCTATCAAACACATAAAGAATTTTTCAAATCGGAGCAATTGTTCTTAAGATTAGCGCGTTCAAACAAACAAACAAACTCTTCAGCTTTATACAATACTAGCTGCGCCTAACGGTTTCACCCGCGTTTATTTATATATGCCCCACTCCTATTGGTTGCAGCGTGATGTTAAATAGCCTAAAGCCTTCCCGGATTAATGCGCTACCCAATGCAAAAAGAATTTTTCAAATCGGACCAGTAGTTTCTGAGATTAGCGCGCACATACAAACAAACAAACATACAAACAAACAAACTCTTTAGCTTTATACAATATTAGTATAGATATAGATGTAAAAAAAAACCCCGTCCGACCCAAAAGGATAATAAATTTTAGATATACACATGACCAAATAAAATATGAAATTTTACGCAATCATCATAGTGACAATACCAATGAATTCTAAAATAATCTTTTTTTTGGGCGAATTTATTCCAATTTCCCCAAAATTTGGTATTTTTTTTAAAAATGACAACATCATTTGTGACGGAGCGAATAACGATGCCACCACGTGCCGCCTGCCCTGCCCCCCTTCACCCGCGAATGTATGCCTAACGTGTTGCCTACCGCACATGCATTAAGTTACCTCGCTTTATCGAAATAATATTTTTTTAGGGGGATTTTATTTTAATTTAGCCCGGCTTTGTAGGCATTATTAGAATCAGTTAACGATACTTAACAATACCTTCACGGATCGGACAGGGTTTTCTTTACATATTGTATATTAGTATAGATTTACCACTAAAATGACAAACGCTTTCACTTCACAATTCAAAAATTGGAAAAATCGATGACATTAGGGTACCGTTCAAACGTTTTTACATACTAAAGTAGGTATTAAACAGCAAAAAGCTTATAACAGTCAGCTATATTTTCTATCCACACCATAAGGCAATGGGCACACAATAAAAAGACGGCGAAAGTATTAAGTCGTCTGGCAATTCAGAGTTCATGACTCTAGAACTATGCACGTTAAACTCGATATAAGCAGAAAGTTTGAGAGGCTAAACGCCATTTTTATAGCTTCGTTTCTTTATATTAGTTTGTATGAATATATAATATTTTATAGCGGTATCTACAATACGCTTCATGCGAACAACGCTGCAAACTGACGTCACACAGATGCAAAATCTCGCAAGCAAAGTTTACCGTGCAACTAACATAATATGCTAGTTATATCTGGTCGAAGTTGTATACAATATTTAAAGCAAAACCCTGTCCGATCCGTGAAGGTAATGTTAGGTATCGATAACTGATTCTACTAATGCTGTAGGCATTCGTAGAATCAGGTTATAGTTATTAGTAGAATCAGTCAGACAGACAAGCCGGGCTAAACGTAAAAAAATCCCCAAATAAAATATTATTTCGCAAAAGGAGGTAACTTAATATAATAATAATAATAATAATTTATCATTTATTTTCTCTTCACAAAGCTGATTTATAATAGTGAGTACAAAAAAGTCTCAGCTGAATTCCACCTTTGTGAGAGACTGGTGCCTGATATAGGTATTTGAAGAAAAACCTGTGTTACAGGTCACCAGTCCCCTTCCATGGCTAGAATTAGTTTTAACGGAGATACCGTGCAAGAGTCAAAGACAAATAATAATTAGGCATAACAAAATAAAAGTTATAAGTACACAATATGCTTAACAGATAAAAGCAAAAGAGATATGTTACAGTAAAAATAATTCTAATAAATATAAGAAATACCTGCCTATAATATTGCAGAATTAGTTGTGGAGTCATGTTGTGAGGAGTGAGTGTGGTGATCTTGTGTGGAGTGTTGGAGTAATATGACATGTGATTGAATAATTAAGATCAGCAATGTGCGAGTGAGGGTGATTTTTGTATGGTGTGGGCTGCGAAAGTAATTTTTCAAGGAGCTAGGTAGCATTTACGTGTTTGTGGGGATTAGTGAAAATTATGTTTATTTCAGAACGGTCAAAAGATTTTCGGTTTTATGATAGTCTAGGGTTTTTAAGTATTTTTTAATTCCTGTAATACAGCTTGATCGAGTTTTTGGATATAGGTTTAAGAGTTTATTCAGTTTATGATAAAGAAAATGGCCAAGGAAGCAATAGAATCTTGTAGGGAGTGTTGATTTGAATTGAGCTGTGGGACAAACCCTACCTTTTCGTCGGTTGTCTTTAAGTAGCTCAACGTCAAATTGTATTTGAGAATGTTTTTTAAGTAGTGTAAGTAGTATGAACGTTTGTCAGACAGTCAGAATGTCCCACTTCTTGTATAGGTCGGTGGTCGGAAAGCGAAATGGGAGACCAGCTCCAACCTTGAGTATGGCACGTTGTGCCCTTTCAACTTCAATGAGGTGTGTTTTTGCGGCACCTCCCCATGATGTGATGCAATAATTAATAAGTGATTGGCACAACGCGTAATAGACCATCTCAATAGTCTTTCGATTGGCCGAGTGTCTTAGGGTTTTGAAAATGTAAATCACTTTACGTAATCTGGTCACGAGAGTTTCTATATGTGGTTTGAAGGTGGGGTATTGGTCAATAGTGACTCCAAGGTATTTAATAGTCTCGGTCTTTTCAAGGGCAGAACAAGAGAATGAATACTCATTGTCACAGATGTGAGCAGTAATCGTTAGAGTTGAGGGTGAGAGTGAGTTTGACCTTTGAGCAAACGTTATGTACTTTGTTTTAGAGACATTAAGAGTCAGAACATTGTCTCACAGCCAGTAACCAGCATGATTCAGACCCAGTTGTGCGGCATCAAACACTTCATTCCATTCGTCACCACTAAAGAATAGTGCAGTATCGTCAGCAAAGGTGAAAATCTTTCCCTCTGGAAGGATGAGTTGGCAGAGATCATTAATATATACCAGGATCATTAATATAGTGTAGTTAACTCTCCTCCTCTCCTCTCCACCTTAATTAATACATGTGCGGTAGGCAATATATGCGCGGGCGAAAGGGGACAGGGCACGCAGCACGAGTTCGCATCGCTCATAATAATACCGTTGAAAATGGTGTCGTCACTTTTTAAAACTACCAAATTTTGGGGAATTGAAAATAATACGCGGAAAAAAAGATTATTTCAAAATTCATTAGTATTGTTACTATGATGATTATGTAAAATTTCATATGTTATTTGATCATGTGTTTACCTAACCTTTATTATCCTTATGGGTCTAACGGGCTCTTTTTTACATATCTATGCTAATCTATACTAATATATAAAGCGAAAGAGTTTGTTTATTTGTTTGAACGCGCTATACTCAGGAACGACTGGTCCGATTTCAAAAATTCTTTTTGTGTTGGATAGACCATTAATTCAGGAAGGCTTTATACTATATATCATCACGCTGCGACCAATAAGAGCGGAGCATAACTAACTCCACGCGAACAAAGGCTCTGGCGGCCGCTAGTTGTATATATACAACTTTCCAATATCAACGGTGGGGCAAGTGCCACATAATTCGCCACAGACCAGATACAACTCCCGTCTGGTTGCAGAATCCTTCCTTTTCTAGAGAGGATGAGTGAACTTTATCTTAAATGTTAAAGGCACAAATTAATCCCAATTTTGCAATCCTGAAAATACTATTGATCTGAATAGGCTCTACTGAACCGCAAGCAATTCCTATTCTGGTGTAAAAAGAAAAATCGCGACCATGTGGACAGATGTAACGTACCGCTTTGTATTTGTTCCATTCCAGGCGCAGCGCGCGTTTATATTCTTTAGATTTTTTTACGTTCGTGTGAACTGATCGTAGCATACTTTTTTATTTTTATTTTTTATGGGACAGTAAATAGCTACCATATAATATAATAGCATAACAATATTCCACTACATTATCTGCATGTTAAAAATATTGGAATAAAGTAAAAAGAGTGCCACTAGATCACCTAATCTATACTATTAAACACACATCAAAAGTGTCTAGGGATCAAGCATTTTTATGCGGATTTCTTGAGATTGAGATGTGGCTTTGTAATAAATTTATGATTTTATAAATTTATATGGATCCTTTTTGGTGCATTTCATAATTTGAATCAGGAACTGTGAATCAAATTCGAGTAAAAGATGAAAATCAGCTGTCAATATTTTCCCTATAAAAACATACAACGCATTGAAGACATTATTAGTGCTACTGTTTCCCTACTACTGATTAAAACCAACGTTATTATGGAGCGGCGACGTCATTTAAGCAGGGAAGAAATGCTCAGAGCCGTGGGAATGATAGAAGCTGGTTCCCGGCAACGTACTGTGGCTTTAGCTCTGAATACAAGTCAGAGTGTTATCAGTCGACTTTGGACACGTTACCGAAGCACTGGTACCGTGGCTGAGCGCCATGGAGGACGGTATCGCTGCACCACACGGAGACAAGACCGATACATTCAAATCTTAACTCGAAGAGCTCCAACAATAACCGCCATGATGTTAGCCGTGAGGCTTCATCACTCTTCAGGGAACTTAATTAGCGACCAAACAGTCAGAAACCGCTTGCATGAAGTGAACCTTCATTCCCGAAGACCGCTACGGGTACCACCTATAGCAATGCACAATCGTAGGATTCGATATCAATGGGCTCTTGAACACAGAAATTGGGCAGAAGAACAATGGCGTTTCGTGTGCTTTTCTGATGAGTCTCGTTTTGGTATGAGACCGGATACAAGACGTATACGACACTGGAGAACCCCTGGACGCCAACAGCGATTAAAATCCTGCCAGGAAGTCCATCCTTATAGTGGTGGAACCATCATGGTATGGGCGGGTATTTGGATCGGCGGAAGAACTGAGTTGATTTGGATCAGAGGCAACCTCAACGCTCAAATTTATGCTGAAACGATTGTATCAGACGTCATCGTTCCTCTACAAGTGCAAATCGGTCCCTTATTTCAGTTAATGCATGATAATGCACGACCGCACACCGCAAGAGTTGTAAGACAGACTCTCGCCGCAGCTAACATCAATGTCCTGCCCTGGCCTGCTCAGTCGCCAGACTTGAACCCGATTGAGCATGCATGGGATATGCTACAGAGAAGAGCTCTGCCGAATATGGAGGGTATCCAGTCGCAAGAAGACCTTTTTTTGTTGTTGCAACGAACATGGGCGGCCATTCCACAGCGTGATTTGGATGAACTCATTTTGAGTATGCCAAACCGATGTTCTTGTGTTGTTAGTGTTCGCGGTAGAAACACGGATTATTAATTGTTTAAGTTACCCAATAAAATTTTAGAGAAAACTGTTATTTCAGTCTTTTTTTCGAACTTTTGTGTTAGTGGTTCAAATGTCAAATATCCCTTTATTAGGAAAATGGCAAATTTCTTTATTAATGCAAAGGTGACTTGGTTTATCGTTACTGTGACAAACGAAAACACTTTATTTGATGAATCCTTAAAGAAAATTTTAATTAATATCAATCAGGAGAAAAGTTATTGCAAAAATATATGTTGATCCCTAGACACTTTTGATGTGTGTATAAAGCTGAAGAGTTTGTTTGTTTGTTTGTTTGTTTGTTTGTGCGCGCTAATCTCGGAAGCTACTGGTCCGATTTGAAAAATTATTTTTGCGTTGGATAGCCCATTAATCCAGGAAGGCTTTAGGCTATATAACATCACGCTGCGACCAATAGGAGTGGAGCATAACTAAACCACGCGAACGAAGTCGTTGGCGGCCGCTAGTGATTACTAAAAATAAACAACTACTACTGACTATCTGGGGCTGCATCCCGCCATTTCACCAGCGTAAATACATAGTTATAATAATAAAAATACAGTAGGACCTCGGTAATCCGGACTCCTGCTTATTCGGTGATCGCTGTAATCCGGCCGGGCAATGGGATTCGCGGGGGAGGCCAGCGCGAGTGTAGGTGCGGGCTATCATGCATGAGCCAAATGAGCCAATGCATTATTGCCAAACCATACTTCAGCCTTTAGCAAGGAGCAGTCGGCCTCCGGGAGAAAAATTATGAAGATGAGAGTGACATTCATGCCTTGTGCAAATGCGGCTAGAACCCATAAACTTCAATTGTTTGCTATAGAAAAATAAAAAACCCACGGGCATTTAAATCAACACGTCACAGGCACAAAAAATGCTTGGGTTACGAAAGATTTGTTTTCTGAGACGTTTAAAACGGATTTCATTCCCGGGGTCCGCCGTCATCTTTTGTCTATTAATTTGCCTCTTCAGGCACTATTACTGTTGGAAAATTATCCTGGGCATCCATCAGCAGACGAACTTATCTCTGACGACGGCCACATTTTCCAATGTTGCGTTTTCGCAATGGCATACTATAATCCGGACGCCTCAGTAATCCGAAAAGGGTCTTGTTTTTGCCTCTCCGGATTAACGAGGCCCTACTGTAGTTAAAAACTATTCTCATGCCTAATCAGTGTACATATAGGTATACTAAATTTAATTAAGATCGGTTCAACCGTTTTGGAGCAGATCGAGGGCAAAATCTGTGACAGGAGAATTTTATGTAATAGAAGATAATATACATATAATTATGAACAATTAGTTTACATAAATACAACTCAATATAAGTATTAAATAATATTACATTTAGTAATTTGGAATTATTCCTTACAAGCGGCCGCTAGCGACTTCGTTCGCGTGGTTTAGTTATGCTCCGCTCCTATTGGTCGCAGCGTGATGTTATATAGCCTAAAGGTTTCCTGAATTAATTGGCTATCCAACGCAAAAAGAATTTTTCAGATCGGACCAGTAGTTCCCGAGATTAGCGCGCACAAACAAACATACAAACAAACTCTTCAGCTTTATATATTAGTATAGCTATAGTCCTTATTATCGTTAACAAGAATTAAGACTTTTTGCGATTCGTTAATAATGCTCACTAAACAAACAGTCGTTACTACATTCAATAAAATTATTTATTTAAATCTGAGAGTCTAGACAAGTGACAGTCGCTATCAAAGCATTTCGTATTTCTACAACGAATTTCAATGGGATTGACTTAACTTTTTGTTCTCTTATGTCAATCTTATTCTCCAATAACCTTTCTTATTATTGTTATCGCTGATAGAATCCTAGAATACAGAATATGACTCTCTGAGCGATGAACGACTTCATTGAATTTTTTGTTTTAAAAGTTCACTCAAATATCGGCGCAAAGGACGGAAGCAAATAAAAAAAACGCAATGTTTCGAATTGAGAAACGGAGGAGGTTCTCAATTCGACGCATTTTTTTAAATTTATTTATGACCACGCAACTCTTTTTACAGAAGGGACCAACTTTTTACAGAGATTTTGAAATTTTTTTTAGAAAGAAGTTACTTATATTAGTCACCCAAATTAGTCTCTTAGACAACATTTAGGAAAATCCAAGACTAGGCATAGGTAAACAGAGGATGATGCATTGTTCACTCACTGACTGTAATCCAATCAGAATAAAATCCAACCAGGCATAACTTTTTTACAGACTAGTCTGATTTTGATGATTATTTTTTACTAGCTTTCCGCCCGCAGCTTCGCCCGCGTGGAGTTCGGTTATATCGCGCTTTTTAGACTCCCTCGGGAATATCAAATTTTCCTTTTTTACATTTACATTATCTGTGCCAAATTTCATCAAAATCGGTTGAGAGGTTAAGGCGGGAAAGCGTAACAGACAGAGTTACTTTCGCATTTATAATATTAGTATGGATTGGATATACCTCTAGGTTTCTCTCCTATAAATACAAAAAACTTAACTTAAAGGTGACAAAATTGGGGTGATATATCATTACGCACAGATTTTAATATATTACAAACTAGCTTTCCACCCGCGGCTTCGCCCGCGTAAATTTCGGTTATATCGCGCTTTTTAGATTTCCCTCGGGAACATCAAATTTTTCCGGGATAAAAGGTAGCCTATGTTCTTTCTCAGGGTCTAAAGATTGTGTGCTTAATCCGCCCGCGTCTTCGCCCGCGTGGTGTTCGGTTATATCGCGCTTTTTAGATTTCCCTCGGGAATATCAAATTTTCCGGGACAAAAGGTAGCCTATGTTTTTTCTCAGGGTCTAAAGATTGTCTGTGCCAAATTTCATCAAAATCGGTTGAGAGGTTAAGGCGGGAAAGCGTAACAGACAGATAGACAGACAGACAGAGTTACTTTCGCATTTATAATATTAGTATGGATTGGATATACCTCTAGGTTTCTCTCTTATAAATATAAAAAACTTTTTTTTTTAAGTTATAAACTAGCGCTTGACCGCAATCCCGCCTGATGGTAAGCAGTGATGCGATCGTTGATGGTAAAGCGCACTAATTTATTAAGAGCCTATTCACTCTAGCCTTGAAGACACTCAGATTGTAGTCCGACGGAAACACCGCCGCCGGCAAGTTGTTCCAGTCCCTTGATGTACGTGGTGTAGACATTTCGCAGCACCAGCCCAAATGTGGCTGCAGTACTCCACACACGAGCGGACCTGTGCTTTGTACAACATTAGAAGCTGCCCCGGTGTGAAGTACCGCCGGACCTTTGCGATAACGCCAAGTTTTCTGGCAGCCACCTTAGCCTTGGACTCAATGAACCGCCCAAAGTTAAGGTTCGAGGAAATCTCAACTCCTAAAAGCTGAAGGCGGTTGGTGCACTCCAAGGATACATTCTGAAAAGTAGGAGCCAAGATGATCGGACTCCTTTTGGCGGTGAAAAGACACGCCTGTGTTTTGGCGGCATTGAATGCTACATGATTGGCTTTGCCCCATTCGGAGACTGCCTGTAGTGCAGCACTCGTACGCTCTACCATAGCCTCTCTTTCGGACCGGATTGTTTCCTTACTAGCCAAAACAAAATTGGGCAAATTAGACAAAATTGGGGTGATATATCATTACGCACAGATTTTAATATAGTACAAACTAGCTTTCCGCCCGCGGCTTCGCCCGCGTGGAGTTCGGTTATATCGCGCTTTTTAGGTTTCCCTCGGGAACATCAAATTTTTCCGGGATAAAAGGTAGCCTATGTTCTTTCTAAGGTCGAAAGATTATCAGTGCCAAATTTCATCAAAATCGGTTGAGAGGTTAAGGCGGGAAAGCGTAACAGACAGATAGACAGACAGACAGAGTTATTTTCGCATTTATAATATTAGTATGGATTGGATATACCTCTAGGTTTCTCTCCTATAAATATAAAAAACTTACCCTAAAGGTAACAAAATTGGGGTGGTATATCATTACGCACAGGTTTTAATATATTACAAATAATAATAAGTAAATTATAGCCGTATTGTTATAGTGTTATAGTAAATTATAATGTCGTTGTGGCCTAGTGGTTAAAACACTAGCCTCTCAAGCATGAGTGCGCGGGTTCGATTCCAGGTCAGGCAAGTACCAATGTAACTTTTCTAAACTTATATGTACTTTCTAAGTATATCTTGGACACCAATGACTGAAGGTGAAGGAAAACATCTTGAGGAAACCTGGACTTTAAGTCTGAAATCGCCAACCCGCATTGAGCAAGCGTGGTGATAACGCTCAATCCTTCTCTGTATGAGAGGAGACCTGTGCCCAGCAGTGGGACGATAAAAAAAGGTTGATGATGATGATGATAATGAAATTATAGCCAGTAAACATTATAAAACAAAAACTTAATAACAAAAAAATGAAACCGTGAAAAACCTTATTGCCAACCCATTGCTGTATATGATCGAAAAATGTGTCTGCACAACAAAGTAAATAACGCAATGAATGTAGTCGCACAAAATCTATCAAAAGGGGGTTTCCTTTTAAGTCTTGACAGTTCGATTGCTACTGATAATGTGGAATGCCATTTCCCCATGACTGAAACCAATTTCCTTTCTATCTTTAGCTGAACTTGGGCACAATACAGCATTTAAAAAATTAAAAAAACATCAATACCGAGATTCGACCCACAGCATTTTCCCAGTAATTCACGTGCAGAGCATTACCTTCCGGCCAGCTATTTAAAGGAAAGAAAAAAAAATATCCCTATGGGAAATTAAAAATAAACTGCTCGGGAAAGTTGCAAGTTTTGTTTTTTATTTTATTTTTGTACAGAGCTTATGGAGTGTCAAGTGTGAAATGGAACACGTTTTGCAGAATTTCAGGAACATTTGCGATACTTTTTGCTTCGACGAGAATGCATACTGTTTGAAAACAAATATTCTGAGAACAAGTTTTTGTTTCTTGTTCTTGTGTGCCGATATTTACTTGTTTTTCGTTTTAAAAATTACGTAAGAGTTGAATAAAAAGAAAGTTGAAGACTGTCCACTGTAGCGATCATTGGGAGGGTCATATTTAATAGAAACATGTTGTTGGGCTTAACATTGCATCACCTCGCTCAACTGCCGTCTTCCTTCATATTAGCTCATTTTATTTGAGTGAATACGCTCTTAATAAACTAGCGCGCTTTTCTATTAACGATTGCACCACTGCTTACCATCAGGCGGGATTGCGTTCAAGCACTAGTTTATGATTATAAAAAAATATATAATAAAAAATCAAGAGCTACAGTAGCTCTTGATTTTTTATTATATATTTTTTTATAAAACAAAACACTTTTATAAAAAAGTGTTTTATTTTATAATCTTACCAAAACTTACCCCTTTTACGTTTTCTCTTGTACTTACTATGCATGTGTTTGTTCACTTTCAGATAACACACAAAACCGTGAATTGCAATATCATTTATTTATTTGATCATAGTTGGAACACAGCTTATTCACTAATTTATATAGAACAATGTTGTAGAGTTGTCAGTTATGTTGGCCTAGTGGTTAAAACACCAGCCTCTAAAGTAAGAGTGCGCGGGTTCGATTCCAAGACAGGCAAGTATTAATGTAACTTTTTTTAAGTTATATGTACTTTCTAAGTGAGAATTAACACTGGGTGGATGAAATGGCGGCAGGTCACGGGAACAATCTACGACTCCCGCATTTCCCTTAAACTTAAGGGGAAAATATATAAAACCATGATCCGACCTGCTGTCTTGTATGGATCTGAATGTTGGGCTACGAAAGGGGTGAATGAAAGGCAATTGTATGCAGCCGAGATGAGAATGCTAAGAGGGATGTGTGGTGTTGCACGAATGGATTGAATAAAAAATGAGTACATAAGAGGAAGTCTGAAAGTGGCACCGGTAGCTGAAAAGTTGTGTGGAAATCGGTTGTCATGGTACGGGCATGTGTTACGAAGAAATGAGGAGAATGTCGTGAGGAGAGTTTTAATTATGAATGTTGATGGCTATAAGAGTAGGGGAGACCAAAGAAACGATGGATGGAATGTGTGAAGGATGATATGGCTAAGAAGGAGGTGACTGCCGAGATGGCTTCTGATAGGGATGTATGGAAGAAAAAGACATGTTGCGCCGACCCCAAATAAATTGGGATAGGGGCAGGAGAATGATGATGATGATGTACTTTCTAAGTGTATCTTGGATATCAATGACTGATTCAAAAGTAAAGGAAAAAATCCTGAAGAAACTTGGATTTTAAGTTTGAAACCACCAACCCGCATTGAACAGGCGTCTGATATAATAAACTTGCGCGCTTCACCATCAACGATTGCATCACTGCTTACCATCAGGCGGGATTGCAGTCAAGCACCAGTTTATATTAAAAAAAAAAAACAATTCTATGATCATTTGGATACGGTAAAGGGGGCTACCATTTACCAACATAAAAATAAAAGTTAAGTTCCTCAGAGGATTAACCTAAATATAGCACATTCTGGCCAAAATAACATAATTTGTTTGATGTCCGCCGCATTATCATTATTACAATATTATGTAGACTATAAGCCTTATTATTATGCCCTCGGTAATGTTTACACCTGATGTTATCATTAGCAAATTATTATATTAAAGCACCGTTTTCAGCACTGCGTGGATTTGCATGACCATTTGTGACTTTTCATCGCCTATATTTTCAGTTTTTTTAAACAGGATTTTGTGAAACTACTGAGTCTGGCCGATTATAAAAAAATATAATCTATTCCATAGATATAAATAGGTAAGTAATTCCTAGGCGGTCAAAATAAACATTTCTTTTTTCAAATTTGCTTTCTTGTCAATTTTTGTCCTGTATAGGTATTGATTTTGCGTGTTCAAAAACAACTTATGGAAGGCTGATTTTATCTGGTGCTTAATACATTTTTACAATTAATTCTTTGATACGTCATTTCTACAAGCTCAAAAAAATACCTATAAAATATATTATCTTTTCGTGACAGTCTGTCTGACCAGTACATTATTAGAAACACCATTTATTTCTATTAAAACATTTATAAAAAAAAAACTTAATTAAAACTGAGAACTCATTTTTTTTAAATCGTAAATTCTGGCTAATACAGTGATGGATAGCACGTTATATATTAATGTATAGTTTGAATCTTATCGAATCTCAGTCCCAATGACCAATGAATGAACGACTTTTCGAAATATCCAACACGCTTTGGGCAAGCATTGTGATCAATGTTCGTTTCCTGTCAGGATAAGAAGAGGCTTTGCCTTAAAATGGCGTCTCTATTTCGGAAATGAAGTAGGTATTGAATCGACAGAATTTGATCACTGACTTATTTTTAACATATTCTCTAAAAGGCAGAATGGTCATTCATTTATTGACCTCGGCGAGAGTTTAGCGTCAATATTCAAATGAATTAAAAAAGTGCGATTGTTAAGTTGTGCAAATAATTGTACCTGAGATTAGTACCTGAGATTAGTACCTGAGATTAGTACCTGATAGATGATGAGATTAGTACCTGTGATCAGATAACTTCATTAACTAACAACATCACGCCTGTCTCGCTCGGAGGGTGAGGCAGAGCACTACTGACAGTACACCTAGTCCGATGTTACAGGAGGTAAGTCTATTTATCTCAGTCACAGATTCAGACTCCAGCCTCCGACTGATAAAGTTCAGATAAATAAAATACAAAATCGACAATGATTGTTTTAGCTGATCAGTGTGACGTTAAGCCATTGGCCCCGGTTGCCATTCGAATATCTAGTGGCTATCCTTACAAGTTGTAGGAGCCCTCAAAAGTCCAACAATTGGTCTGCCGACGGCAGTCGCTTCACGGAAAATATCGAAGTTTAGCCAAAATCAGCAGTTCGAATGGTAAAGCGGACCCCAGACTCGAAAGCTGAAAAAGCTTCGGATGTGACTGGGATTAACGCTGAGATAATGATGATGATGATAATTCAAATTAATTAAAACCGCGTATGTGCAGGCTTTCAAGAATAGAAAACTCACTGTCGTAATCATAAATTAGCTTGAAAACCGAAACCAATATTGATATATCATAAACGGCAATAGACTAACAATTTCCGGTGAAGTTCACGCTTCTCTATTAAGATTACATTATTATTTAAACTTGTTAGACTGCATAACATGTGGTTTCGTCAACTGCATTACAAAATGGATACGGATAGAAATTTGCCTACATACAATGCACGCACACATAGACACACCTCAATTACAGTCATGAACCAGAAAAGAATAGAATACTCTTTATTATGCACCATATAGATTACACAAACATAAATATAAAGATTTTACAAGGGGTAACACAATTTGCGGTCTTATCGCTAAGAGCGATCTTTTACAGACAATCTCTGGATGGAATACTAAGGGGAAGGAGAGAGAAATAATGTAGGTAGTCTACAGTGTACTATTTACATAAATTATATAATAAATGTGTACGTTAAGTGTATCATACTAGTCTAATAAATATATATATATCTAATCAATCATCGCGTAAAACGTAGCGTAGAACGCCCTTGGGCGAGATGGAGCGACGACATTAAAAAGGTGGCTGGTCCTGGCTGGCGGAGAACTGCTCAGGATCGAGCTTGATGGCGTGCCATGGAAGAGGCCTATGTCCAGCAGTAGACGAGTAGAGGCTGATGGTGATGATGATGAATGAAACATCATACAAGAACAAATAAAATACAATCATCATCATCCCAGCGTTAATCCCAGTCGCATCCGAAGCCTTTTCAGCTTTGGAGTCTGGGGTCCGCTTTACCAGTCCAACTGCTGATATGGCTAAACTTCTACATTTTCCGTGAAGCGACTGCCGTCTGACCTCCACAACCCAAGGCGACATCCAAGCATTGCATTTAGACCAATTGTTGGACTTTTGAGGGCTCCAACGACCCGTAACGACTGCCATTAGATGTTCGTATGGCAACCGGGACCAACGGCTTAACATGCTTTCCGAGGCACGACCAGACCAGTGCAAATATTCATATTCATGCATACAAATACTTGCACTGTGCGGGGATCGAACTCGCGCCACCTTGCGCAGAGGCCGCGGCCGCTACCGCTACGCCACGGAGGCTGTCAGATAAAATATAATGACATGTTTAAAGAGAGTGGAAGTGCTTTTTTATCGTGGTTTTAATAGTGGACAGTTTTGAGCACGCCTCACAGAGACGGGAAATTCATTCTATAGCCGAACTGCTTGTATAGTAAAGGATTTATCATAGAAACTAATGGAATTTAGGTGTCTCGGGATGTCTCGAGCCTCGGAGCCTCGGGTCTTTTTTATATAAATATTAAATAGTTGTCCCGGATCCCAATCCCTTTGCGTACTGGCCACCACAAGTTACAGATGCAAAATACCGACACCTACTTCGGATTTGAGTAAAATTGCTTTTGCGGCAGAACTTTTTCTTTTAATAATGGCCATACTGCCAAACAATATGCCTAATTTGTTAAGAATTGTAGTTGTTGTTGTACCTGTATAATGCAGAATAAACCCACACAGTACTTCACTAATCCTAACAAATGTCTTAAACTTACGGGTAAACGAAAGAACAGCACTCTTATTACATAATGTACTATTATTATCAATTTATTTCTTTTCGGAGCATATTGCCAATCCGTTGGTTCATATGTTCTAAAAATGTGACTTTTCAACAACGTAAATAATGCAATGAATGCTATTGAACTGCCAAAATGAAACCAATTGCTACTGATAGTGTTAATGCACATAACAATTACATACATCAATAAGCAAGCATATGTTATAAATAATTGTTTTATTATTGATTAATAATTCTTTCAACTGTTCCAAAATATTAATCTAAGATTTATTTAGTGTAAAATTCAATTTATTCTTTTATGTTGTGGCCTTATTTCTAACGTGAAACGAAGCGGTCAGTGCGGGGTTTTTGACGCGGGTTTTGATGGATTTTTGAAAAAAAACTAAAGTACTGAAAAATTGTAAATACTTATAGTTGAAAGAGTGGATAAAGGGGATTTTCTGGGGTGTTATTGTATAGTGGCCACGTTGTAGGTTATTGGAAGCTAAGTATAATGTTTTGTTTGCATTTTTATGTATTCTTGCTAAAAAAATGTAGCACTCGGTAGAGTGCAATTTCCTTATAAGAAAAACTATGATAAATTATTGTATTACTTACTGTTAGAAAGTTGCTAAATACTCTTTAATATGATAAAACCTTGTGATAGTACCTAATAACATAATGGTTATGAGATTTTATAGCTGATAAATATAACCTGACTGTCAATCATTATCATGACTTTTATTTACTAGTTTAATATTTCCAGGTATCTAATATATTTCTATCACATATTCAATTAATATTCCCTTGCCTGGCGAAGTACCCAATCGGAACGGAACCAATAAGGAACGGAAAACTAACAAAACGCAAGAAGTTTTTCCATTCACCCTTCAGTATACTTTTGCTCTCTCTCTCTCCGTAACCCTGGTTTGTGAACAACATCAAGTAACCGAAATTCAAACCGCCACCGGCCGGTGAGCTTATCGGCAAGTCTATAGCGCTAAGTGAACATCGACTGAAGCCCCCCGTAAGTCCAACCTCTTTATTATTTGGGAATTGGGAGTGCTTACTCGCGGTTTCTCTCAGTATTTCAATTTCAATATACTTAACGTGCGCCTATCTTACAGTCTAGTAGTACAGTACAGTCAATTAAGAATATGAAACCAAAACAGATATTGTGAGGTTTCTATTTTGGCGGGAAAGTCAAGCTGAGTGTCACGCAAATTTTTCATTGGACTCTTAAAATTATTTATAGTGTTGTTTACTAAATAAAAGTGCGTTCAGTAAATACGAGTAATTCATAAAGAATAGTGAAAAATCACAGCATAGTGGCCACATCATGACTCTGTCTCAAACCTTCCTCGTAAGACGGTTCACGCGGCCATCTTTTTCGACATGAATAATTCATTACTTGACATTGGCTAAATGCAGAAACCGTGCGAAGCCACAAAAGAAAGAAAGAAGAACAGATATTGTGTTACGCAATTACCTACCCTGCAGGTTGTTTAACACAGTGGTAAAAACGGTGGTTTAACGTAACATAAGAGCACATACTTTAAAACACTGCTGGGAAATTTTATGTGTTTATGCTAGTTACACGGTAAACTACACTTGCGAGATGTAGAACACTTTTTTTTTTTTGTTGGGATGAGAAATTATCAAATGACTTCTCCCGCTCTGGGTGGAGCGGAAGCCCCGTTGCACCCGTGTTTCTTCACTTGCCTGTGTGACGGCCAGGGCCACGGTTTCTTGTTTAACCAACCCGCAACCCTGACCCAGGAGGCAGCGGTCTTCGTGGACCCCGTCACGATGTGCTGACATCTCTTTGAGGCGCGCGTGGAACACGACGCGCCTTCGACTCGGGCCTGGTCCTAACCGAGCGGCGAGCTGCCCACTGCTCACCGCCCGCTGGCCCGCGCCTACGGTGGCTGGGAGTTTGGTGTCCTCTCCCGATCAGGGCGTCTCCTGCGGCGGCTAGTGGCGTGAGGGCGCTGGAATTTCCGTTACCTCACTTGCTCCGCCTCCTCCTTTGCCAGCATCACTGCTTCGCAGAAGGAGGTGACGGCCTGCCATGCACTCTCGCTCCGGACCATGGCCTGGACCAAGGTCGGACACGAGAGATCGCCGTTACGAGGATACGGCGGTGTTCTACCCAAGATGTAGAATCCTTGTAACGTCAGTAAGACGTGTTGTTTATTTGTGGCGTTTGTAGGTACAAGCGCCACAAATAAACAACCTCACACCTTCTACACTATAATTTTCTAATTGTAGCATTGTTTTTTTTTTTATAATCGCCATTTTTATGTTTCGTGTACGCATACCTTAAATGAACATGAATCCATCCGCCCAAAACATTTTCTAATTATATTGCGATTATATCTTTGAGAAAATTGTTACTGGTATTTGTTTGAGATGAACTTACATACGTAGTTATGTGTGTGGGCGACTGTTTTCAATAGATGTATGGATCCGTGATCCGAGATTTTCGTGGAATTCAATCTGTTACAAGCTTGTGTTCATTGTTCGTGTTTGTGGGTTATTGATTTTAGCGTTTAAGGAACAAATGAAACATTGGTGTGGCCACTTCATTACTATGTTCTAGTAAAATACCAGAGGGCAAATTCTTGTTATTTTAAGAAACTATAAAGAAAAAATAAAAATTATTCATCATCATCATCCCTTTATCGTCCCACTCCTGGGCACAGGTCTCCTCTCATACAGAGGAGGATTGAGCGTAATCACCACGCTTGCTCAATACGGGTTGACGATTTCAGACTTATAAAGTCCAGGTTTCCTCTAGATGTTTTTCTTCACCTTGTAATCAGTTATTGGTGTCCAAGATGTACTTAGAAAGTACATAAAATATAACTTAGAAAAGATACATTGGTACTTGCCTGACCTGGAATCGAACCCGCACACTCATACTTGAGAGGCTGGTGTTTTAACCATTAGGCCACCACGACTTCGTCGTTCGTCGAGGTCGTATATATAGCTCCACCTAATGCTTCTAAGGTCGAGAATTTAAACATAAAGCCCCTTATTCATAAACGCTGCTTAACGTTAACTAGTGATTGGCGATTCTTTAACCGTACATATTTGACCTTTTAACGTCACTTAAATCATCCTTTATGAATAAATACCACAGTGCTTAAAGGGTTATTCATAAACGATGAATAAAGTGACGTTAAAAGGTCAAAAATGTATGGTTAAAGAATCGCTAATCACTCGTTAACTTTAAGCAGCGTTTATGAATAAGGAGGCATATTGTACAGGAGCATACGTGTGGGCCTGGCCTCTAGACGTTTGCCTTTACCTTTTTTTTTAAATCTGATTCTAATTTGGGGCTTTTATGGGGATACGTCAGCGTCATCATTCCCTTTACACTGATCATACTTACTAAATACAGGTTACAATACAACAAATTAATAAAAAAAAAACCTAGAGCTATTCATATAGAACCTTAATTAAGCAACACAACTTTTTCATCATCTCCGATAATCATCATAATTTCAGCGTTTATCAAAGTCGCATCCGTAGCTTTTTCAACTTTTTGGAATCTGGGGTTCGCTTTACCAGTCTAACTGCTGATTTTGGTTAAACTTCGATATTTTCCGTGAAGCGACTGCCGTCTGACCTCCACAACCCGAAGGCGATATCTAAGCATTGCAGTTAGACCAATTGTTAGACTTTTGAGGGCTCCAACAACCCATAACGACTGCCACTAGATGTTCGTATTGCAACCGGGACCAACGGTTTAACGTGCTTTCCGAGGCACGACCAGTGCAAATATTCATATTCATGCATACAAATATTTGCACTGTGCGGGGATCGAACCCGCACCTCCTTGCGCAATGGCCGCGTTCGCTACCGCTACGCCAAGGAGGCGTCATCTCCGATAATGGTACTGACAAAATGGATTACATCAAACTTATATCTATTTTTTTTTTTTAATAATTATAAACTAGTGCTTGACTGTACTCCAGTCTGGTGGTAAGCAGTGATGCAATCGTTGATGGTAAAGCGCGCTAGTTTATTAAGTCTATTCACATAAAAAAAATTCGTGAATAGGAAAACGACAGTTGAGCTAGGTGATGCAATGTTAAACCCAACAATACGACCAACGATGCTGCGCCAGAGGGAGATTCATCTGGAGACCCTCCCCGACCAAACTCCTGACAAAATAACACTTGGCTCATCGTATCCGGCACACATTGCAACACAACTGCTCAGACCCGTCCTAAGTACGGCTTCACCAGACATTATGCCGAAACACGACGAATCGCTTGGCGGCAAGACTTTGTTTGGTGGGTGGTAACTTCTGCTGGCAGCCGATGTTATGGCGTACCACCGAGCCTTTACCTTAGGGGTCAAGTAAAAACGGTCGGTGTAAAGACATGTATGTAATCCAAACTTTGCTAATCTATACTAATATATAAAGCTGAAGAGTTTGTTTGTATGTTTGTTTGTTTGTTTGTTTCTTTGTTTGTTTGTTCGCGCTTATTTGAAAAATTCCTTTTGCTTTGGAAAGCCCATTTATCCAGGAAGGCTTTAGGCTATATAACATCACGCTGCGACCAATAGCAGCGGAGCATACACAAAAAAACGAGAGGGAAACCGCGTAGCGCAGCTAGTATAAAATATTTTTTTAGATTGAATATTATAGATGATATAACTTTTCGATTCGGCTAATTATCGAATAGCCAGCTTCAAGAAGTCTGAGTCACAGAAACAAAAATGAGCCTTTTCAAAATCTAGCATGTAAAAATTCTATACCAAAAACCCACAAAACATGTATGCAAAATATGCCAACAGCTGTGTTGCCACAAAGAAACCACAGACACAGTTGCAAAAACGTAGAACAAAAGGATTTTTTAAAACCTCACACACACACAATTTTTATAATGGCGACATTAAATGAGAACATTTTAATGAGCGGTGTTGATATGAAAAACTGTGGAACGGTCTGCTTAATTATAGTATTTAAACATATAAATTAAAATATTAAAGGGTTAATTACTAAGGTCGAAAAGGGTTAGAAACTGTGAAACCTATTTTTGCCTATTATAGTACCTATATTTTATATATACCTATTATAATACCACGCAATATAAAATTATCTTATAACTAGATACATAATTATGACCCACAAATTTCTCCACCCACAACAATTAACTCGCCGCTCATACCATCCTTTTTTAGGGTTCCGTAGCCAAATGGCAAAAAACGGAACCCTTATAGACTCGTCATGTCTGTCTGTCCGTCTGTCCGTCCGTATGTCACAGCCATTTCTTTCCGAAACTATAAGAGCTATACTGTTGAAACTTGATAGGTAGATGTATTCTGTGAACCGCATTAAGATATTGATGCAAAAACAATAATAAATATTGTGGGCTCCCCATACTTAGAACTGAAACTCAAAAATTTTCTTCAAACACATACGTGTGGGGTATCTTTGGATAGGTCTTCAAAAATGATATCGAGGTTTCTAAAATATCTTTTTTTATAAACAGAATAGTTTGCGTGACAGACGCTTCCAAAGTGGAAAAAAGTTCTAACTTCTAAAATAAGAAAATAAAATATCTAAAAAAAAACATCTGATGTACACTACTATAAAAACTACCAACGAAAATTGTTTTGAACGAGATCTAGTAACTAGTTTTTTTTTAATACCTCGTAAATCTTAAACCGCTTATTACCCCGTAATCTTTCATACAAATAACTTAAATCCATTAATTTCATAAATCAATGGTACGGAACCCTTTGTTTTTTCTATGAGAATTCATTAGTTTGCTTCTCCTGCTCTGGGCGGAACGAAAGGGCGTGTCAGACTTTTATTGACTAAAATCCACCCGTATTCCTCCATTGCTTGTGCCTGGGCTCACGGTTTCTCTTTACAATAACTTATGGTTCTAGCAAACAACGATTATAGTGGACCCGGCACTTAGGGCTGACATTTATTTTAGGCGCGACATACGAAGTTGACCCGGGCCTGGTTCTTACCGAGCTACCCATTACTCGCCGCCCGCAAGCACAAGCCTGTGGTCGTCGGGAATTCGTTTCTGTCTCCCGCCGTCCAGGGCGTCTCTTGCAGCAAATAAAATTAGGGTGCAAAGATTGCCTCTCCCTCATGCAGTCCGCCTTCTACTTTGCGAGCATGAAACTTCAAAGAAAGAGGTGACAACCTCCCATGCGCTCGCGTTCCGGTCCACGGCCTGGACCAGAGCCAGACGTGAGAAATCGCCGCCATCATTCGCCGCCACAAGGATACGGCAGTGCTCTGCCTAAGCCTGGCGGACCTCCACCGCGTCCTCAAGGCGATCATAGGGTCAAAATTAATAGGGTCCCGTTTTTTAACCTTGGATACGAAACCCTAAACTCCTGTGGCACCACTTATCACACAAGCACACTGAGGACTCTAAACCATCCGTTTAGATGACTCTACATTATCGATGAATCGCTAACTCTCACTAAAACTTAGCCAACCTATTGTCTATTTCAAATATACTGATGGTCAATGTTTGTAAGGCCTTTCCAAGTGATAGGGTCAGGATTGCGGGTTGGTTAAAAAAGAAACTTGGCCCTGGCCTACAGGCAAGTGAAGGAACACGAGTGGGTTTTAGTCAGTAAAAGTCTGACACCGTTTTCCGCTACACCCAGAGCGGGAGAGGTCCTTTGATGATTTCCCATCCCAAACAAAAAAGGCCTTTCCAAACGATAGGCGAAATTCGCTGCCACTGCGAAACTTAAAGTAAATTGAAACAGTTCATTTTTGTACAATTTATAACACATACGACAAGTGTGAACCGCGTGGTGGAATATGACCCACTTCTAATCAAAGACAGAAAATCTGTGTCCAGTAATGGAAACATTCAAAATCAAAAAAATCAAAATCAAAATTGTTTATTTCAAATTAACCAACAGTTGGTGCTTTTGAATAGTCAATGTGGGTCAGTCCAACAAAAGTGAAGATATATTGCACGTTTGTAACGTGCAAGAAACTCCATGGACACTCTTTTAAAATCATAACATGGCTTACATTTCTTCGTCACATATTTCTGTTGCTTCTTTCATGTGAGCACAATGTATACAAATTAATAAAAAGATAGAAAATTAATTAGCCCACTGGCAGCTAAGAGATGACCATTATAGGGTAATATGAATTAAGTCTCAATACTAACTGAAAATTGTAGTTACATACTTCATATTGTAGTTAGTCACTGTTGCGTCCATCCTAAGCCCATTAACAGAGGATTTCTTAGCAATCTTTATTAAACTTAATAGCATGAAATATTGCCTATAGTTATCGCCCTATAACGTGCATTAAAGCGATTGGCGATTCAAAACTGGACAGTCAGCACTGATACCAATATTGCTGATAGAATAATCACTTTAGGACGGAAAGATCTATACTAATCTTATTACGTTTGTAAGTTTCTGGGTGAGATTGCGTGATCTTCGAAAATAGGTACTGATTTGATTCCAAAGGGTCATTGTCGTATGCGGCAAAAATATGGTGAAAAAGTTTTATTCATATTAATGGTGCAAAAGAAACTGATTTAGCCTCCTCTGCACAAATGATTGTATAGGACAATAGTGCAAAAGGTATAACGGAAAAATATTTCTACCATATTCGGAGATTCTCAAAAATCTGTTCCATTCAATTATCTCACACGAATCACTCCTATTCAGGAACTATTCATCATCATCATCAGCCTCTACTCATCCACTGCTGGACATAGGCCTCCTCACGCGCAACAAGCCTGATCCTGAGCAGTTCTCTGCCAGCCACTACCAGCCACCTTTTTGATGTCGTCGCTCCATCTCGCCCAAGGGCGTCCTACGCTACGTTTGCCGAGACGCGGTCTCCACTCGAGGACTCGTTTACCCCAACGGTTGTCGGTCCTGCGGCATATGTGACCAGCCCATTGCCACTTCAGCTTGCTAATCCTCTCAGCTATGTTGGTGAATCTGGTCCTCTGTCGGATCACCTCATTTCTGATGCGGTCCTTCAGAGAGACGCCCAACATAGCCCGCTCCATAGCTCGCTGAGCGGCTTTAATGCGGCTTTTTATAAACTTAGGGACTAGTCTGACCGTTAGTGTCCACGTCTCGGCTCCGTAAGTCATGACGGGTAGGACGCAATCACAACATCTAAAAGTTTTTTTTTTTTTGAGGTTTCGTATCTAAATGTTGTTTAATAAATAATATTCAAAATTAATTTAGCGGAACCGAAAAGATCTACCCAATTTTAATTGATAAAACGTCGCATTTGAATATTTATAACCCTGTCAATCCCGATACAAGAATTGGTTGATTATTCTTCAACAATTAAATAGTAACGGTCTCTGGGAACGCACCCGTTCCCAGAGATTTTGGAGTTATCGGTTTTTTTTTTAATAATAAGAGTAGGTAAAGAATCAATGAAAGGAATAATATAATTGTATTCTGTTCCGTATACTTAAATATAAGTACGAGAAAAATAATGAACTCGTAGAATTAATAAATTATTTAAGTCTCAATAAATGTTGTATTAACTTATTAGACAAAAAGTCGTTCCGTACTAAATTAATTTTAGTGTTGTTTTTATGTGGATTTTCCCCTTTTTTAACTATTATTATGCTGCGTACGTAAAATCATCAAAATGGGTCCAGTCATTCTTAACTTCAAAATGGTGTACCTAAACCGACGTTAATTTATTTATATAGAATGGAAGAATTCGATTTTAGATAATCTGTGTTCGAAACGGTTTCTCAGAAATTTTAAGTGTATCGTTGAAGGATATAATAAGGATATTTTTTTATAACAAAATGTAAAAAAATACCCTAAAACAGTGAGTTGGATTAAAAAAAATCCCTAATTGCAAATTTATCTTATTATATATGTGAATTTATATATTGAAAAGAAATATGTATGTTTATAAAGTTTTGTAAAATCAGTTAAAATAATTTAAATTAATACTAAAGTACAAAATTATATGTCACCTTAAAAACAGTAGAAAAGTTAGAGAATCGTAGAAAAATAATATCACTTTTATAACATGAGATCTTTTTGAAGTAATTCATTTCCCACCCGGAAATGAATTATCATTTGCTCAAAATTATCATTGTTTAACTAAGGCCACCGTACATATTTGTACGTTTAACTACATATTTAAAACTCGATAATACGTCACTGAAATATTTCAACCAAACTCAAACTTCAAACATGGTTTCAAATATTCACACTTTAAGTAATTTCCCTGTAACGTCAAAGAAAGCACATAAAAGTACTCAGAATTCCAAAAGTCTTAAAATAAAAACTCAAACGTACTACCTGTTTAATATAAACGGAGAGTCGAAAAACAAATTAAGGATTCCAACTTACCACTCAACACATTATCCGACACAGAACTGCCCTGAATATTCAAAAAAAATTCAAACCAAACTTTTTTTATCCACAAAGCACTCAAAACTCGAATAAGTTGTCAAAACTTTTTCACTTGGAATTATCGTCACCTACTTTGCGTCACTTTAAAAAAAAAACACATCTGTCACAAAACACGTCACACTTCGAATTAAGAACACTGTAGCGTAGTCCTTGCTACGCCGGTACTACGAGCCGCGCTACGTCGTGCCGCTACGGGCGCTTGTCTACGACTGTGCGTAGATGTCGCTACGCTCTCTATCGGAAATATTCGGAACTTATCTCCGGCCGATTTACTCGGACAAGTCCTTTTTCAAAAAGTTTTTTTTTTACTTTATTGATACATCAACCCTTCGGGAAAATTGAGGGAAACCAAATAGTCTTTGGGGGATCATCCAATGAGGGGGGCGGAGTTTCACGCCTTAAACAGTGTGTCACGTTTCCTTTGCTTTGAAAAATTCGTTCTGAGAATTTTCGGACCCACAATGTATCGGATATTTTACATAAGGACAGGATTTCCAGGATTCTAAATGTATTTCTCACAATAATCAAAAAATAAGCTGGGTTTCTATAAATACGGTATGTTATAAAAGTGTTAAGCTGTAGATCCACGTCGGTCGTCATTCGTAGATCTTTGACCTTCGTTACGGGTAAGTCCGAAAGTCCAAAGCCTACCAGCCAGTCTTACCCAATAAGTGGGTTACGAAGGTCAAATAGACAGTCGCTCCATCTAAAATACCGGTATTCATCTCAGCGTTAATCCCAGTCGCATCCGAAGCTTTTTCAGCTTTGGAGTCCGTGGTCCGCTTTACCAGTCTAACTGTTCATTTTGGCTAAACTTCGATATTTTCCGTGAAGCGATTGCCGTCTGACCTCCACAACCCGAAGGCGATATCGAAGCATTGCAGTTAGATCAATTGTTGGAATTTTGAGGGATCCAACAACCCGTAATGCCATTACATGTTCGTATGGCAACCGGGACCAACGGTTTAATGTGCTTTCCGAAGTACGACCCGACCAGTGCAAATATTCATATTCATGCATACAAATATTTGCACTGCGCGGGGTTCGGCCGCGTTCGCTACCGCTACGCTACGGAGGCTGTCATGCATCCAAAATACCGGTATTCAGCAATATCCGGTTAGATTGGAAGCTGACCCCATCATAGTTGGGAACGGCTAGACGGGTGATGATGATGAACGGTATGAAAAAAACACCTTTTAAAAATACTGATATTCAAGGTAAAACCAATTTCCTAATTAAGGTCAACTGCACGGTTAACGCAGTGGTCAAGCTAATGACTGCTTCACTGCGTGTCGCGTATTCGATTCCCGTACGGAAAAATTTTTTGTATGACTAACAAGTAGTAGTTCGTCCGGCGTTTGTATATAAGAGTTTTTTTTTTTTTTTATAACTTATAAACTAGCGCTTGACCGCAATCCCGCATGATGGTAAGCATTGATGCGATCATTGATGGTAAAGCGTGCTAGTTTATTAAGAGCTTATTCACTCTAGCCTTGAAGACACACAAATTATAGTCCGACGGAAACACCGCCGCTGGCAAATTGTTCCAGTCCCTCGATGTACGCGGAATAAAAGAGGAAGCAAAACCGCTTCGTGCAGATCGTAGTGGTGTTAACAACGTGAGGGTGGAAAGTCGCCGTACGAGGCACCCACGGTACAGGAGAAATTCAAAAAGTAGGGCAAGTTTAAAAAAAACACTACTTGTTGGTCTTCTATCCTAGAATAATGCTAACGAGCATCTCTCTCTCTCTCTCTGCTCTGACCGGATGCAGTTGAATACCAGTATTTTACATGGAGTGACTACATATCTGACCTCCACAACCCAGTTAATGGGTAATACGACAACCCCTTGGTGAGACTGGCGATTAGACTTTCGGCCTTCTGTTGACCCACCATCATCATCATCAAGATCATCATCAACTTTTTTATCGTCCCACTGCTAGGCACATGTCTCCTCCCATACAGAGAAGGATTGATTGATTCTGCTGACCCATAATGATTGTCAAAGCTTCACTAATGACAAGTGGAATCAACGGCTTATTATAATAATAATAATGTGCTTTTTGGGGTACGAAGAGATCATCATCACAATCTCAGCGTTAATCCCAGTCGCATCCGAAGCTTTTACAGCATTGGAGTCTGGGGTCCGCTTTACCAGTCTAACTGCTGATATGGCTAAACTTCGAAATTTTCCGTGAAGCGACTGCCGTCTGACCTCCACAACCCGAAGGCGATATCGAAGCATTGCAGTTAGACCAATTGTTGGACTTTTTGAGGGCTCCAACAACCCGTAACGACTGCCATTAGATGTTCGTATGGAAATCGGGACCAACGGCTTAACGTGCTTTCCGAGGCACGACCAGACCAGTGCAAATATTCATATTCATGCATTCAAATATTTGCACTGTGCGGGGATCGAACCCGCGCCTCCTTGCGCAGCGGCCGCGTCTGCTACCGCTAAGCCACGTAGGCTGTCAGACGAAGAGATCTCTGTATGTAAAGATCATATCCAATCACCAATTGACTGCGAGTCATCATCATCATCACCTCAGCGTTAATCCCGATCGCATCCAACGCTTGTCAGCTTTGGAGTCTGGAGTCCGCTTTACCAGTCTAACTGCTGATTTTGGCTAAACTTCGATATTTGACTTCGAACGAATTGACTGCGAGTATAGTAGCTTAACCTGTACTGTAATTGCGTAACACACTATTACTATCATTTTGAAGCATGTTGGTAATCCATTGCCCCATATGTTCAAAAAATGTGTCCGCTCAACAACGTAAAACAAGCAATGAATGTTGTTGAACTGTCATAATGAAACCCAATGCTATTGATAGTACGATACGCAATTACACTGCTGTACCATAATTGCGTAACACATAGTGTGTTTGCGTTGTAATTACTAATAAGTTTAATCATTTTGAAGCATATTGGTAATCCATTGCCCCATATGTTCAAAACTGTGTCCGCTCAACAACGTAAAACAAGCAATGAATGTTGTTGAAATGTCATAATGAAACCCATTGCTATTGATAGTACGATACGCTGCTGTACCATAATTGCGTAACACATAGTGTGTTTGCGTTGTAATTACTAATAAGTTTAATCATTTTGAAGCATATTGGTAATCCATTGCCCCATATGTTCAAAACTGTGTCCGCTCAACAACGTAAAACAAGCAATGAATGTTGTTGAAATGTCATAATGAAACCCATTGCTATTGATAGTACGATACGCTGCTGTACCATAATTGCGTAACACATAGTGTGTTCGCGTTGTAATTACTATTATGTTTAATCATTTTGAAGCATATTGGTAATCCATTACTCCATATGTTCAAAAAATGTTTCCGCTCAACAACGTTAAACAAGCAATGAATGTTGTTGAACTGTCATAATGAAACCCATTGCTATTGATAGTACGATACGCTGCTGTACCATAATTGCGTGACACATAGTGTGTTTGCGTTGTAATTACTAATAAGTTTAATCATTTTGAAGCATATTGGTAATCCATTACTCCATATGTTCAAAAAATGTGTTCGCTCCACAACGTAAAACAAGCAATGAATGTTGTTGAACTGTCATAATGAAACCCATTGGTATTGATAGTACGATACGCTGCTGTACCATAATTGCGTAACACATAGTGTGTTTGCGTTGTAATTACTAATAATTTTAATCATTTTGAAGTATATTGGCAATCCATTGCCCCACATGTACGAAAAGTGTGTCTACTTAACAATGTAAATAACGCAATGGATGTAACTGAACTGTCAAAATAAAACTGACTGCTACTGATAGCACATTACGCAATTACCCTAATAATTCACCCCTGCGGTTTTTAAAATCAAATCAAAAACCAATTATTCAAATTAGAGTAAGAACACTTTTCGAACGTCAATATAACATAAGACAGTCCCCAAAACGCCCACCTTTCACCATCTGTTATTTATTACCTAGCCACGAAGCCCTTTTTCGAGAGAATCTATCAGAAAACGTACCTGGACGATGCAAATTTCAATATTTATAGCGCCATTTATAAATTGAGTGCTTTAATTTGATTATTTAAACTTAAACCCGAAATCCCAATAGGGATGTATTCAAAGTAAGAAAATCAAAAAAATAATTAGTCCGTCTTTTATGACGGTCTTAATTTTTTTTATTATCTATAGATAATAAAAAAAAATTAAGACCTGTATTTTTTATTTTGTCGAAATTACCAAACACTACTGAGATATAGCGTACTAAAGTTACGGAGTGGGGGCTAATTACGTCACGCCGTGGTATATTTTCTAACACGGCGTAACGTCATGCGACATTTCAAATCAATATATCTTCCTAAGTATTTAAATGAAATAATAATAATAATCTTGATTGAAAAAGCTGTAATTCTGGACACACCCCCCACCCACTTTATAGGCTAATTTTGTTATGTATGTTTGCACTATAAAATAATTGGACGCACAACGCCGTCCAACCTTTCGATGAGAACCTTCAAATTAATTAATAACCCGTCCAACATCGTCAAGTATAACCATAACTGACACTTGTGTTAATGAGAATCCTGTCTATCTGTAACTCTATAATAAATAATTATATCGATCAATATCAACATCTATCGAGCTTCTCGTTAGGTGGTCGGATCAAAGGCCTGATTCAGAAGGGTCCTTAATACGGCCCGCAATGTTAGGATGCTCCCGTCTGGAACCCTTAACACCGGTAGCTTGGACCCTGCTCCCAATATCGGCGGATTACTATTTTATATTGTTTAAATTTTTTTTATACCTACTTAAGATTTCTATTTTTAGAAATAATTAAAATACAAAAAAAGAGCAGTCGTGGTGGCCTAGTGGTTAAAACACCAGCCTCTCAAGTATGAGCGCGCGGTTTCGATTCCAGGTCAGGCAAGTACCAATGACTGAAGGTGAAGGAAACCATCTTGAGGAAACCTGGACTTTAAGACTGAAATCGCCAACCCGCATTGAGCAAGCGTGGTGATTACGCTCAATCCTTCTCTGTATGAGAGGAGAGCTGTGCCCAGCAGTGGGACGATAAAAAGGTTGATAATGATGATGATGATGAATTAAAATAAGATAACTAAATAAATAAACAAGAGTAAAATGATCAAAATCAAAATATTTTATTTACTATGACACCATTCACATAAGCCTAGGTAGGTTACCTGGCCACTTATGAAATCTTAGAAGCTCCGTACGCAGATCCAAGTGGTCCTTTTCTGGAGAAAATCCGACAAGAAGCTCTACGATTATTGTTTTAAAAATAATTGGTAAATTACAGTACAGACGACACGGTTGGCGCAGTGAATAAGCAAAAGACAGCTACGCTAAGTTAGGGGTGTTCATTTAAAAAATACATCGATGTTTTTTGCGATGCATCATTTAGAAAGGATGCATCGATGTTTTTCGATATGTCGAATTAAAACATCGATGTTTCCGATGTATCGCTAAAAATATAAATAGATTGTATATAGGCCCTATATTCAATCTATTTATATTTTTAGCGATTATATTTATATTATACCTAGATTAAGATATGGCTCGTTTTTTAACAGTATCCTTCGATTTATCAAAATTTGTATGAGAATCTGTTCACGCCCATAGTAATTTTGACAGCTCAAAGGACACAATTACAAAAATTGCGTTAGAGCTCAAAATATACGACACTTTGGAAAACAAATAGAAATTTTAATACTTTTATTTTTATAGGAAGTTGAAAGAACATGAAAATATTACAATTTTAATCAAGTTTAGTCAAGTAAATCAACTATTGGAAATTATAATAAATTTAAAAATCCCAGTATTTTTGTTCCAAACTTTCGAGAAACAAAATTTTATTCACTCGCTTTCCTTGTATTCTGGTGCGGTATGTATGTGGTGGTCATTCGATGTATTGAATAAAATACATCGATGTATCGTAAAACATCGACTATTAACGTTGTATCGAATGGATTCGATGTATCAAATGGTAAACATCGATGTTTTCGATGCATATCGAGCATCGCTACGCTACGTATCACGGTTTCGATTCCCGCAAGGCACAAATATTTGTGTAATCTACAAGTAGTTGTTCCAGGTCTGGCTGTTTCCGTGGAAGAATTTAGACTCCCGCGGCTCCACGCGCGCTGGTGGTAGAAGAGACACGGGGGTGGTTTTAGTCATTAAAAGTCTGACAGACCCCGTCGCCCACCCCAGGGCGCCGGACATCCTATGAGGATTTCCACCCCAAAAAAAAAAAGGTCTGGCTATTTACCTGTCTGAGTTTAAATCTTTATAAACGCACCCAATAAAATTATATTAAAATACAGTGTTAACAGATGAAAGCCTGTCAGCTAATAAATAAATAAAGAAAAGAAAACGAAGAATACACTTTTTATTAAGGACACAGATAGTAAACAACCAGATATAAAAAACACAGAAATACCTGTGCGAAGTGTGCAAAACTAAAGTTAGAGCAACTTTATCAACATGTCATCAAATGGTACGTAATTAGACAGAATGGTATCTATAATATAGGCATTTACCAAGCACCGCCTAACCCTCCCGAAAAAATAGGCTCGATGTTATGTGCAGAGGTTAAGTGCGCTGAGATGCACAATTGCACACCATCAGAGCACTTTTACATAAGGAACATTATCCCAAACTGTAATTGTCTGCAAAGGTGAAATGCGTCTATTTCTTTTTCTGTATCCCACTCTAGAAATTTTTTCTGTATCGTGAGTACATTTACAAACATATAAACTCACATAAAGGAACAACCAGATCCGAAACAATCATACTAATATTATAAATGGGAAAGTGAATTTGTTTGTTTGTTTATTCCGCTTTCAAGCTGTAAGTACTGGACCGACTGTTTTGAAATTTTGTAGACGTAAAGTTAGAAGTCCGGATTAAATAATAGGGTACTTTGAAAAAATTGATATTCCCGAAGGAAATCTAAAAAGCGCGATATAACCGAATCATACTAATATTATAAATGGGAAAGTGTCATACTAATATTATAAATGGGAAAATGAGTGTGTTTATTTGTTTGTTCTGCTATCACGCTGTAACTACTGAACCGATTGCTTTGAAATTTTGTAGACGTAAAGTTAGAAGTCTAGATTAAAGGATAGGGTACTTTTTATCCCGAAAAAAAATGATATTCCCGAAGAAAATCTAAAAATCGCGATATAACCGAACTCCACGCGGGACAAACCGCGGGCGAAAAGCTAGTTATTTATAGATCAAACAAATATTTGTTCCGTGCGGGATTCAATCCCACGACAAGCAGCGTAGCAGTCATTTAACCACTGTAACAACTGTGCCTGTCTTTATATGCCGATCAGTCGTCTATTCTATACTTATGCTACAAAGAGAAACGTCCAGTAGGCCTAGTATGAGGATTCATTACGAGACTCGATCGTCGATATCGAGCGCGTTTGACTCGGCGATTGATCCGCTTCAAGTTTGTAAGAACTCTCAAACAATGAGAGCGCCAAACCCGCTTGTTATATCTATAACGAGTTATAATTCTAAGAAAAGTATTGTAATATGAATTGTTTAAGTTTAGTTGGTTCCGAAGGTGGTTCGATTGTATAGACTGAAATAACGGCTCGATGAAGGGTACTCTAATATTGTTTTTGTTTATAAATACGGAAAAACACAAAAAACCGACCTACCGACCTCGCCGCCGAGGTCCGACGCGACGCGTTCAACGTAGTAATCGCCCCCCGTCCCTTGTCCGATGTAGGCCAGCCCGCGCCGCAGCTGAGCCAGTAAATATAAATTCCCAACTATGACCTCTGAGTTTGTTTCGGACGTTTCTTCTCAGAGCTAGTACTAGGAAACGCCGCGGTCATCAAACCGAAATAAAAATAAAAATTCGATCCAGCCGTCCCTTGCTGTTCTTCTAGCGACACCCTAAGCCGAGGTTCGTACCCCACAGGGGTGCCCTTAGCGTGTAGTCACTTAGCTTTTAGTAGCCCTGGCTGGAGGCTTTAAATTCACTTAAGGCAGCCACAGGATAGTCCGGTTAAGTAGTACCGGCCTCTCAAGGTCAACTACGAGATGCCATGTTAAAAACAAAAAAAAAAAAAAACTAGGAGAGGGGCAGTCTTAATCGAGCCGTCGGACCGAGCACACTACCAGTTAAGTATTCTTAATATTTGTTACAGGCACATAATTCTTATGTGCCTGGTCTTATGTAATTTATATTGCTGATGATTCTAAATATGTCCAGTGTGTAATGTTATAAGTAAATATATACATAATGTTTCTCTTATAATGTCTGCTTTAATATTATTTAGTTACCCACACTCTGCTATCCTAACACGCTAATGAAAACTCATACTAGGCCCACTGTATGTTTTCACTGTAAACTAGTCGGACATAACGTACGTCGTACAACCCTCCAATCGCCGAGATCCTTCAAATTAATTAGTTATCCTTCCTACCGTAGTCCACTGTGACCAAAACTGACACTTGGGTTGTTGGGTGTTAATGAGAATATGTGTCCGTCTATAACTTTGTAGTTATAAATGAGTTACCGAAAATTCTAGTCGGTTCATCATATGGGCATAAATAAATACCATTACGCCTATATTATCAAGACGTGTTTGGACAAGTTGTTAGTCGTAGATTGGAAGCCAGGCAGACGCTTTACTTTGATTCAATTATATATCACTACTGTTTTCAAAACAGTGAAGGATGTAGACATGTGATTCTTTTTATGTACTTAACATAATTTTATTTTATTATATTTTGTTTTTTTTTTGCATACACAAGTCACGTTGCTGTATACAACTGGTTTACATCCGCCACCTCACATATCAGGTTCAGTTGAAAACCAGCGTCAGGCACTAGTCGTCTGGCATTTTTGCTAAACTGGGCCTTTTTGGCGCAGCAGGGAGGCACAAATTCCTGCTAGGTTTCTACATTAATTTGTTTTATAACAATTTACTTTATTTTATTATTACTATGTTTTACTTTTTAATGTTTGTCTTTATCTGATGTATTGTGTGTCTTTTAGTCTGTGCTAAATAAATGTCTTGTTTCTTTCTTCTTTGATATCTACCAACCCGTACATGTAGTAGTCACTCTTCGGATGTCCAACTAGAAACTGGCTAGTTTTTGGCGTTTTTTTTTTTTATCCAAATGGGTGTTCTCTTAACCTGGCAGCCTCTGTGGCGTAGCGGTAGCGAATGCAGCCACTACGCAAGGAGGCGCGGGTACGACCCCCGCTCAGTGCAAATATTTGTATGCATGAATATGAATATTTGCACTGGCCTGGTCCTGCCTCGGAAAGCACGTTAAGCCGTTGGTCCCGGTTGCCAAACGAACATCCAATGGCAGTCGTTTCGGGTTGTTGGTGCCTTCAAAAGTCTAACAATTGGTCTAACTGCAATGCTTCGCCTTCGGGTTGCGGAGGTCGGACGGCTGCTAGACTGATAAAGCGGACCCCAGACTCTAAGTATTTTTAATCAATGTTTTAGATGTACAATAAAGTATACATAAATATATATATAAATTAATAAATACTTTTACATCGGTTTCCACTTTCGTGGAAAACTGTCGTGCTTGTTATGTTAGGTCAAATTAATTTACAAAAGTGAACACATTACCACTCAACAGCGTAGAGATTAAATTTCCGACGCTGTATTTTAATAAGTTAATAGTTTTAGTTAGGTAATTACAATTTGTATATTAATATGTCCTTTGTTTTTTGAACTTTATCCAGTGTATTTATACAACTTTATGTTAACTTTATACGAAACCTGAATATATTTTGTTCAAAATAAGCAACTGAATCGATTCCAATGATTTTTACACCATGTTATATTTTATCCCAAATACATTTATAAAATTGTTGCAGTGTGGTTACCAAGCGCAAAACACTGCTGAAGGTAGATCGATCGGATGATTTAATTCCCCCGTCTCTGTTCCACCATCGGACGACCCGTCGTACGGCTAGTTTCCACCCTTACGTTGTTAACACCACTAGGATCCGGACGAAGCGTTTCGCCTCTTCCTTTATACCGCGTACATCGCGGGACTGGAACAATTTGCCAGCGGCGGTCTTTCCGTCGGACTACAATTTGAGTGTCTTCAAGGCTAGAGTGAATAGGCTCTTAAGAAACTAGTGCGCTTTACCATCAACGATTGCGTCACTGCTTACCATCAGGCGGGATTGCGGTCAAGCGTTGGTTTATATTTCACAAAACAAAAAAAAAAAATCGTATTACTAGGCGTCTGCGCGCATAGCTGGACAGGGCCACCCCGCGCAACTATAGGCGTAAGCGGGCGAGCGTTGCGTTGACCATATTTTTGTTGAGACAACCGAGTAAGATAATAAACTCATAACTTTGTAATTTTTCATCACATCTTTTTAGAATCTTGTACTTAGATTCTTTACTTAAAAAAACACCTTTTTCGGGTTTCGCATAAACAAAGAATGACGTTGTACAAATCAAGAATTTGCCAGCGGCGGTGTTTCCGCCTGACTACAATTAAGTGTCTCGGCTAGAAGGCTAGAATGAATAGGCTCTTAATAAACTAGCGCGCTTTGCCGTCAACGATTGTATCACTACTTTCCATCAAACAGGTTTGCGGTCAAGTATCCATACTAATATTATAAATCCGAAAGTAACTTTGTCTGTCTGTCTGTCTGTTACGCTTTCCCGCTTAAACCTTTCAACCGATTTTGATAAAATTTGGCACAGACAATCTTTAGACCCTGAGAAAGAACATAGGCTACCTTTTATTTGATATTTCCGAGGGAAATCTAAAAAGCGCGATTTAACCGAACTCCATGCGGGCGAAGCCGCGGGCGTAAAGCTAGTCTATAATTATAAAAAAAACTTAGCTACCAGAGCAGTCCCACAAGTTTCTTTAAATAGTGCTTACTTTGTAAAACTGTAATTTTAACGTGTCCTACAATCTCTTGTTATGAGTAAATAAATTATTATTTCCTATAATTCACATATACACCACACACACACACACACACACACACATAGATATACATATCACACACATCATACATATTATCACATATTTACATATACACTTTTAAAAATTTACATATATAAATAAAAAATAGTAGCCCACCGGTATCGGGAACAGGGTCCAAGCTAACGGTGGTCAGGGGTCCAGAGAGAGGAACCTCCTGACAATGCGAGCCATGTCCAAAAGTACAGCTTTCTGAATCAAGCCCTTGATCCAGCTGCCTAACGAGAGCCTTCTAAGGTATTAGTCGAGGCTCTTGGCTATTAAGCCATTGGCTGTCACGACTACCGGTACAATGATTGCTGATCCACATCCTACATACAGAGATACAGATAGAAGAACACGCCTCTGCATATGCTCTTTCTAGATATGCAGAAGGCCTTCGACTGTGTCCCTCGCGGGGTGATCTGGTGGGCACTGAGGTCCAAAGGGGTACCTGAAGCCTATGTTGACATAATTCGAGACATGTACCTCAATTCCGATTCCGTTGTTAGGACCGCTGATGGCGACACTAAACCCTTCCCCATCACCGTCGGAGTCCACCAGGGATCTGTCCTTAGTCCGTTTCTGTTCAGCGTGATATTAGACGTCTTGTCAGACAGCATCAATGACTCACATGAGCAGCCTCCCTGGCTACTCATGTATGCTGACGATATCGCGCTGGCGGATGCGGACAGGGAACGGTTGGTGCGGCGTGTGAATGGGTGAAAGGACTCGCTTGAGAACGGAGGTCTGAAACTCAACGTGGCGAAGACCGTGTACTTGGCCAGCAACACGACAGACCCCATGTCTGTGCGCATAGGCGGAGACATGGTCGAGTGCACGGACCAGTTTAAATACTTGGGGTCTGTGCTTCACGCGTCCGGCGACATTGATTGCGATGTCAAGGCACGTATTTCCGCAGCTTGGGCGAAATGGCGTGAGGTGACAGGTGTCATTTGTGACCCCAAAATGCCGGTTAAGCTTAAGGGGCAGGTGTATAAAACCATCATTAGACCTGTTCTCATGTATGGCAGTGAGGTGTGGCCTGTGCTTGAGCGACACAAGCAGGGGCTGAGTGTCACGGAGATGAATATGCTGCGGTGGATGTGTGGAGTTACGCGGAAAGACCGCATCAGGAACTCCCGCATCCGGGGCAGCCTTCGTGTCCGTGACATTGCAGACAAACTGCTGGTAGGTCGCCTACTCTGGTACGGCCACATCTTACGCAAACCGGCATGTTACATGGGTAACAAATGTCTTGCCATGGCGCCTCCGCCGGGCCGGAACAAGCGGGGTAGACCAAAGAAGTGCTGGCTTAACGTTGTAAGAGATGACATGCGTGCCAACAAGCTCTTGTCACAGGATGCTAAAGATCGTGCGAAATGGAGGAGAATGTGCAGGAAAGCGGACCCCGGGCTCCAACGCGAAAGCCGCGGATGCGACCGGGATGGGCGCTGGGATGATGATGATGATGATGATGATCCCACATGTCGACAACCTCGCGAGCCAAGTCAAGATACTTGTTTTGTTTATCTTTATCATCATCAACCTTTTTATCGTCCCACTGCTGGGTACAGGTCTCCTCTCATACAGAGAGGATTGAGCGTAATCACCACGCTTGCTCAATGCGGGTTGGCGATTTCAGACTTAAAGTCCAGGTTTCCTCAAGATGTTTTCCTTCACCTTCAGTCATTGGTGTCCAAGATACACTTAGAAAGTACATATAACTTTAGAAAAGTTACATTGGTACTTGCCTGACCTGGAATCGAACCCGCGCACTCATACTTGAGAGGCTGGTGTTTTAACCACTAGGCCACCACGACATCATGTTTATCTTTATAAATTATTATTATTATATCAGTAATAAGTCCCTAAAACTTTCAAAGGTCACCGTAACTATTCACACACAAATCTTAAGAGGGGACTCTAATGGCGTTTTCTCCATACAAACGTATTCCGCTGTTTTCTTCGTGGATAACGCTTTTAGAGCAATGATTATTTTCCTACAATTTCACACCTTGATTATACGCGCCCCTAGTATTTGATTTTTTTGAAAACTTAATTAATAAAAGAAATATGATGTTTCCAAATCCCGAAAAATAACCCATTTTTACCGCGATGTTCAGACGCCTATAACACAAATGTGATAAGTTTTTGACAAAAACAAAATAATAGGGGCATAGTTCGTAGTCCACTCATCTTCTAAATTTTGATATAAAAATAATTGAGATCTGTCGTGTTATGAAAAAGAAAACAGCGGAATACGAAACATCTTTAGCATTGGCAATAGTTTCTTCAAATACCTATTTCTCAAATAGAGAATAGATTTCCTCGGCACTAGAGTCCACTCTTAAACCTCTACTCTCTTGGAAAACCTACAACTTTTTATCCAATTATGGAATCCCAAACATACACAACGATAGTGAGATAGGAGCACGCTAATTCGTAGAATTAATAATTATGTAATTGTACGTTTTCATATTGACAAGGTATAAAATTAAATAGTACATAAGATAGCATAATAAATAACTAAAGCTTTTGTTTATTGAATTCCTAGTCCATAACGTTGCATGATTCAATCTTATTGATATATTGTGATGTAAAGTGAGCGCCTGAAACACAGGTTTAAGATCCTAGCTCGGGCATGTCGCTAATTTTACATGATTCTTTGTAGAATAATACGTTCTGTATGACCTTATGTATATTTTTAGTCACACATAATACCTAGCTGTTACTTAGGCAATAAGATATGTATGTATTTGTTTTAGAATATTTTTGTAGCTTTGATTTTACAATGTTGTGTGAGTTTTTTGAATAAAGACTATTTATTAATATTATACAGTATGTTAACTAACAGAGGGCGTTCCCGTTAACCCGAAATAGTATAGCATACATACATGCTAAAAAAAATATTTCCATTCGAAAACAAAATTTTAAATTGACATGTAAAAGAAACACACTGTACACGCGAACATGAAAGACGGCAACGTCGCAATTTATTTATACATGACGACTACTATTTTGATTTAAAACAGGAGGTTTCAAATTTATTTCAAATTAGAATTTTTTTTTATTCGGATTTTTTATGCTTATTTTTCTATGCTGATATTTTTATTTTAATCTATTAATGATATATATTAACGAGTTTAAGGGAACGCCCTCTGTTATTTAACATACTGTATTATTATTATTGATCCATGCCTTTTATATGTTGAGATGTTATCTACATGTCTATGTCACATTTGACATGTTGAGCTAGGTATTTAATATGTTTACGGTGGTTTCCTTCTGCGAGACATCTGTTACAGATCCGGAAAGGGGGAAGGAGATCTCGTCCTCTCACGGGCGCATAACGCCCTCTTCCAGCCCCCCTAAATGGGTCCGGGTCGGAGACATCTGTCGCTCCCCACACATCAGGACTCGAGGTGGCGGCGCGAAGTTGACGCACGCCACTCTTAGACGTCACGGGGGGAATCCTACACCTTGGCCTTGGTGGGGCCTTTTATATGTTGAATAGCTCAACATATAAAAGGCCCCACACATATATAACATATATCAACACATTTATATGTTGAGGTCTGTCTTTTATGTGTTGAGGTATGTCTTTTATGTGTTGTGGTATGTCTTTTATGTGTTGAGGTATGTTTTTTATGTGTTGTGATATGTCTTTTATGTGTTGAGGTATGTCTTTTATGTGTTGAGGTATGTCTTTTATGTGTTGAGGCATATCTTTTATGTGTTGAGGTATGTCTTTTATGTGTGAGGTAAGTATTTTTGTGCACCAAAAAAGAAGGGACTTATGGCTGAGTAATACAATTACATAGATCAGGTTTAGCTAGTCTTATCGCGGTAGGTCTGTGGATGAGTGATCATTTATACACATCAAGAACTAGTCTTCGTCCCAGTTGTCATTTCCAGATCTTTGGAAGTCATCGCGGGACATCAGAAGACCGAAAGTCTGGTCTCGTTCGAATATCGTAACCAGTAACCAGTAACTGCGATAAAGAACAACCCCCGCAATGCCTTGTGGGGTGGTCAACAATCCTTGTCTCTGTTGGGCCTTTGTCCAGCAGTAGACCTCTATAGGCTAAAGAAGAAATTCTGAAGGTCAGATAAGCAGTCCTAACATTTGCAATATTGCAATTCAGCTACATCTGAAGCGAACCTTATCTTGGTTGGGAAGAAGCTGGACAAATGATAAAATTAACGATTTATCAATCTACCCATTACAACTCGTCACGCGATGGGGCGGAAATAATTTTCCCACCAACAGACCCCCATCAACTCGCGGGTCTTTTTTACATGCTTTTTATTAGCTTCACTTGTATGTTTGCTTGCTTGCTTGTTTGTTTGTTTGGTTGCTTGCTTGTTTGTTTGTTTGTCCGTCTCTAACTCTTTGGACAACGAGTGAGCGGCTCATTACTATAAAATGTCCCACCGTTTTCAGTACGTTCGTTCGGTCATTTTTTTTTTAAAGAATATCGAATTAAAAGCTTGAAAATAAATACAGTTTAAAAAACTAAAAAAACATGCTTTTAAAGAATATCAAACTAAAAAGTTAAAAATAATTTTAAAAAAGCGTGAGGCGCTTTGTGCCATATTTTTTGTATATTAAGCGCATCACGCTTTTTTAAAATTATTTTTAACTTTTTAGTTTGATGTTTTTTTAAAAGCATGATTTTTTTTAGTTTTTTTAAACTATATTTATTTTTACATACAAATTCCTCCAACAAAAACGTGCAACCGCGCCTGGAATTTAGTTCCATACCAGCGCGTGACGGTGCGCTGGAATCGACTGGACGGTGATGCGTATAGTATAGTCCGTGGTCCGCTTAAATTCTAACCTGTAGTCTTAAACATCAATGAAAGGACCACATTTAAATTACCTATAGTTAGAAGTGGTCCTTTGGTCCCAGCGTCTTACACTTCACGGAACAGAAAAGGTTTCGAAGGAATTATTTACGGTAGACTGAATACAGTAATAACTTAGGAGTAACTAAGTAAGATCATACGTTTTGACATAGTTTCCCTAACCTAGCTGTAGAGATTTGTAGTAGCACTTGTTATTCATGCGTGAATTAGAAATCAAAAAATCTAGGGTATAATAGTAATATTATTGGCTTATTTTCAATTTTTTCTTGATTTGTGCCGAAAAAGATCCTTACTATTCAACGTATTTTTTTCTTTATACGATACCTGAATATAGTTTGTTCAGAATAAGCAACTGTATCGATTCCAACAATTTTTACACCTAGTGAAACAGGGAATACTTAGTTGTAGCAGAAACTTAACATTATTATGTAAGAATTAAAATTATTGTTGTATGTGTTTCACGCGCGCCTCAAAGAGATGTCAGCACATCGTGACGGGGTCCATGAAGACCGATGCCTCCTGGGTCAGGGTTGCGGGTTGGTTAAAAAAGAAACCATGGCCCTGGACGTCGCATAGGCAAGTGAAGAAACACGGGTGGGTTTTAGTGAGTAAAAGTCTTATACTTCCGCTCCGCCCAGAGCGGGAGAAGTCATTTCATGATTTCCCATCCCAAAAAAAGTCATGTGACATTATGCCATGTGGCTCATGGCCTCCAAGTCTCCTTGTCACCAAGAGAACCTGGCGGCAGTGGAAAAACTCTTAGATGATTATTTATGTAAGACTTAAGATTACTAGAATTGCATTATCAGTAAATAACCTTAATTAATTTCTCCACCTTGCATGTTTGGAGGGAACTTAAGCAATTAAGTTTTTACCCCCACTTTAGAAAGCGTCTCTGCTTACACTCATCATAACAGCGTTAATCCCAGTCACATCCGAAGCTCTTTTTTTCAGCTTTGGAGTCTGGGGTCGGCTTTACCAGTCTGACTGCTGATTTTGGCTAAACTTCGATATTTTCCATGAAGCGACTGCCGTCTGACTTCCACAACCCGAAGGCCATATCGAAGCATTGTAGTTAGACCAATTGTTGGACTTTTGAGGGCCCCAACAACCCGTAACGAGTGCCATTAGATGTTCGTATGGCAACCGGGACCAACGGCTTAACTCCGCTCCGAATCGATACCGCTACGCCACGGAGGCTGCGTCTATGCTTACACATTCCGAGAATTCAACTTAGAACTTCTTCCAGCTCCGCTTAGTAGATACCATAAGAATCGATAATCCCCGACAACCTACCTTCTCGCCTTATCCCGCGCAAACAACACAAGCGTCGATTCGATTTTAATCGATCCCTTTCTCGATACGACATAATCGAATAATCTTGTGTATGGAACACTTTGGAACACAATACTTTTTAAAAGGGGAGAAGGCAAAGAACATCATTTATTATGGGCTATTGTGGATGTAATCGAATTGGATCGAGATGTATCCCTGAAGGATTATAGAGAGGTATACAGTTAAGCACAGTTTGCTGGGAACCTTTTTCAGTATTTGGGAAAATTGGAATAAATCAGGAATACTGTCAAATACAGGATGAAAGAGTAAATTAAGTTAGATTAGCTAAAACTAGTCAATTACAGAAACTTAGAAATAATAATAATAATAAGTTTTAAGACTTTGCTTTAATTCCAGCTTTCTAAGCAATTATTCCCTAAAACCAGATAATCAGAACATTTGGACACATCTCAGTATTCGTCTTACAGTCATTCATTTCAGGAGAGAAATGTCCTCTACTGAAAATAGGCCACCATCAAACACCACCACTTCGGCCGCTTCTGTGCTTCTCGCATTCAATGAATGCACCAGGGTCTGTAGCCAATGTAACATCGCTTCGTAGCGAAACGAAATCGAATACCAAACCAATCAATGGCGGGAACGATTGACCACGTGATTTATCGCGTCGCGTGGTCAATCGTTTTCGTTATTGGTTGGTTTGGTATTCGATTTCGCTTCGCTACGAAGCGATGTTACATTGTCTACAGGCCCAGGCCTCCCAACGCAACGGGCCGTATTTTTATAATACAGTGTTCTTATGTGTCAAAATTTTAAAACAAAGATCACATTAATAATCAATATAATTATGTTTCTAAACAAAGAAAATCGGTGCCCAGGTCACACGAATAGTCGTGAGACCTATATGGGGGAAATTGTAGTATTTTTAAGTAATTTTACAGTCTAATCTCATAATCTTTATTTTTGATTGATTGAATTTGATTGATTAAATCCGCTAAATTCCAAAGACGAAAAAAAATAGAGTATGTGTTAAAAACTATATCATTATCATCATCATCAACATCGTAGCCACATGAAGTCCACTGCTGGACATAGGCCTCCCCTAAGGATTTCCAAAAAGAACGGTTGAACGCGGCCTGCATCCAGCGCTTCCCTGCGATTTTGGTCAGGTTATCCGACCACCTAGTCGGTGGGCGTCCTACGCGGACGCTGCGCTTGCCGGTACGTGGTCGCCATTCAAGAGCCTTTCTGCCCCATCAACTATCAGCTCTAAGGGCTATGTGCCCCGCCCACTGCCACTTCGGAGAGCTAATCCGCTAGGCTGTGTCGGCGACTTTAGTTTTTCTACGAATCTCCTCATTCCTGATTCGATTACGTAGAGAAACACCTAGTGTAGCCCTCTCCATAGCTCGGACACGTTTCTAATCCATATGTCATCACCGGTAGTACATATTGGTAAAAGACTTTTGTCGCACTGTGGTAGCTACATAAGTACTGCTAAATTTAGCTCGAGATTTACAAATATCATTGAACCTTGCATCTATAATAAGATAAACAAAGCAATCAAACTCAATGTAAGGAAAAGGTAACAAAATTATTACAGAAACTTAATTACGAAGAGAATTAATACCACAGTGATTCACTATTTACCACATACACACATCTTGTTACATTCATACACACATAATCATATCACATAAATAGAGGACACACGTAGTGTTCAGTCCTTATTCATCATTTAATTTTAAATTTATTATTTCGGGCAAATTATAAAAATGACTATTACTTTTAATAGTTGATGTTATTTTATTTCATTAAATCACAGTTTGTTTTACAAATCCAAATATAATAAATATTTGAATTTGTAAAACAAAATGTAACTCTACTCAAAGATCTTTTTTTAGGGAGTTTTGGCGCTGGTAACCGAAACACAGGCTTTTGCCTAATTCGGTTACAGATGTCTAACTCAATTGTAACAAGAAATTATCACCTATAATATATTTTGTATATTTACATTTATTTTTTGTGATTGAATCCCAGTTTCAATCTTTCTAAAATATTTCTAATTTCTCTACACTTTGACAAGTTGTTCACAATAATTGTCGCTGAAATGGGTTTGTGACGTTTTGAACGTTTTTAATCACGGAAATTGGTCTTTTGAGCCCTGATTCCGTTTATTTACAAACGTTTAAGTGGTCCCTCAAAGGTATGTTCTTGACAGTATTGACGCACAAAATGTGCCAAAAACACACGTAACCGAGGGACCAATGAAACGTTAGTTAATTAAGTGACGGGATTAAGGTCTCTAACTCACCTCATACAACCTTCGCTAATCAATAGGACCGATTTGTACCTAAGGACCAAAATATCCTATCAAATAATATACATTCGATAGAAAACCTCATACAGACAGATTTGGAGCAACTCACAAGAACTTCTCCTATTATGTTTTCCTTAATAGTAACTGAAGACAAATGTGAGCCATAACTATGAGAAATGTAGTAGTGCTTAAATAGCTTCGACGTCGTATGGAGCGTTAGAATATGCCAACTTGTACCTTATATAAGAATAAGAATTTGTATCATTATGGGGGTGATAAGCAAACAAATAAAAATAGTAATAGTCAGCATATCTACAACGTGTAACATAAAGGGTATATACATAACAAAGGCATGCCATCTTTACATGATATCAAACGATATTGGAAGGGATTTTTAATCCTATCTCTTTAGGTTAGGAAGTTATGAGGAAAAACACCGGCTGTAACAGGCTACTATCATACTAGTCGCACAGAGATATTGAAGACATTTATCGGATTTTGGCAAGTAACGTGATGGGTAACGAGTAGTTATTAACGTATGTAGTGTGCTGCCACGTTTGTTATGATTTGATTTTAAGAAACACACGAAACCGAAAATTTGGTACCAATTTTTTGAGTATTTTGTTTTGGGTTGAAACCCTTCCGATATCGTTTGATATCATCTAAAGATGCTATGCCCTTGGTATGTATATACCCTTTTTGTTACACGTTGTATACTAATATATAAAGCTGAAGAGTTTGTTTGTATGTTTGTTTGTTCGCGCTAATCTCGGAAACTACTGAGCTGATTAGAAAAATTTTATGTTGGAAAGCCCATTAATCCAGGAAGGCTTTAGGCTATATAATATCACGCTGCGACCAATAGGAGCTGGGTATAACTAAACCACGTGAACGAAGTCGCTGGCGGCCGCTAGTACATAATACATAATATACTTCTGGGACTCAGGCCTCCTCTTGGTGAGAGTGAGTGGGCCGTAATCTACCACGAGGGCCCGGTTGGTAGATGTCACATGTCTTTGAAGTTTTGCCTCTAGGACATGCAGGTTGGATGTTTTCCTTCACCGTTTTGAAAGCAGTGGTGATGAAATAATTTACACAGAGTGAAACCGAACCTACGACCTACAACCTGTAAGCCGCGGTCGATACCACTAGGCCACCGCTGCTTGCAACAGCAGCATATTTTTTATAATTATTCCACAAGAATCACCATTAATCGTTTTTTATACCGCATACATCGAGGGTCTGGAACAAGTTGCCAGCGGCGGTGTTTCCGTCTACAATTTAAGTGTCTTCAAGGCTAGAGTGAATTGGCTCTTAATAAACTAGCGCGCTTTACCATCAACGATTGCATCACTGCTTACCATCAGGCGGGATTGCAGATTCACTTAAAAAACTTAGGAATAGGATGGATGACGGCAGTTGAGCGAGGTGATGCAATGTTAAACCCAAGACCAACACGACCAAACGATGCTGCGCTAGAGGGAGATTGATCTGGAGACTCTCCACGACCAAACTCCCGACACAACAACATTTGGCGCATCGTACCCGCCACACATCGCAACACAACTGCTCAGACCCGTCCTCCATACGGGTTTACCAGACATCAAGCCGGAACACGACGAATCGCTTGGCGGCAAGACTTTGTCTGGTGGGTGGTAACTTCTGCCGGCAGCCGATGTTATGGCCTACCACCGAGAAAAATTTGCGATGAATGCTGAATTTTGCGATGAATATGTTGGTTGATTGAAGGTTACTGGGACAGACTGAATGTGATAGGCAGAGGACAGGGTTCGGTTTAGTACCGCAGTCTGAAGGGCCAATGTCCAGCAACAGGTTCAGTTTGTGGAGTTGATTGGTGAGCCATTTTTATTTAGCATTTATGTTACCATGCCACTCGGCCTGGGCCCTCCATCAGCCGAAACCGTAACGTAAGCCTTTAAATATTTATAAACCCCTAATTTATTTATTTACAAGTAAAACTCTGTTGAGTTTGCTTTTAAAACATCAAACGATTTATTTATGCGCATAATAAGGTGCTTCATTGTTTACATTTATTTCTCTTTGTCACTCTCTATTTGTATGATTCTCACTGTCTATTCTCATAGTCAAATGTATTCTAATAATTCGTCAAGGCGTACGGTAGACTCGATCGAAACCTGAATAATAAAACAAAAAGAAATAAATATTTCGAGTCAAAGTCTTCAATTTTTTGTGTTTTATGATTCACATAACCACTGTTTAGGGTTACTCAGTTGGGAAAAAACTAAACAGCTGATGATAGCCACATACGTATATTCGAATTATGAAATTAACAGTCATTCCTTGATAAGTGGATAAAATGGTTATGCCATGGCAAATTGACGTAAGTACTGTCTCTTTAGGGCCTGCGCAGACGAGGGATTTTAGTCCACGGATTTTTTTGTCCGCTAAAATAGATCGCTTACAATTATATCCAGTAACGCAAACGAGAGATTAAAAGTACCGCATACAAAAGTCCGCCGAATAACCGAGGATATGCAGAGAGCGGAGCAGACAACAGTACGGGGAAGTCCCCGAATATAATAGAACCCGTGTGACTCGGCAAAGCAACGCACATGACGGACTTTAGTCTGCGTTGTGTCCTCTCGCTTTTCTACATTTCTAGGCAACAAATGACCGCATACCGTGTGCGTTGAGTTCGCGGTAAATCTGCGGTGGACTTTTTATTCGCGGAGCGTACTTTTCTTTAATGGTCCTAAATTTGCTTAAAAATACATTTCCCTGTCCACACGGCAAAACATCACAACTTATACATAGCCCGTATAAGCTGACTGCTGATTGTACAAGAAACCTTATACAATGCGAGATCAGCTAAATCTGGAAAGTACTCAAAATCAAAAGCCTCATCACAGTGTCTCAAATCAAAAACAATAGCTTGAAACGTAGCCGTACATATGTATTTCCGTCATGGTATTTCCCCAAACAGATATACATACAAACACATTTCCTTGTCGTTTTCAGTGCGGTACTGCTCTGGCAAGACCCAACATCCTGCTTCATCCAGCAGTGCCGACGTCGCCGCTGTACATACCATATGTATCCCGCCTCCACGAAGATTGAGGAGGTCATGGAGTATTTGCGCGTCAAGACCAGCTGGACTTTGAGGGTCGAGAGGCTGGAGCCGCGTCACAACACGAACTTCAAGATGTTCGTGGTGCGCGTTCCGACACATCATCTCGAGAAGTTCCTCAAAGAAAAGTTCTGGCCGAAAGATGCTGTGTACCGCCGATTTCGTGGTCTGCTATGTGACACCAGTCAGCGAAACACGACGCCGACACTTCGTGTACATAAGGCGTAATTAATTATGTTAATATAGTATTGAATATGTTTAATATGGGCCTTGATGCCTAAAATAAATGGATAAATAAATAAATTAAGTTGCCAATTAACATATGATATACTACCACAAATGTTTTAAGAACAATATGACAAATTGGCAAACTCTTTAAATCTTTAAAACACCATTTCTCTGCCAAATGTCTGGAAGCTGGATGTTTTCTTATCAAATAATAAACGGGACAAACTAGCCTCGCCGAAAATATATGAACCAAGTTCGTTGGCAATCATTTATATGACTACATTCAAACAAAGTTATGCTTCTACGACTATGTGGGTATTATTGTAACATGTGTAAAATACATTTGAGTAGACGTAATACCGATATGACAGCCTCCATGGCGTAGCGGTCGTTGCGCAAGGAGCCGCGGTTTCGATCCCCGCACAGTGCAAATATTTGTATGCATCAATATGAATATTTGCACTGGTCTGGTCGTGCCTCGGAAAGCACGTTAAGCCGTTGGTCCCGGTTGCCATACGAACATCTAGTGGCAGCCGTTACGAGTTGTTGGAGCCCTCAAAAGTCTAACAATTGGTTTAACTCCAATGTTTAGATATCGCCTTCGGGTTGTGAAGGTCAGACGACAGTCGCTTCACGGAAAATATCGAAGTTTAGCCAAAATTTGCAGTTAGACTGGTAAAGTGGACCCTAGACTCCAAAGCTGAAAAGCTACGGATGCGACTAGGATTAACGCTGAGATGATGATGACGTAATCAGCCTATAATATTCCTAGGACGCTGGCCTTCTCTTGGTGTGAATTCGTAATCTACCACGTGGGCCCAGTGCGGGTTGGTAGAGGTCACATGTCTTCGAAGTTTTTGGAACTAGGGCATTTTAGGTTTCCTCTCCATGTTTTTCTTCATTGTTTCGAGAGCAGTGGTGATGAAATAACTTACAAAAATTAAAGTAGCTGATGGGATTCGAACCTACGACCTACAACTTATAAGTCGGGGCCCAAACCACTAGGCCACCGCTGCTCTGGAAAAGCGGCGGCCTAGTGGTATAACCCAAACCTGGCTTTAGGTAGATAACTAAAAGTAAACAAAAATAAAACGAGTGTCTTAGTAACAGACTAAACGTAATCCCAATCACTCAGTTCAGTTTTCATGCTACGTTAGGGTCGCGACACATCTGCGGAACGTACGGCGCCGAAAGTTTGGCTAAATACGCTCGCAGTGTATTTCAAGTACCATATGACACATCAGCCGCAATTACGCCGCGTTCAGCGTAGGGCCTAACCTTCCTTCGGGCGGTTTTTTCAGCTAAAACGCATTTAATGTATTTTGCATAGCAGAAGCGACTGCCGTCTGACCTCCACCACCCGAAGGCGACATCGAAGCATTGCAGTTAGACCAATTGTTGGACTTTTGAGGGCTCCAACTACCTGTAACGACTGCCACTAGATGTTCGCAGTGCAAATATTCCTATTCATGCATGCAAATACTTGCACTGTGCGGGGATCGAACCCGCACCACCTTGCGCAGCGGCCGCGTCCGCTACCGCTACGCCATGGAGGCTGACCGCCTTTGTGAAAGTTTATATCAGGAGCAAATTAATTGGACAGGTCTAAACTAACATTTTATCTTCTGTCCTTTTCTTAATCCGTACTAATATTATAAATGCGAAATTATCTCTGTCTGTCTGTCTGTGTGTCTGTCTGTCTGTCCGGCTTTCACGCCAAAACTACTGAACCGATTGTAATGAAATTTGGTACAAAGATAGTCTAAAGCCTCAGAAAGGACATAGGCTATATAACATCCCACTATGACCAATAGGAGCAGAGCAGTAACAAAAAATGTTGCGAAAACGGGGGCAAACACGAACGTACATATTGCTCCCATTATTTTAACATGCGGACGGAGTCGCGGGCAACAGCTATCTATACTTATATATAAAGCTAAAGAGTTTGTTTGTTTGTTTGAACGCGCTAATCTCGGGAACTACTGGCCAATTTGAAAAACTCTTTTTGCGTTGGATAGCCCATTAATCCAGGAAGGCTTTAGGCTACATTATTTATAACATCACGCTGCGACCAATAGGAGCGGAGCATAAATAACTCCACGCGAACGAAGTCGCTGGCGGCCGCTAGTATAATATAAAGAAAAAGTTGCACTAAACTTAAATTTAATTTAGTTTATGAACAAGGGAATCCGGGCCATTGTGATTTAGATAACCTTCAAATAATAAAAAGTAGAAAAACTAAAACCCAACTACGACAAAAAACGACGCTGAAAAAGTATAAAACAAGATTTTCAGAATACTGAACTGAACAAAGTTGCTAATGTAGTTGCAAGTAAATGGACACAGTAGTAATGTCATACAATACTATTCTGAAGTATGCAATATTCACTATGTAGAGATAAATTTTCATGTTTGGAAAGGCGTAGTCACACGTTACATATACCTACCGTAGCACCTTGACAACGTGTGACTACGCCTTTCCAAACATGAAAATTTATCTCTACATAGTGAATATTGCATACTTCAGAAAAGTATTGTATGACATTATTGTCAATTTACAACGAAAGTATCTTGGTAGAGTCTACTGTGTCCATTTACTTGCAACTACATTAGCAACTTTGTTCAGTTCAGTATTCTGAAAATCTTGTTTTATACTTTTTCAGCGTCGTTTTGTCGTAGTTGGGTTTTAGTTTTTCTACTTTTTATTATTTGTACTATTTTGGTGGTCAAGTGTATTTGTGGCGAATAATATTAACAAAAGTTACTGATGAACTAAAAACTAGGTACTTGACATATTACATCTACACGCACATATAACAACATAAGCCCGAAGGCATATAGTGCAGAGGACATTTTTATGGGGGCTTTAGCCAGTTATCAAACCGTTTCCGCCTTCACCTCGTGGAGTTACTCCCAGCTTATGTCGTTTTCATTAGTGCATTACATATTCTATTAATGTTCACACTGTTCTACATAAAGCGATTCACAGTTCCCGTGATCCACGCTTTACTCTTATCGCTCATATTTAACATCATTAAAGCATTCTTGTAATTATGTACAATATGTACAAGCATAAAGTACTCGTGAAGCTCTTTCACGTGATACCAAACACTGTATATTTATTTTAATTTTATATTAACATAGAACTTTTTGTCCGCTAGAGGGCGCTATACTAAATTTGGTGACAAGCTTTATAGCTCATAACTAACAGAATATCAAGGCCCTTCTAATGGTACTGCAGTGGTCTCATTCTGATAAGTAGTAAAGAAGCTATGAACGAAAAGATGTGAATTATATGCAACCAGCCCATGAATACAGGTAAAGTCACAAGCAAATGCTAACAATATATATATATTCAAAATGTACAAGTAAAGCGCTTTCAAATGATACCAAACACGGCATATTTATCTTAACTTTATTTTTTTACACTGTATGTTTTGTCCGCTAGAGGGCGCCACATTAGAGTTTTTGAAACCCCATATAGCCTATAACCAGCGGACAATTAAGACGCTTCTAATGATATGTCATTTGTCGAATTCTGATAAGTAGTTTGGAAGTTACGAGGGAACAGATGAACATACATACATACATACATACATACATACATACATACATACATACATACATACATAGCCTGTCAAAATCATAACCCTCCTTTTGCTTTGCCGTAGTCGGGTAAAAGAACAACCCAATTGTGAACCTCCTCCTTTTGAGACATTTAAAATGGATATCGGCGCCGATTCTATATTTTTCTTTCCATTTCGTTAAGAAAAGGACAGAAGATAGAATGTCAGTTTAGACCTGCCAAATTAGTACGCTCCTGACGTAAACTGGCGTATTTTTACTCGCAATGTTTTTAATCGCGTCTGAACTGTCTATGGAGTATCTTAATTTGACAGCATTGATAAAATATTAAACAAATACGATATATTCTAACAAACTGACCAAAAAAAATGTGCCGAACACAGCAGCAGCACACATGCATATTTTTATTCGGCATACATTGGTACAGTGTGAGTGATAGAGAGATAGTCATAGAGAAGAAAAAGATGGCTAGTGTTTGTCGTTTGCGCTTTTAGTGTTTGTCGTTTGTTTTTACGAGTGTATCGAGAGTGACTAAAGCGAGATACAGGACTTACCTCCTTTTGTACGCTTCATTTTTAGTGCGCTAGTGACATATCTACCTTAGTTTAATATTTTATCAATGTTTGACAGGATTAAACTGACATTTTATCTTCCGTCCTTTTCTTAACGAAATGGAAAGAAAAAGATGCACGTACCTTAAAATTACTTTAGTTTGTAAACAACTGAACCGACGCCATTATTGACATATTTTCACGACACTGTTTATCAAAGCACTAAAACTGAAAACTCCTTTCGAAATTGTTGGATTCTTGGTGGTTGCCTGTCACGTTTCGGTTTTATTAAATAAACCTCTAGATTAAAGGCATTGATATAATATTAAACTAAGGTAGATACGTCACTAGCGCACTGAAAATGAAGCGTACAAAAGGAGGTAAGTCCAGCAAGTCGCTTTAGTTTTCGTCGATTCTATTTATGCGCAAACGACAAACACTAGCCATCTTTTTCTTCTCTATGCTTTAGATTGCGCCCCATCTCACTCACACTGTGCCAACGTGTGAAATGTACGCAGAATAAAAAAATTGCATATGTGTGCTGCTGCTCGGATCGGCACATTTATTTTGGTTAATTTGTTAGAGCATATCATATCTGTTTAATATTATATCAATGATTAAAGGTTTCCTCATCAATTATGCCCTGACCCTTACATTTTGAAAGCCTATTTATTCAGTTTCAAATGCTTCGATTGGTGTATTCTCAATCAGGTTTTTAAATTGCATAACAGACTGTCAATCTGGTTCATTTTGAAGGATAGTGCTTATACACTGCTTCTTTAGTTTGAATAATGTGTTTGCGCAATAACGTAAATAACTCAATGAATGCTGTTAAACTGTCAAAATAAAACCTCTTTGTTACTGATGGTGTATTACAGAATTATTCCGCAATTTAAAAAAAACAATCATGACCAAGTTTAACTAATAATTATTGACATAAAAGCCCTGGTCAAGAAATAAACACAATATTATTATCAAATCATCATTATCAACCTTTTTATCGTCCCACTGCTGGGCACAGGTCTCCTCTCATACAGAGAAGGATTGAGCTTAATCACCACGCTTGCTCAATGCGGCGATTTCAGACTTATGTAAAGTCCAGTTTTCCTCAAGATGTTTTCCTTCACCTTCAGTCATTAGTGTCCAAGATATACTTAGAAAGTACATATAACTTTAGAAAAGTTACATTGGTACTTACCTGACTTGGAATCGAACCCGCGCGCTCATACTTGAGAGGCTGGTGTTTTAACCACTAGGCCACCACGACTATTACTCAAATACTTGCAGTATTTGACGTGGTGGCCATTACTATAAATCTTAGTTTTTAAAAAAACTGTTCACAAACCACGTGAAACTGAAAGATATTCCTTACTCGTGAACATACAGCGCTGCATCTCTTTTTCAATTTATGCGATTGCTGCCACGTCATCGCTGCATGATTATGATTGAGCTTTCTCAATTTTAAATCGAGAAACGTTCGCTTTATCCGAGAGAAAATCTCTGGAAAATGTACCAAATCTTTTGTTTCCGTAACGGTTTCGATTTTCAATTGTTTCGTTCTCTTTGGTTTTAGTGAAATGATTTTCGAGTGAAGTCTCAGCAAGGTTTTTCATTCCTAGCGTTGTATTTTTAGGGGCTTATTTTTTCTAATATTTTCGTTTAATGTTTCGCTTTAGTATTTATTTACTTAAATAATCTTGCTAAAAATTAAATATTTAAAAAAAATGTGTTTGTCTAGACTTTTGTTTTGTGATTACTGGTTACGCATATGTATTATTTTTTTTTATATTGTTTCCTGTAATTTCTGTAAGCCTAGTATTAGTTTTCATTACGAAACTCGATCGTCGATATCGAGCGCGTTTGACTCATCGATTTGCCCGCTTCACGGTTGTAAGAACTCTCTACCAATGAGAACGCCAAACGCGCTCGATATCGGCAATCGAGTCTCGTAATGAAAACTCATACTAGGCATAGGTACTCATAAACGCTTTAATTCTTGTCATCGATAGTTATTAGAATAGAATAGAATAGAATACTCTTTATTATGTACACCATATAGATTACAAAAACATAAATATAAAAATTTTACAAAGGGTGACACAATGGGCGGTCTTATCGCTAAGAGCGATCTTTTACAGACAACCTTTGGATGGAATTCTAAGGGGGAAGGAGAGAGAAATAATGTAGGTAGTCTACAGTGTACTATTTACAATTTTACATAGTTATTAAATCAATGTACAGACGAGAGCACATCAAGCTACTACAATCTGTCAGATTCCTGTATTAGATTTTCAACTTTATCCCTGAAGCATTAAGGATCTTAGTTGATTGGGAATATCTGACAATTTCGGGTAGCTTGGCCTGTTGTCGTCCGTACAAAAACATCAGCTCCCTAATTGCGTAACAATCTACTAACCTACTATCTAACCTAACATACTATCAGTAGCAATGGGTTTCATTTTGACAGTTCAATAACATTCATTGCGTTATTTACGTAATTGAACTGTGACTGATATATACTGTGGCTGATATAGGCAACTAGCGACCTCTGTTGTCGAAGGGAGGTGATAGCATCAATGAACGAGTTTACGCATAATATTAGTAAGTGCTCACCTTTCAACACCAGAGGCGCTGTATTATGAATGAAAACGGTTATAGTGTGGAGCTTGAGATCTGTAGTACCGCCTTTGAATGCCAGGGGCGCTGCTTTTATGAATGAATCACGATTATTTGTCAATGAAAATTGTAGTTGACCGCCTCTCGGCAGAGGCGGTAAGGTAGACACGTTTCGAATGTTCTAGAAACTCTCAGATCCGGAAGTTGAGTTAAAATATCGGTCTCTTCCGCCCTCATACTGTGGTATCGGCCCTTTCTGCTTTCGAGACGCCGAGGGTGCGGGTGTGTTAGTGTTAGTCTCGTAAAATGTAACCGTGTTTTAGATTGTAAGACTGCACCGTGGCTATACTTGCCCGAGTCCAAGGATTGTATACTTTTAAACCTGTGGAAATACCGATAATAAAATCTGGTAGTAGTATTCGCCTGTTTTTCATTACTATTCAGTATTTATTTTCATTTTATAATAAGGGAAGTCCGCTGTACTCAACAGAACAGACACACTTTCCGAACATATGGAGCAATGGATTAGCAATTGGCTTCAGAATGATTCCAATTGATAGCAATAGAGTGTTACGCAATTAGGGTGCTGAGTTAGAACATATGCTACTTTTAACCCTCGGGATTATTTCCGACCTATACTTCCAAGAAGCCGCGGGTAAAAGTTAGTAAGCAATATATGGGCTCATATTAATTGGCTTTCTAATGCAGATTGGTTTAACTGATAGTCCTCTATATATTCTGACGGGGTACTACACAGCAATTTCTATGGTAAATAGTAAATTAGCTATTAGAATGAACGACAAAGTAATGAACAGTGAACTAAAGATCGTATGTATTTAGTATTCTCCGTTCATCAGTAGATGTTAACCAAGATAAAAGAAAAACCGGCCAAGTGAAAATTGGATTCCTGCCCGGGTCGGTTGTACGAAAGAGCTTCAGTGATCCCTGGCACACAGGCAAGTGGAGGAACACACTTGGGTTTTAGTCAGCAAAAGTCTGACACGCCCTTCCGCTCCGCCCAGAGCGGGAGAGGTCATTTGATGATTTCCCATCTGCAAAAAAAGAGAGTTGGATTGCTCATGAAGTCTGAGCATTTGTGTTGTACGGTACGATGCGCCTAATGTTGTTGTGACGGGAGTTTGGTCGTGGAGGGTCCCAGATTAATCTCCCTCTGGCGCAGCATCGATGATCGTGTTGTTGGGTTTAACATTGCATCACCTCGCTCTACTGCCGTCTTCCCTCCTATTCACTAAGTTTTTTAAGTGAATAGGCTTAATAAACTAGCGCGCCTTACTTACTTTTTAACATGAGGTGACGAGGTGAGTATTCATGACTTGTCTAGCTCCAATATACAGATGTACTCTCTGGTACGTAGAACGTTAGCCAGGTCCACTGCTGCACGAAGGCCTCCTCCAAGGCTTTCCACAATGACCGGTTTTGTGCTGCCCGCATCCATCGGCTTCCCGCGATCTTCACCAGGTCATCGGTCCACTTTGTTGGGGGCCTTACTACGCTGCGTCTTCCAGTACGTGGCCGCCACTCCAGAACCTTACTGCCGCATTGACCATCAGTTCTACGAGCAATGTGCCCTGATTACTGCCACTTAATTTTAGCGACTCGAAGAGCTATGTCGGTGACTTTGGTGCTTCTGCGGATCTCCTCTTTTCTGATTCGATCACGCACTCATCATCACCTGTAAACTTGCTTAATTATTAAATTAGTTTTAGAAACTAGAAAATTATTAGTTGTCCAGGTAATACAGTAAGCTGAGTTTCACCAAACCTAGCTAAGGCCAGGTAAGACAGTTACCCGGATAATATTTTTTTCTATAATTACAATTACTATTTTATTGTGTGGAGTATTGTAAGTCGTGGTGGCCTAAAACACCAGCCTGTCAAATATGATTATGCGGGTTCGATTCCAGGCCAGGCAAGTACTAATGGAACTTTTCTAAGTTATATGTTCTTTCTAAGTATATCTTGCACACCAATGACTGATTAAAAGGTGAAGGAAAACATCTTGAGGAAACCTGGACGTTAAGTCTGAAATCGCCAACCCACATTGAGCAAGCGTGGTGATTACTCTCAATCCTTCTCTTCATGAGAGGAGGCCTGTGCCCAGCAGTGGGACGATAAAAGGTTGATGATGATGATGTGTAGAGTATCAGTAAATAATAGCAGAATTCAGGTATATACAGTGTAATCTATACTAATTATGTATTAGTATAGCTGAAGAGTTTGTTTGTTTGATCGCGATAATCTCAGGCAGTGCTGGTCCTATTTGATAATTTGCGTTGGATAACCCATTAATCCAGGAAGGCTTTAGGATATATAACATCACGCTGCCATCAATAGGTGCGGAGCCTATAAAAAAACATATCGAAACGTACGCAGATGAAACCGCGCGGCGCAGCTAGTCCTAATATAATGTTCACCAAAATGAGTTCAAATAAGTTCTTTTCTTATGTTTGTAAACAAGTAAATGTATTGTTACTTTTGAAAGTAGTAAAAGTTGGTAAAAATTTAATGTATAACTATTATCAATGTCATTCCAGCGCCAAACGACTTTGACAAATCTACATAGTTTTGACAGGAAAGCTAAGATGAGTGTCACGCGCATTTTTCATTGGACTTTTAAAATTATTTATATTGTCGTTTACTAAATAAAAGCGCGTGTTTTATGTAGTAAAAAGTGCATTCAGTAAATAATTCATAAAGAACAGTGAAATATCGCAGCATAGTGGCCACATCATGCAAGCAACAGCCATTGGCGATATCCGCCATTATTGTGAAATAAAATTTTCAAAGAATTTCTATAATTTGTACACGTGTTATTGGCAAAATTGTGGTATCTATTTCACAGGGGCCATTGATCAAGAGTTGAGGTTGAATCTCACCTTGAAAAAAGAAGAAGAAGAAGACAAATCTACAAACAAACACAAGACAGTAGAACGATCTACTAACAAACATGATCTTAATAAACTTTAAACAAAACTAAATTCTTCTCTCTACCCCTTAAATTAGAATTCAAATGAACTCGCGCCAAATACTCCAATTTACCCAAGAAGTATTGATCAACAGTAATTTTGTACCAAACTACAAACTCGAACGTGAGGCGTGAGTAGGGTTGCCATACGTCCGGAATTTTCCGGACATGTCCGGTAATATAGTGCTTTGTCCGGAATGCGGGGGAATCCTAAGCCGCCAGGAATTTCTACAATTAATAGTAAGTAATAACCTCAATAAAACCTTAACAAGTCATAAATCAATCAAATTTATGAATAAAAGTAGGCAAGCCCGCGAAAAAAATCAAAAAATTGTTTTTGCTTTACGCATGTACGATTTATTGCGAAGAAATCTCTATTTAAATAATATATTTAATTCGATTTTTCGTTCTGGGAACCCTAGGCGTGAGGAGCTCTTACGCTTCACGAGCACATAAGCTCGAGCTGTGTATGAATAGACAAGAGCGGCATACGTCAACAGCACAGGCAACTGCAGCCCTCGACACCCGTCGTCGGCTGTCTTCGACAATCTGTCGCTCGAGATTTAGAGCACTGTACTTAAATACATGAGCAACATGTCGCCAATAGCCCGGCCACTCGTGTATCGGCTGAGGCAACTAACGTCAATTCGTCATCAAGCAATACTTACAACATAAAACTAACACACACTTTGTAATCCAAATTATAAAATGAAAATCATAAACGATCACCGGTCTCTGAGACTATACTTGTTGCACACAGCAATTTGCTTAAAAAGTAAGTAATCAGTACATTCCTCGTTCCATTCAATTATGTTCAATGAATGGGTCACTCCGGGACCGGTTGCCGTAAACGAAGTTGTTTCAGAATATGTATACCTCGGGCAAACGTTGCGATTAGGGAAAAACAACTTTGAGAAGGAGGCAAATAGAAGGATCCAGCTGGGATGGGCAGCATTTGGTAAACTTCACCAAGCGATTCGTCGTGTTCCGGCATGATGTTTGGTGAAGCCGTACAGAGGACAGGTTTGAGCTGTTGTGTTGCGATGTGTGCCGGGTACGATACGCTAAATAATGTTGTGTCGGGAATTTGGTCGTGGAGGGTCTCCAGATCAATCGCCCTCTGGCGCAGCATCGTTGCTCGTGTTGTTGGGCTTAACATTGCGTCACGTCACTCAACTGTCGTCTTTCTTCCTATTGACTCAGTTTTTTTGAGTGAATAGGCTCTTAATAAACTATGGCGCTATACGATCAACGATTGCATCACTGCTAACTGTCAGGCCGCCTCCGCCTCTGTACATTCTTTTTTTCTGTGCAAAAAGAATAAATAAATAAATAAATATTTGTAAATAATTAAAACTAGAAGTGTATGTACCTACACTTCTATTTTTTATTGTTTTACATACATCTGCATGATTCGTCACTAAATAAGATAATTTGTACGTTAAAAGTTAAACCTCATTCGAGGCCTAGAGCACAGGCGTAGAGTAGCCAGCCTTTCGGTGTTCTATAGGATGCATTTCGGGGAGTGTGCGAGGGAATTGCATGATTTAATTCCCCCATCTCCGTTCCACCAGCGGACGACCCGTCGTACGGCTGGTTTCTGGGTTGAGGGACTGGAACAATTTGGCAGCGGCGGTGTTTCCGTCGGACTACAATTTGAGTGTCTTCAAGGCTGGAGTGAATAGGCTCTTAATAAACTAGTGCGCTTTACCATTAACGATTGCGTCACTGCTTACAATCAGGCAGGATTGCGGTCAAGCGCTAGTTTATAATATGTAAAAAAAAAAAAGTATTATGTTCTTTTGAGAAAAAAAAGATTCTTCAATACTAATTCGAGCGATTTTAAACTTGGAAATACACGTTCCAGACGTTGATAACAATTTAATAGTGTCTTATTAAACTAGCGCGCTTTACCATCAACGATTGCGTTGCTGCTCACCATCAGACGGGATAGTGGTTTAGCACTAGTTTATAACGCTTAAAAAAATATTCATTGGTTTTAAGATCTTACTAGTAGGTGAGTGAAGGGTGATACTTACCAACTGTGCTTGAAAAATGAGAATGCTATAAGACAGTTGTATTTTCGACTCAAAGTTTAGCTTTAATTCCTCATCACCGTTCCATCATCGCACGACCCGTCGTCGTACGGCTTGTATCCACCCATACATTGATAACATCACTACGATTAGGACGAAACGTTTCGACTCGTCTTTCGTCGTCAGCCGAAAGACGTCCACTGTTAGACATAGGCCTCCCCCAAGGTTCTCCACGACGGCCGGTCCTGCGCCTCCCGCATCCAGCGGTTTCCCGCGACCTTCACCAGGTCGTCGGTCCACCTTGTCGGGGGCCTACCCACGTTACGTCTTCCGGTGCGTGGTCGCCACTCGAGAACCCGTCGGCCCCATCGGGCATCGGTCCTACAGGCAATGTGTCCAGCCCACTGCCACTTTAGTGTTGCAATTCTTCGGGCTATGTCGGTTACTCTCGTTCTTCTGCGGATCTCCTCATTCCTGATTCGATCGCGCATTGAAACCCCAAGCATAGCCCTCTCCATTGCCCTTTGAGTGACTTTGAGCCTTCTTATAAGGCCCATTGTTAGCGACCACGTCTCACCATCGTCCAACCGACCATCGTCTTTTACACCGCGTATATCGAGGGACTGGAACAATTTGTGTAATTTGTGCAAGTGTTCTATAGGATGCATTTCGGGCAGTGTGCGAGGAAATTGCATGATTTAATTCCCCCATCTCCGTTCCACCATCGGACGACCCGTTGTACGGTGAGTTTCCACCCTTACGTTGTTAACACCACTACGACCCGGACGAAGCGTTTCGCCTCCTCCTTTATACCGCGTACATCGAGGACTGGAACAATTTGCCAGCGGCGGTGTTTCCATCTGACTACAATTTAAGTGTCTTCAAAGCTAGTCGTCCTCCGTGGCACAGCGGTCTACACGCCTGCCTGCGACGTGGAGGCCCCGGGTTCAATCCCTGGCCAGGTCATGATGGAAAACGATCTTTTCCTGATTGGCCTGGGTCTTGAATGTTTATCTTTATATGTATGTATTATAAATATAGTATCGTTGAGTTAGTATCCCATAACACAAGTCTCGAGCTTACTTTGGGGCTAGCTGAATCTGTGTGATTTGTCCGTATATATTTATTTAAGGCTAGAGTGGCTATTAATAAACTAGCGCGCTTTATCATCAACGTTACATCACTGTTTGACATCAGGCGGGATTGCGGTCAAAGACTAGTTTATAATCATTAAAAAAAAGTTTATGTCGCACATTCGAGCCAGGCCTCATATTATAGATGGATAGAGCATTTTCTTCCAATTTGACGAAGCCTTTTGCGTACAAAGCAGGTTTGATTAGGATCTGGATTTAGTGAGAGACTAAATTTGGCACTAGTCGTGGTGGCCTAGTGGTTAAAAGATCAGCCTCTCTAGTATGAGTGCACGGGTTCGATTCCAGGTCAGGCAAGTACCAATGTAACTTTTCTAAAGTTATACGTACTTTCTCACTATATCTTGGACACCAATGATTGAAGGTGAAGGAAAACATCTTGAGGAAACCTGGACTTTAAGGCCCGTATTCCAGAAGCACTCAAACATTGATCTCTGTTTAAGCATTACTTAAAACTAGTTTCAACCAATCAAATGGTTTCAAACGAGAGTTAAGTAAAGCTTGAGTTTTGAGTGACGTTCTGTAATACGGACCTAAGTCTGAAATCGCCAACCCGAATTGAGCAAGCGTGGTGATTACGCTCAATCCTTCTCTGTATGAGAGGAGACCTGTGCCCAGCAGTGGGACGATAAAAAGGTTGTGGATGATGATTATGGTGAAATTTGGCGATATTTTTGAGACGTCTTTATTTCTTAAAATAATATGCAGTAAGTCGGTCTAATTTCAAAAAATCAGTCTCGGAAAAGCGACGCCGGTATCATACGACGTAACCATAGATGATTATTTATTCATTGACATCATAAAGATGCTGGTATACAAAATGATGACGTGTATTTTATAAACCAGCGTCTTTATTGTGAAATAGAGAAGGTGTTCAGCACTGAATTTATTTATTTATTCGATGTACAGACAACAGCACATGAAGCTACTACAAACTGTCAGATATTTTTAGTTAGATTTTCAACTTTTTCCCTAAAGCATTAAGGCTCAAGGTTGATAGGGAATATTTGACAGTTTGGGGTTCTTTCACCTGATGTCGTTCGTACACTGTATGGCTAAAATGGCGGCAGGTTACGGGAACAGTCTGCTGCTACTCCATTCTCGCATTCCCCTTAAGCTTAAACCCGTAAACTGTATTCTTTTAAACTTGTTCCTTCGCCTTTGTGTCGATGTTCTACATCGAACTGTGAATTTGAACAGTCTGCACATCACATCTTGTGGGAGTGTATTCTTTGGCACAATGAACGCAATATTATGTTGGATAGTGTACAAGTTACATCCGGAGTCGTTTATTATACGGACCTTGTAGAAATTAGAACCAAGTTCCATGCGTTCAGGCGCTTTTGCCATACCTATTATTGGAATCAATTGGAACAGCACATACCTACTTAGGACCCATTAACTTAATCAAATTTTATTTCGTGGTGCCGTGGTGCTTGGCAATCTGGGCTTCTCCCAGTTGCAATAATGTCCCTTTGTGCCGATTGGCCTAGTTCTATTCTGTCTCCTGCTTGTTATGGAGGGAAGTGGAAAACATATCTTTTTTCTTACTCCTTCGCTATTCGTTTCTGACTAATTTCATTGCGGGACCCAAGACAGTTGAATCGTTTCTCCGGGACTCGTCGAGCTTCATTGCTCGGCGTTTTTCTGGCGGTCTCCACTGTTGACTCTGGGTTTCAGGAGTTGCAGGTGGGTGGGAAAACGTGGGGCGGGTTTTGTCCCAAAAAAAAATCCCCTTAAGCTTATGGGGAAGTTAAATATACACGTAGTGGAGCAAACGATGTGACGTTATTTTGTAATGGCGGCACGTAGCGGATTGGAAAGTGGTGATTGCACAACAGTCACTTCGCATTGACACGCGGATCAGGGTACTTCTCTAGGGCGAAACTGTCGGTTTGCCTATTTAAATTGTTATTGTCAAGCTTGGAGGGCTAAACTTCGTGTTTTAATTCGAAACTCACCTACGAAATGCATCCCTTACCACCACACCAAGATCGCTGTCCCTGACTCCGTCATCTACATACAGGGTGGCCCAAAAGTTTTTCATTTTTATGGGCCACCCTGTATATCTATAGTAATATATAAAGCTGAAGGGTTTGTTTGTATGTTTGTTTGAACAGGCTAATCTCAGAAAATACTGGTCCGATTAGAAAAAATCTTTTGGCGTTGGATAGTCCATTAATTCAGGAAGGCTTTAGGCTATATAACATCACGCTGCGACCAATACGAGTGAAGCATAACTAACTCTACGCGAACGAAGTCGCTGGCGGCCGCTAGTCCATACTAATATTATAAATGCGAAAGTAACTCTGTCTGTCTGTCTGTCTATCTGTCTGTCTGTTACGCTTTCCCGTTTAAACCGCTAAACCGATTTTAATGAAATTTGGCACAGACAATCTTTAGACCCTGAGAAAGAACATAGGCTACCTTTTTGGTATCCCGGAAAAATTTGATATTCTAGAGGGAAATCTAAAAAGCGCGATATAACCGAACTTCACGCGAGCGAAGCCGCGGGCGGAAAGCTAGTACAAAATAATGTTTAGACCGGGCCCCAAGTCTGCTGCTTTTATTTTGTCATTCCAACATGTTTTCATTGTCATTGTTCGTAATCTACTAAAAAAATACCGGCCAAATGCGAGTCGGACTCGCACACCGAGGGTTCCGCCGTACAAACGTAGCGGTTTACAATTTATGACGTACTAGCTTTCCGCCAGCGGCTTCGCCCGCGTGGAGTTCGGTTATATCGCGCTGTTTAAATTCCCCTCGGGAACATCAAATTTTTCCGGGATAAAAGGTAGCCTATGTTCTTTCTCAGGGTCTAAAGATTGTCTGTGCCAAACTTCATCAAAATCGGTTGAGAGGTTTAGGCGGGAAAGCGTAACAGACAGACAGAGTTACTTTCGCATTTATAATACTAGCATTGATTTAGAATTTTTCACAGTTTAGAGGCAATTAGATTTAAGAAGTGTTTGATATGAATTTCAACTTTAATATCTCTACGCGTTCATGTGAAAAAGGGTAGGTAGTAAGTTTATAATTATTAAAAAAATATTTTATGTCATGTAAGCAAAAATAATATTTTAATATTTTAAGTAACTTCAAATTTTGCATTTTCACAATTTTTCCTTTATCTGTCTGTACTATAATATAACGTTGCTTCGTGCCGAATTTCAAGATTCTGAGTTCACGGGAAGTACCTTGTAGGTTTTGATTCCCTAGCGTGTGACGGAAATTCGTCTAAGTGTCGGTATAAACTGCTGTATCTTTTGATCGCTTTAACTTAGAAGTTTGATATTTTCACTGCTTAAAGGGACAATAGACCTAGGTATTTGGTATAAATTTCAATTTGATAACTTTATTCATTCGTGAGAAATAAGGTAGTAAGTTCCATTTTATTAAAATATGTTTATTATATTATATCACTAAAAAAATGTAATTTTCGCAATTTTTCCTATATTCCCATTATATGACAATGCTTCATGCCAATTTTCAAGATCCTGAGTTTACGAGAAGTATCCTGTAGGTTTTGATTCCTTTGCGAGTGTCGAAAATTTGTTGAAAATATCGACATAATCGGCTGTATCTTTTGATTGGCTTGGCTTAGAAGTTTGATATTTTCACAGCTTAAAGGGACAATAGACCCGAGTATTTCATGTGAATTTCAGCTTGATACGTCGACGCGTTCTTGAGATAAAGGGTCTTGACAGACAGACAGACAGACAGACAGACAGACAGACAGACAGACGGACAACAAAGTGATCCTATAAGGGTTCCGTTTTTTCCTTTTGAGGTACGGAACCCTAAAAAATGACTTCATCCTAACTTTCCAGGGGTCAATCACTGACACTCCACTCCATATTAATAAATGTTAAAATTGAGAAGTCGTTTTTAGAAAATCATTTCTACTAACGGGTTTTATAATAATGACTTTAAGGCAATGTCATTCTATCACCATTCCATTATGAGACGACTGAGATAATTGATCATTACCATCATCAACCTTTTAAAGTCCCACTGCTGGGCACAGGTCTCCTCTCATACAGAGAAGGATTGAGCGTAATCACCACGCTTGCTCAATGCGGGTTGGCGATTTCAGACTTATAAAGTCCAGGTTTCCTCAAGATGTTTTCCTTCACCTTCAGTCGTGAACCTTCCTTCGTCTTCGTGTCCAATATAAACTGAGAAAGTACATTTGACTTTAAAAAAATTATATTAGTACTTGCCTGACCTGGAATCGAACCCGCACACTCATACTTGAGAGGCTGGTGTTTTAACCACTAGGCCACCACGACTTAGATAATTGATCGATCATTATGAATTTAGCAGATTACGAACTTTTTTTTTATTTAAAAACTTAGTACCTCACTTAGAATTTCTTCTGTATTGTGGATACGTTGGCAAACATTTAAACTTACATACACAAACAGCCAGACCCGGAACAACTACTTGTAGGTCATACAAATGTTTGTTCCGTGCAGGAATCAAACCCACGACCCGCAGCGCAGCAGTCAGTCGTTCAGTTCAATTCCAGTTTTAAATCTAGACAACGTTTTAATTATTTTAAAACTAGCTTTCCGCCCGCGGCTCCGCCCGCGTGGAGTTCGGTTATATCGCGCTATTTAGATTTCCCTCGGGAACATTAATTTTTTCGGGGATAAAAGGCCTATGTTTTTTCTCAGGGTCTAAAGATTGTCTGTGCCAAATTTCATCAAAATCGGTTGAGAGGTTTAAGCGGGAAAGCGTAACAGACAGACAGACAGACAGACAGAGTTACTTTCGCATTTATAATATTAGTATGGATTAATGCTTATGCGATTTCTCGCGGCAGAGGCCCCGGCGTTTTGCCTCCTCTCGCCACTCCCACATGAAGGCGAGGACTTTGACTTCCAGATCCCATGGCGGCAATCCGGCAAGAAGTCTCGCCGCCTCAGCGGAGACCGTACGGTATCCCCGGATCAGCTGAACGGCCATGACCCTCTGGGACGCGGTCAGGCATCGGGCTGGTCGCTTCCTTAGCGACTGCACCCACACCGGTGCCCCGTAAAGAGCCATGGACCGCAGGGCCCCCGCATAGAGCCTCCGGCAGGAGGCGTTTGGTCCCCCTAGATTGGGGAGAAGCCGCTTCAGGGCAGCCCCGTTCTAGTCTGGGTGCCAAACGTCGGAAGTACTCCTCGAAGTTCCACCGGCTGTCGAGGACGAGTCCCAGGTACTTCATCGTCGACCCGACGCCGATGTGAATCCCTCCTACCGTCATACTATGCCTCTCGATTGTATTCGTGTAGTGTGGATTTTCAGTTTTTGGTAATATCACCCATAGTTTCCACGAGCCGAGGTCGATCTAGTGTGGAGTTCTTTTTTTAAATAAATTATAAACTAGTGCTTGACCGCAATTCCGCCTGATGGTAAGCAGGGATGCAATCGTTGATGGTAAAGCGCACTAGTTTATTAAGAGCCTATTCAACTCATAAGCATGGTGCTTCCTTTTCGTTACATTAATTCCGGCCGGGCATTTGCTGCCCTCTCCCAGCAACTGAGGTCGTAGTATCCTTGCCTGACAGCCTTCATTTTTTGAAGCATCCACGGGCAAGCCCGGCTGTGCAGGCGAGTGCCAAGCATGAACAGCGGCAGCTTCAGCGGCAACCAAATAAAAAAATCTCACTTTGTTTTTTTTTTCTTAGTGCTTGGCCAGACTGCAAACGCGGGCGCGGGGCGGGCGCGGTGCGTCGTACTCAAACATATGAAACTTAATACAAGCGTCCATAGTGATCACGCGGGCGCGGCGAGAGGCGCGGGCGACTTAACGCGAGAAGCACGCGTGCAACTCAAACCATAGTTCGTTCATGAAAGTGTCCGCAGTGAGTGCGCGGGGATCTCAAACCATTCCGTACTGACCGCGCGCGTCGACACCGCGCTTGCCTGCGGAGAGTAAAATCGCGCGCGTCACCGCTACCGGCCGCGCCTCGCCCCGCGCCGCGTTTTCAGTCTGGCCAAGCACTTAATCTTTCTATTAAAATAGACTATAATAATAGGCCTGTTTTGGCAAATAAACATTATCTTATCAAAATTTCAATAAAATCTAAATCGCATGATTTAGTTCCCTCATCTCCGTTCCACCATCGGACGACCCTCATGGCGTACATCGTACGGCAAGTTTCCACCCTTACGTTGTTAACACTACTACGATCCGGACGAAGCGTTTCCCCTCCTCCTTTATACCGCGTACATCAAGGGACTGGAACAACTTGCCGGCGGCGGTGTTTCTGTCGGACTACAATTTGAGTGTCTTCAAGGCTAGAGTGAATAGGCTTTTTTTTTACATATTATAAACTAGCGCTTGACCGCAATCCTGCCTGATGGTAAGCAGTGACGCAATCGTTGATGGTAAAGCGCACTAGTTTATTAAGAGCCTATTCACTCTAGCCTTGAAGACACTCAAATTGCAGTCCGGCGGAAACACCGCCGCTGGTAAATTGTTCCAGTCCCTCGATGTACGCGGTATAAAGGAGGAGGCGAAACGCTTCGTCGTCGTCGTTCTTCGATCGTAGTGGTGTTAACAACGTAAGGGTGGAATCCAGCCGTACGACGGGTCGTCCGATGGTGGAACGGAGATGGGGGAATTAAATCATGCAATTCCCTCGCACACTCTCCAAAATGCATCCTATAGAACACCGAAAGGCTGGCTACTCTACGCCTGTGCTCTAGGCTTTGGAGACCAACTCGAGTTAGATCAGGGTCACCAATCAGCCTCTTCGCACGTCTCTCCACTGAATCCAAAGTGGCCAGGTAACACTTAGCAGCACCAGCCCAAATGTGGCTGCAGTACTCCACACACGAACGGACCTGTGCTTTGTATAACATTAGAAGCTGCCCAGGTGTGAAGGACCTTTGCGATAACGCCAAGTTTCCTCGAACGATCGCATCACTGCTTACCATCAGGCGGGATTGCGGTCAAGCACTGGTTTATCAATACATAGTATAAAACAAAGTCGCTTTCGCTGTATGTCCGTATGTATGCTTAGATCTTTAAAACTACGCAACGGATTTTGACGCGGTTTTTTTAATAGATAGAGTGATTCTTAAGGAAGGTTTAGACTACCTTTTATCCCGGAAAAAATTGATATTCCCGAGGGAAATCCAAAAAGCGCGATATAACCGAACTCTACGCGGGCGAAGCCGCGGGCGGAAAGCTAGTAATATATATAAAAAAAAAACCTGTCCATATATTTCATAGTTTTAGACCCACCAACTGCTGTTAATATTGCCTATATTAAAAGGGATCAGTGTTAACTCCTTCTAATCCATGTTTTGTTTGTACTTCAAACAAAATAATGCTTTATATTTTGATATAGTTACAACAAAATCCACTAAGCTTAGTCCATCACTACGTAATAAACATAACATACATGGATCCACAAACTATGGATCGAATAATGCCGATAAAGCCGCCCAACGCTTTTGAAATTGTTCTGCACTAATTCTCTATTGTAAGCTAGTGCACTACAAACTATCAATACTGACAATTTGACTAATCGATTATCGAACGACTCGACTAAGTGCTATTCGATACTATTGATAAATGCGAGCAACAAATAGCACCCACTACAGTTTATTAGAGTTAAGTTCTAACTTCACTACATAGTATAAAAAAGTGGCTTTCTCTGTCCCTATGTCCCTAGATATGCTTAAATCTTTAAAACTACGGAACAGATTTTGATAAGATTTTTGATTAATAGATAGAGTGGTTCATGAGGAAGATTTATATGCAAAGTAACATCCATTAAATGGTGGAGAAATACTGTTATTTTTGAGGTTTCTAATGTCATCATCATCATCATCATCATCTCAGCGTTAATCCCAGTCGCATCCGAAGTTTTTTCAGCTTTTGGAGTCTGTGGTCCGCTTTACCAGTCTAACTGCTGATTTTTTGGCGAAATTTCGATATTTTTCGTGAAGTCACTGCCGTCTGACCTCCACAAGCCGAAGGCGATATCGAAGCAATGCAGTTACACCAATTGTTAGACTTTTGAGGGCTCCAATAACCCGTAACGACTACTATTAGATGTTCGTATGGCAACCGGGACCAACGGCTTAACATGCTTTCCGAGGCACGACCAGACCAGTGCAAATATTCATATTCATGCATACAAATATTTGCGCTGTGCGGGGATCGAACCCGAGCCTCCTTGCGCAGCAGCCACGTTTGGTACCGCTACGCCACGGAGGCTGACGAGGTTTCTAATGTGATGTCTTAACATTTTTCCGCTTACACTGCAAACGCAGGCTGAACCCTACGAGATTTATCAAAATAATGTATTAAGTATTGTACCACTTGAAAAGGTCTACAGAAAACAGGTCGCTAGTTTACGATAAAATACCTCCTTTTGTAGTCATCTAGTCATTACCATCTTTCTGTCCCATTCCTACAGTACTTGAGCTAAATAGAAAGACCAGTAGGTCAACCAACCCGAAACTGTCAAATATTTCCCAATAAACCTTGAGCCTTAATGCTTTATCGTAAAGTTAAAAACCTAATAAAGAAAGACAGATTGTAGTAGCTGGATGTGCTGTCCTCTGTACCACTTTCTTTCTTCCATACTCTCCTCTCAGTCTAGAATGTTTTCATCTCAAACATGGATCTACATGTTTTTCATATATTCTAAGATTATATCTGGGCTTTAAAAGAGTCTGTGGCCTTTGAGTTTGTTTTTTCCTTCTCTTCTTCTTCTTTTTTCAAAGTGAGATTCAATCTCAGCTCTTGATCAATGGCCTCTGTGGAATAAATGCCACAATTTTGCCAATAACACGTGTAACAAATTATAGAAATTCTTAGAAAATTTTATTTCACAATAATGGCGGATATCGCCAATGACAGTTGAAAAAGACGGCCGCGTGAACCGTCTATGATCCCGTTTGAGGCAAAGTCATGATGTGACCATAGTAGCCACATCATGACTTGTGCTGTAACGCACGCAGCATTTGCATGACTTGTGCATGCAAATGCTGCGATATTTCAATGTTCTTTATGAATTATTTACTGAGTGCACTTTTTACTACATAAATCACGCACTTTTATTTAGTAAACGACACTATAAATAATTTTAAAAGTCCAATGAAAAATGAGCGTGACACTCAGCTTTGCCGTCAAAACCCCTTTTTCCTTCTCAGAGTAATCAAACAGGAAAAGCGGTACCCAGCGTTTAAAAAAAGAATATGATTGACGTATATAAGATTTTTTACAGACGACACCACATCAAGGTACTACAATCTGCCAAATTTCTTTTTTTATTTTGTCAACTTTATCGCTAAAGCATTAAGCCTCAAGGTTGTTTGGGAATATTTAACAGTTTCGGGTAGCTTGACCGGGTCATATAAGGGGGAATATTTATAAATGATAAAACAACTTTTTTACTGTAAGTGGGTTTGTACGGACAAGACCAGGTCAAGCTACCCGAAACTGTCAAATATTCCCAAACAACCTTGAGCCCTAATGCTTTAGCGATAAAGTTGATAATCTAATAAGGAAATTTTATTCATAAACGACGATTAAAGTTAAGCAGCGTTTATGAAAATGCTGCTTAACTTTAATCGTCGTTTATGAATAAACCCCTTAAACACTATGGTGTTTATTCATAAGGGATGATTTAAGTTAAGCAGCGTTTAAAAGGTCAAAATGTATGGTCGAAGAATCGCTAATCACTAGTTCACTATAAACAGCGTTTATGAATAAGGGGAAATATTTAAATCATCCTTTATGAATAAACACCACAGTGTTTAAGGGGATTATTCATAAACGGCAATTAAAGTTAAGAGACGTTAAAATGTCAAAAATGTATGGTTAAAGAATCGCTAATCACTAGTAAACTTTAAGCAGCGTTTATGAATAAGGGGAATATATTAAAAAAAGCATTTAAAACTAGGTATTGCATATAATTCATTTCATTTCATATTTTTTGTTTTATCTTATCGTGTGCTGCACCAGATGCGGTCATCGCGTCAAAGCTATCATTTAATAATTATAAAAACATTAAATTGAAAGATGGCCGTTTTGTGTGAATATGGGACAAAACCCGCCACACTGTTCCCAACCCACTGCAACTCCTGAAAGCCAGAATCAACAGTGGAGACCGCCAGAAAAACGCCGAGCAATGAAGCTCGACGAGTCCCGGAGAAACGATTCAACTGTCTTGGGTCCCGCAACGAAATTAATCAGAAAAGAATAGCGGAGGAGTAAGAAAAAAGATATTTTTTCCACTTCCCTCCATAATAAGCAGGAGACAGAACAGAACTAGGCCAATCGGCACAAAGGGACATTATTGCAACTGGGAGAAGCCCAGATTGCCAAGCACCACGGAATAACATTTGATTAAGTTAATGGGTCCTAAGTAGGTATTTGCTGTTACAATTGATTCCAATAATAGGTATGGCAAAAGCGCCTGAACGCACGGAAATTAGTTCTAGTTTCTACAAGGTACGTATAATAAACAACTCCGGATGTAACTTGTACACTATCCAACATAATATTGCGTTCATTCTGCCAAAGAATACACTCCCACAAGATGTGATGTGCGGACTGTTCAAATTCACAGTTCGATGTAGAACACTGACACAAAGGCGAAGGAACAAGATTAAAAGAATACAGTTTACTTTTAAAGTACAAATAAGAATACAGTTTACGTTTTGTGTGAATGTGATGCATATTTTCCCCCAACTTTCAGTTTTCCGATAATAAATGAGTGGCGACCACCTCCCGACTTCGCCGCCCTCGACATGCTCTCACAGACCCCGATGACCCCATTACCCTCCTCCAAGAGGCCAATAGGGCCACCAGCACATTACACAAACACAGACCGACCTACCGACCTCGCCGCCAAGGTCCATCGCGACGCGCTCCACGTAGTGGTCCCCTCCCCCGTCCCTTGTCCGATGAAGGCCAGCCCGCGCCGCAGCTGAGCCAGTAATTATAATAATGTCCCAACAATGACCTCTGAGTTTGTTTCGGCGTTTCTTCCCAGAGCTAGTACTAGGAAACGCCGCGGTCATCAAACCATTAAGTATAACTTTCGATCCAGCTGTCCTCTCTAGCGACGCCCTAAGCCGAGGTTCGTACCCCACAGGCGGTGCCCTTAGTGCGTAGTCGCCTAATTTTAAGTTAGTTTTAAGTGCCCCTGGCTGGAGGCTTTAATTTTTAATTAAGGCATCCACAGGAAAGTCCGGTTAAGTAGCTACGGCCTCTAATGACCACCTACGAGATGCCATATCAAAAAAAAAAAATGTGGCGACCACGCACCGGAAGAAACAGCGACAAGGTCCCCCAAGCCCAAGCCCCCGACAAGGTGGACCGACGACCTGGTGAAGGTCGCGGGAAACCGCTGGATGCGGGAGGCGCAGGACCAGTCGTCGTGGTGAACCTTGGGGGAGGCCTATGTCCAGCAGTGGACGTCTTTCGGCTGAAATGATGATGATGATTATGATTTCACTTCTATATTATGTTCACAAGCACATACAAATTTAATTAATGTACTCATAAATTTATTTGGAGTGTTCATTCTTGATTGACTTCTTCCAATGGGCTGTAAGAAAAAGAAAAGATTGGTTAAATGAATTGAATGTTAGAACACGTGACCCTGATGAAGTTGCCTATCTGTGTAAGATGACTTAAATTTGACGATGTATGGTCTTCTTCTTTACTTATTCAAAGTTTAAAGAGATTCATTAATAATATCGATAAGAGCGACTTTCTATTCAGTCATCCTACGGCGTACTCGATTAATCGATAACTTACTATAGTCGATTAACTCGCATTAGTCGATTACCCCATCACTATTCTCAAATGACTCGTTTTAACAGTAATTATGTCATGGAACTGTTGATCGTGGTGGTCGTAAATTATTTCAGATCATAAACTCTCATGGTGGACTTCATTCAATTATTGAACCGATGTGTGACTGGTTTCAGTGATTATAGTGCATGTTTTGGGGAGAGTGCATGACATTTGTGGTCCCTTAGACTGGAGGGGTATATTTATATGGAAGAGGTCAATCGAACACTCCAAATAAATTTATGACAACACTAGCTTTCCGCCCGCGGCTTCGCCCGCGTGGAGTTCGGTTATATCGCGCTTTTTAGATTTCCCTCGGGAACATCAAATTTTTCCGGGATAAAAGGTAGCATATGTTCTTTCTCAGGGTCTAAAGATTATCTATGCCAAATTTCTTCAAAATCGGTTGAGAGGCTTAAGCGGGAAAGCGTAACAGACAGACAGACAGAGTTACTTTCTCATTTATAATACTAGCGGCCGCCAGCGACTTCGTTCGCGTAGAGTTAGTTATGCTCCGCTCCTAGTGGTCGCAGCGTGATGTTATATAGCCTAAAGCCTTCCTGAATTAATGGACTATCCAACGCAAAAAGATTTTTTTAAATCGGACCAGTAGTTCCCGAGATTAGTGCGAACAAGCAAACAAACATACAAACAAACTCTTCAGCTTTATAGATTAGTATGGATTAATTAAATCTGTATGTGCTTATGAAAATAAGATAGACGGTCAATGTTCATACAATGATAAGAGTTTCCGTCATATTTATAACCGATATCATGAAAATCTGTAGGTCATCAATCTATGCCACAAAATGCTTAGTATATGGATATTACAAACTATCTGGTCCGAAAGAGACGCTATGGCAAAGAATACGAATGCTGCACTTCAGGCAGGGTCCAAATGGGGCAATGCCAATCTTGTGGCATTCGTCGCCACCAAAACACAAGCCTGTCTATTCACCACCAAAAAGAGCCCGTTCACCTTAGCTTCTACTTTTCGAAATGTATCCTTAGAGTGCACCGACCGCCTTCAACTTTTGGGAGTTGAGCTTTCCCCAAACCTAAATTTTGAGCGGTTGATTGAGTTCAAAGCCATGGTGACTACCAGGAAACTTGGTGTTATTCCAAGCATCCGGCGGTACGTCAAACCGGGACAGCTTCATCATCATCAGCTCAGCGTTAATCCCAGTCGCATTCGAAGCTTTTTCAGCTTTTGGAAACTGGGGCCGCTTTACGAGTATAACTGTTGACTTTGACTAAACTTCGATATTTTCCTTAAAGCGACTGCCGTCTGACCTACACAACCCAAAGGCGATATCGAAGCATTGCAGTTAGACCAGTTGTTGGACTTTGGGGGCTCCAACTTGACTGCCATTAAATGTTCATATGGCAACCGGAACCAACGGCTTAACGTGCTTTCCGAGCCTCTTCATCAAACCGGGAGCTTCTAATATTAAAATAAAAAGAGCAGGTCCGTTCGTGTGTGGAGTACTACAGCCTCATTTGGACTGGTACTGCAAAATGCCACCAGGCAACATTGGATTCTGTAAAAAGGCATGCGTAGTGTAGCCAGCTTATCGGTGTTCTGTAGGACGCATTTAGGAGAGTGTGCGCGGTAATAGCATGACTTAATTCCTCAATTCTTCCGTTGATGGTAAAGCGCAGTAGTTTATTAAGAGCCTTCACTCTAGCCTTGAAGACACTTAAAATGTAATCAGACGGAAAGACCGTCTCGGGCAATTTTTTCTACTCCTACGATGTATGCGTTATAAAAGACGAGGCGAAGAAGTCCTGAGACAAAGGCTCTTGTTAGACGCACAACGACATGATCTTAAAAAGACACCGTTTTCCTTCTTAAGGTAAGGAATCCCAAAAACGTGTGATAGTGACAGATTACCATGATCGCTGCGTCATGACGGAACCGCTTTACGCTAGGAAACTTTGCTACTTTACTCCATACAACCGTACTAGCAGATAACTACGCAAAAACATCACATAAATTTCACGTGAGCTAGAAGGCTTCAAGGATAGCTTGTACGCAATTCGTATTACCTTTATCCAGCAAAATAACGGTTGATATAAGGTAAGAAACTGTGTCAGCTTAAGGAGGAAGAGCAACGCTAGCCCGCGACATTAAAATTTTCATAAGAATTTTGCAATTTGCAGTTTGTATGTTGGACAAAATATAATTCTCGAGCGTAAAAAGTTTTTATTTACAGAATCATAATTATAAATTCCACAGTAAAACAAGCGGGACAATTTTTTTTTTTTTTTTTTGTTTTGTGGCACTAGTTATGACTTTGTGCCAATGTCAAGTAAAATAAAAATCTTCAAAAGTTCTTCTTTCTTTCTCATAAGGCTTCACACGGTTTGTGCATTTAGCCAATGTCACGTAATGAATTATTCATGTCGAAAAAGACGGCCGCGCGGACCGAACACGGAGGAAGATTTGGTTCAAAGCCATGATGTTGTCACTATGCTACAATATTTCACTGTTCTTTATGAATTATTCACTGAATGCACTTTTTACTACATAAATCACGCGTTTTTATTTAGTAAACGACACTATAAATAATTTAAAAGTCCAATGAAAAATGAGCGTGGCACTCATCTTAACTTCCCGCCAAAACTCAGCGGGACAATTACGAAACACATTATCAATCGGAATCGGTTTCAATTTTATAGGTTAACAACATTCATTGCGTTCTGTAAGTGTTGTGTAGACAAAATTTTAGAACTTATGAAACAATGGATTCGAAATTTAATTAAAAATGATGCAGATTTAGATTAACAGTCTGTTACGTAATTAGGGTGTAGTTTTATTTTTTATTTTCCTTTATTTGCCAACCAAAAATGTTTACCCTGAAATATTTATACTACCATAATCTAAAGCTAGTGTAACACTGGAAATATTCATTCAATAGTATATTTATGTACTTAGAGAATGTTCGAGTTTATCGATTAAACTCATTCACACAGCGAAAATGCATAATTGCATAGAAGGCAAATATGCACATTCGCTCGTTTACCAAAACACCGCGTACTCATTACCATAAACTATCATCATCATCACAGCGTTAATCCCAGTCGCATCCGAAGCCTTTTCAGCTTTGGAGTCTGCGGTCCGCTTTACCAGTCCAACTGCTGAAATGGCTAAACTTCGACATTTTCCGTGAAGCGACTGCCGTCTGACCTCCACAACCCGAAGGCGACATCGAAGCATTGCAATTAGACCAATTGTTGGAATTTTGAGAGCTCCAACAACCCGTAACGACTGCCACTAGATGTTTGTATGGCAACCGGGACCAACGGCTTAACGTGCTTACCGAGGCACGACCAGACCAGTGCAAGTATTCATGCATACATATACTTGCACTGTGCAGGGATCGAACCAGCGCCACCTTACGCAGCGGCCGCGTCCGCTACCGCTACGCCACGGAGGCTGTCAACTCATTATCATAAACATTTTACCATATTTTACCAATAATTGTGTCTAGGTTTATATATTTATTACCATTTCTTGTTACTAAGTGATATAGTGATTTAATGTAGCTATTTCGTTTATAATCCAAGACTTTAACTTTTACCATATCCTATTACTAATAGAAGAGTGTGCTAGGCCACCATAGCGCCAAGCAATACTCTTTTCAGAGATGTTCGTATATGCTGTTAAATGACTATTTCCATTTTTTTTTTTTTTCGTTTTTGGCAACTGAGCCGGTTTCGACTATTCTGCCAGTGTCACGTGGTGACGGCAGCAAACAGAGGCAGGCCGTCGAACTTTTCCATTCGTGGTAGGTGTTAGTATAGCAGCATGGACAAACACATGAGTTAGTAAGACAAGAAATCTAATTTACAAGGACACATTAGCTAACAATTAAACTAGCTTATACTATCCATAAAATATCTATGAATGGGATTATTTGAAGTGAACCTGACTATCCTGGCGCTTTCCCCTTAAAGTTATTCTGAAAATCCAGTACACCCTTAAGATTTGTTCAGGCGGAAAAAAGACAGTTTTGTTTACTTTCCTACGTGAGGGTTTGAATGCTGAATGGATATCTGTCTAGAGACCAGTTAATGTATTTGTGTGATTGGATTTTTTTGTAACGATTTCTATATTTTTAGTGATAGAAGATGTTATAGGCTACTAGTTTTCCGCCCGCGGCTTTGACCGCGTGGAATTCGTTTATATCGCGGTTTTTAGATTTCCCTCGTGAATATCAAATGTTTCAATAAAAGGTAGCCTATGTCCTTTCTCACGGTCTAAAGATTGTCTGTGCCAAATTTCATCAAAGTTTTAAGTGGAAAAGCGTAACAGACAGACAGACAAAGTTACTTTTGCATTTATAATATAGAATACTCTTTATTATGTACACCATATAGATTATTTATATTATTTTTATTATAGATTATTTTTATTTTCATTTTTACTTTTTTTAGTATGGATTTATCGTATAACGTCAAGAAAACTAAACTAAATGAAAAAAATAAGAAAATATAAATAAATACTCAATTGAGAGTGATATATTTAAATATTTACATAAAAGTCTAATATAAAAACGAGATGACGTGACGGGTAAAAAAGTATTACCATCCAGCGTGGGTAGGTAGAATTATCAACTCTGAGATATCTAAGTCGCCGAAAGAGGACTGCGTCTGTGATCTGATTGTGAATGAGTAATGAGTCCTGGAGGAGAGTAGAAAAAAATCAAAACGGCGCCCAACTTTCTTTTTTTTTTTGTAGTGTGGCACTAGTTATGACTTTGTGCCAATTTCAAGTAAAATAAAAATCTTTAAAAGTTCTTCTTTCTTTCTCTTATGGCTTCGCACGGTTTGTGCATTTAGCCAATGTCACGTAATGAATTATTCATGTCGAAAAAGACGGCCGCGCGGACCGAACACGGAGGAAGATTTGGTTCAAAGCCATGATGTGGCCACTATGCTACAATATTTCACTGTTCTTTATGAATTATTCACTGAATGCACTTTTTACTACATACATCACGCGTTTTTATTTAGTAAACGACACTATAAATAATTTAAAAGTCCAATGAAAAATGAGCGTGGCACTCATCTTAGCTTCCCGTCAAAACTCCAACGCAGACTACCAACGGCGCCCAACTATAATGTAATGATTATTCTGACCTGCAGGAATGAATGCAAATAATTGTATGTACATTTTATGTACAACCTAATTTTTACTTTATACGAAACCTGAATATTGTTTGTTCAGAATAAGCAACTGAATCGATTCCAATCATTTTTACACCATGTAATATTTTTCCCAAATACATTTAGAAATTGTTGCGGTGTGCCTACCAAGCGCACAACACAGCTGACATACATAGGTACATCATAGTACTAGACGAGTGCGCATAGCTGGATAGGGCCGCTAAAAAAAAAAAAATTGAAAAAATAAATTATACCTATCCGTTTTTTCATTTTTTTCGTCTCAATTTTTTTCTGGATTTTACATTTTAATTTAATTGTTATTGATTTCATTAAATTTGGAGTAACTTGATTGGTTTTGGTTTTTATCTGTGTGCTTTAGATGTGTGGCAGCGAGTGTTGTATACTTGTAAATAAATAAATTTATTTTATTGCTTTTTTATCAAAATTAAATAGTGATAAATTAAATGCAGCTTAATTGGAGCTGCTGAACCTTGGACAAAACTATCTATGCGTTGTGTAGATTCAATTTCTTAGTATTGTATAATTGCATGTGTGAGCACACACGTGTGAGCACAATGTATGCTACTTGCTATAAAGCATCTATTTGTTGGGTTATTTCAATTTCTGAATTGTTGTTTTTTTGTGTTGTACGCTCTCAGCGTACAATATACATATTTCTGCATCGTTCTCACACGGTTGATTTCAATATGAATGATGTAATCAAATATTTGTAGCAATAACTTTATAATTTTAAAAGAGTGTACATGGAGTTTCTTGCCCGTTCTTCTCCATAGGTAAACCACTCTGCTCTCTCTCTCTTCTCTCTTTATCTGGTTACTCTTTGGAATGGGCGACTAGCTTCATCTTACTGACTGACGGACTTTCGGACAATTCAAAAGTGCCTGTACTGGTTTATTTGAAATAAATGCTTTGATTTTGATTAATTTTGAATGTTGCTTATGGCGAATGTTAATTATTGGTTCTAGAATAAATGCTGGTTTCGTCACGATGTTTCCATCACCAACACCGCATCAATCTCAACCTTTGAGTGCGAAGCAAGTAATTACCTTCTTCTTCTTCAGCCTATAGATGTCCACTGCTGGCAAAGGCCTCCCCCAAGGCTTTCCATGCTGACCAGTTTTGTGCTGCCCGCATCCATCGGTTTTCCGCGACCTGCACCAGGTCATTGGTCTACCTTGTTGGGGGCCTACTTACGCTGCGTCTTCCAGTTTCTTACTGCCCCATCGGCCATCGGTTGTACGAGCAATGTGCCCTGCCCACTGCCACTCAAGTTTAGCGACTCGCAGAGCTATGTCGGTGACTTTGGTTCTTCTGCGGATCTCCTCATTTCTGATTTGATCACGCAGAGAAACTCCGAGCATAGCTCTTTACATTGCCCTTTGTGTGACTCTGTAATATCACCGTGGACAATACAAAACCGAGAAAAGAAAAATACTTAATATGAATATGCAATGTTGGCAAAATCTGCAGCTCGACGTGCACGCCCACCATCTCCGGACTCGTTGCTCAGCTCCGCCTCGCCGCCGCTGTGACGACCCCGGCCGCGGCAGTTGCGTCAAGCTCGAGCGACGAGTATTTCTCTCCGCCGACGACGCCACCACCTGCTCGCCGACGGGGGGTCCCAGCTCCCGGCGGAAGTGTGCAGCGCATGAGATGGACACAATCCATCAATGAAAACGTCATGCGCTCATACTATGGGGCTACAGAGGGAGGAAACAGCCTGACCGCGTACCTACCACAAATTAATTGATAATGGTCCCAACTCCCTTCACACAGACTACAACAATGTTATTGTCAGTGCATCTTTTCATTTCATTAAGAAAAGGGCGGAAAGGGTAGAAGGTAAAATAATGCCGCCAAGCGATTCGTCGTGTTCATTCTGTCTGGTGAAGCCGTACGGAAGACGGGTCTGAGCAATTGTGTTGCGATGTGTGCCGGGTACGATGAGCCAAATGCTGTTGTGTCGGTCGTGGAGGGTCTCCAGATCAATCTCTCTCTGGCGCAGCATCATTGGTAGTGCTGTTTGGTTTAACATTGCATCACCTCGCTCAACTACCATCTTCATTCCTATTCACGAAGTTTTTGAGTGAATAGGCTCTTACTAAGATCGCTCTAGCGCGCTTTACCATCAACGATTGCATCACTGCTTACGATCAGGCGGGATTTTAGTCAAGCAGTAGTTTATAATTAAGTATCAAAAAAATACTAGTATATGACACTAACAATCTTCTCAGCGTTAATCCCAGTCGCTTCCAAAGCTATTTTAGCTTTGGACTCTGGGGTCCGCTTTACCAGTGTAACTGTTGATTGTGGCTAAACTTCGATATTTTCTATGTAGCGACTGCCATCTGACCTCCACAACCCGAAGCCGATATCTAAGCATTGCAGTTAGACCAATTGTTGGACTTTTGGGGGATCCAACAACCCGTAACGACTGCCGTTAGATGTTCGTATGACAACCGGGACCAACGGCTTAACGCACATTCCAAGGCACGACCAAACCAGTGCAAATATTCATATTCTGGCATACAAATATTTTCACTGTGCGGGGATAGAACCCGCACCTCCTTGCGCAGAGGCCGCGTTCGCTGAAGCTACGCCACGGAGGCTGTCATATAGTCTTCTACTTCTTCTTTTTTCAAGGTGAGATTCAACCTCAACCCTTGATCAATGGCCTCTGTGGAATAGATACCACAATTTTGCCAATAACATGTGTTACAAATTATACAAATTCTTTGAAAATTTTGTTTCACAATAATGGCGGATATCGCCAATGACAGATGAAAAATACGGCCGCGTGAATCGTCTATGAGGGAGGTTTGAGGCAAAGTCATGATGTAGCCATAATGCTGCCATATTTAAATGTTCTTTATGAATTATTTACTGAATGCACTTTTTAAGTACTACATAAATCACGCAATTACCTAGTTAGTAAACGACACTATAAATAATTTTAAAAGTCCAATGAAAAATGCGCGTGAGACTCATCTTAGCTTTCCCCGTCATATAGTCATACTCATATACATATAGGTATGTCAATACCTATATGATACTATTTTAAGACACTAGCTCACGTCACCACTTTAACGGTTACAGAATCGATTTGATGTAGTAGCCTTATATTGTTTAACGAGCAAAACAAAAGACTGAGAATCCAATCGGACTCAGATTTAACATTTCACTTTTGAATTAATTCTCATCAATACAAAAGTTCAACACAATTTATTAAGCCGTTCCGGCTACAGTAACTGTTTATCTTCATGATTTGTTGGCAATCCTTTCTCGATTAAACTCAGCAGTCGAGTTTTAATCGATTGAGCAATTATTCCGAGTTGGAGCTGGCTTTATTCGGTTATTTGCTGAACCGATTATTATTTTTCCAGTGTTTTAAATTTTCGTGTGGAATAATAAAGTGGCTTCAAGTTTGTAGTAACTGTTTTGTATCTACTGTTTTGATTTGAATGTCATATTATATTATGATTTATTCGGTTTATCTGTCATTTAAGGCTCATATAGTTCCCAGATTTAGTTAGGTACTATCTTAAATGATAGATAAATGAAGGTCTTTTTTTTCATTAATTATAAACTAGTGCTTGACTGCAATCCCGGCTGATGGTAAGCAATGGTGCAATCGTTGATGGTAAAGCGCGCTAGTTTATTAAACCTATTCACATACAAAAACTTAGTGAATAGGAAGGAAGACGACAGTTCAGTCAACGATGCTGCGCCAAAGGGAGATTGATCTGGAGACCTTCCACGACCAAACTCCCGACACAACAACTACCCGGCAGACATCGCAAGACAACAGATAATCTCACTTAGGTACAACATATTCCAAGCAAAAACTGCCAGAGCTGAATCCCCGGTCTGTCGTACCCTAAGGCCTCTGCCTCGAATTTTGCGGGCAGCGGGGCGGCGGCGGCGGCGGCGAGTGAGCGGCAAGATCTTATGCGTAAAATCAAACGGACCGGTTCTCGAAAACAACAGCGCGGCCGCGGGGCGGTGGCGGGCAGCGAGCGGTGTACTTCTCGCGCTCGAATCTTGCGGGCAGCGGGCGGGCAGCCTGTGGTGATCGACCGTTACGAATAAATTTGAATCAAAAAGATTCATTGTTCAGACATTTCTTTCGCGAATAAAAACAAATATCTCATCGAAACAATCGTGAACACAACACTACGCGGCTATAGTGACGCCCGATCTACCCGTTAGTTTCGAGAACGGGTCTTCGATGCCCGCTCGGCTCCCGCGCCGCTGCCGCCGTCGCCCCGTTGCCCGCAAGATTTGAGGCGCAGCGGCCTAAAGGTGCTGAATGCCTTTCTGATGGCAAACCCTGAATGCGACATGTTTGCGGATGAATGGAATAAGTTTATGCGTGTATGTTTGGTCTTCTATGAAAGAAAGTATGCGAGAGAGTCCACTATTCCATGTTAGTTTTAGTAGTAGGTAGTTTTTAAGCTAATTAATGTAATTGTTTGTTTCTATGATAGTTAATGTAATTATTTTGTACCGTTTTAAATAACTATAAACTAGCTATTACCCGCGACTCCCTCCGCGTGGACTTTAGTTTACAGCGCGCGGTGGTTCCCGTAAACTAAAAAGAGCTCAGTTGACATAAAATAAGCGCATGTTAAAATAATCGGAGCAATGTGTAGTACGTCCGAGTTAGCTCCAGCTTTCCCAACATTTTTTGTTACTGCTCTACTTCTATTGGTCATAGCGGGATATTATATAGCCTATATCCTTTCTCAGGCTCTAGACTATCTGTGTAAAAAATTTCATTACAATCGGTTCAGTAGTTTTGGCATGAAAGCCGGACAGACAGACAGACAGTGACACTTTCGCATTTATAATATTATATATAGTAATATACAGAGTGGTGCTGACAATACAACAATAAATTAAACATCGTGTACCTCAACACATTCTCAGTCTACCCATAAAAAAATGATATAAATATATCCATTAGTTTAGTCACAGGAAATTATTTTTCTTTTCTCACATTTTCTACATGATGTACATGTTGATAAGGAAGCGCTTAGAGGTTGATGACCGCCGCATCCAGCGATACTAAAGTTTAATAATAATGGCGCGAAAAAGCAAGTCAATACAGAACGTGCTGTCGCCCGCTGATCGGAGGTTATTGAACCAATATTTTAAAGGATGTTCTATTCCGTTTGCAATTTTATGCGATTTACTTTGTTCATTTTTTTATTTTTGATGCTAGGTTTTTTTCTATGGTTCAAGATTATTCCTATGAACCCGCATGGTCTATGTTTTCATTTATTGTCGTATTGTCGGCACCGCTCTGTATAGTATGGAGTATGGATATGGATTGGATAAATAAATAAATATTTTAAAGACAAAATTCTGTGGTGTGAGATGTCCCACTGGACATATTTTTTTAAAATTAAATTATACCTATGAAAGTAGATGTTGTTAGGAGTGCATTTCTTTTTGCATCGTAGACGAGTAAAAAGGATATTCGATCGTCCATCAAAGATAACTCTACTATACTCAACTATAATTTTAGATACGCAGTAAAATCCTCCCCTTAATTATCTAAATATTTACAATACCCCTTTTTGCCCAAAGACTCAAAAACTTATTTTCCTTTTGTGTTATGCCGGGGCTACATTAGCAGGAGAAGATTCGTGTCGCGTTGGCGCGCAAAATATCCGTTGTCGGACATACACGATGTTCTTGTTTACATTGGCGGGCGAAGATTCAGAAAGCGGCCTACGGCGAATATTCGTTGTTTAGTTGTGCGGTCGAGACGATGGAGGAAGCAATGGCTTTGCGTTATATGTCAATAAAATATTATTTAATACATGTTTACAAAACAAACAAAACAAAAACAATGAAAAAAATATGCAAAAAGAACGTCAATCCCACTTTAAAGTCTGGACGACACAAGCGACGTAGGTGTGGCCACTCAAGCGAATATTGTCGCGATAAGTCCTTTGAAGCGCGCCACTTTACCAACAGTGCCCCGATGCTACATCATCTGCGCACGAATACATTGCGTTGCAACAATGTACCCGGCCACTTACAATGCCGTAGCCCGAATATTCGCCGTAGCTCGCTAATGTGGCCCCGGCATTAAAAGTATTGAGTTTTAAATTACTCGGAACTTTTGCTGTCATAGACAAATATTAATACGAAGTTTCAAGTTAATTAAATCAAAGGAATTAGATTTACCCCCTTATTGGTCGAATTTCCAAAATCATGACAATATTTCGAAAATTTCGTTGCAAAAGTTTCGTACCAACGCTTTTAGTTAAGTTCATTGATATAGTATTAAACTAACTAACTTTAATATTATATCAATGGTTAAGTTTTAAAAGAAACAAAAACCGATCGATCCAGGTAAAGCTATGCTAGACGTGGTTGGTCCGTGGATGCTTGATGCGTAACAAGGCAGATTATTAGGGTCCGATCTTCCGCAGCTGTTTACAGTACCTACTATTACTGTTACAGTAGTTTGTACTAAACAGCCGCAGCATCAGCAACAGTAGCACAGTAGACAGACAGTAAAACATCTTCATAGAAACGAGCCGCTCTCGGTTTGAATGAGTGCGTGAAATAGCGTACCGACACGGCGCACATCGCGCCGTGCGCCGTGTCGGTACGCGATTTCACGCACACGCTGGCATAATATAGTTTGGAATAACGTAGGGACAGTACGGGCTGTGGTTCAACGCAAGAGTAGGCAAATAACTCTGCGGGCGGCCTTAGATAATCTACTGTTCTATCTCTACTGTGACAGTAGTGTGTATTACACAGCGCAGCAACACCCGCGTAGATTGACTATAGTCAATCAATCTATCTACATACCTAATGTACCATATACATAACTATGAAAATGATTCTTCTTTATAGGTAGGTAGTGAAATAAATAAAATATGGTACATTTGACTATGCAAGCAATTTTATTTTACTAGTACCTAGTCTACTTTAAAAGTAATTTTCCAGGATCTTCTGCAAAAGGATTCATAACGTCTCTATTTTATTTATTTATTTTTATAATTATAAACTAGTGCTTGACTGCAACCCCGCAAGCAGTGATGTAATCGTTGATGGTAAAGCGCGCTAGTTTATTAAAAGCCTATTCACTCAAAAAAACTAATTGAATACGAAGGAAGACGACAGTTGAGCGAGGTGTTGCAATATTTCGTGTGCAGTTTCTGGCCTGCCATCGGACGCGTCCCGTGGCGGATAGGGGAATGGCCCCCAGATATGGGGGTTACCGGTTTACCGGCGCGGACCAAAACCAGATGCGGGGACCGCTTCGGCGGTCACACGTGCGGCGGGTCGGCCACCACTCGAGGTGGCTGACGTGACCCGAACTCCGGGTCACCGTCGGGCAACCCGGTCTCCTCATTGAGAGGAGCTGGGGGCCCCGTTTGCCTCCGGGCAAACGAGTGGGGCTAAGAGGAAGAACACCTCGCTAAAAAACCCTTGGCTGCTGCGTCTTCTCGCACAAAAAGACGTACCCAGCCCGGCCCCTCCCTGTGGAGTGGAGGGACCACTGTGGGCCCGCCCTAGGCGGGAATCGCCGGCGGGGGATTGGTAGTTAGGCTGTGCCATTTTCCCATGACCCCGCCACTCAGGCGATGTCGTTGTGCCGCTGTGGGTTTAGTGGGTATTCCCGGCTTCGGCTGGGCGAGTCCCACACACGCCCTTCGGGGTATGGTGCGTAAATGCATTACCACAGCGTCAAAAAAAAAAAAAAAAAAGTTGTTGCAATGTTAAACCCAACAACACGACCAACGTCGCTACGCCAGAGCTCCACGACCAAACTCCCGACACAACAACATTTGGCCTATCCTACCAGGCACAAATAGCAACACAACTACTCTGACCCGTCCTCCGTACGGCTTCACCAAACATCATACCGGAAGACGACGAATCGCTTGACGACAAGACTTTGTCTGGTGGGTGGTAACTGGTAACTTCTGCCGGCGGATGACTGATCTTTCAATTGTAGCCGTGGAATAAGGCATTCTAGGAATGTTTTCACTTTCGGATAAACACCTCAGCTCGCAACTCCGAAGCTCCAACAGCGAAGATTACCGAATACAGCCGAGCACAAGCGTTGGAACGCTCGGCTAGACTCGGTAATCTTTATCCGCTAGAAGGCCAGACAGATTATGCTCATAAGTACCCACTTACGTAGCAACATACTAACCTAATTACCACGTAGGTATGCTAACAGCAAACTACACTGTTTTCCTTCTTAAATACTGAAAGCGCTTTAAGCGCGTAGAGTTAATCGCATAAGTTATACTTAAAACACGACAGCTTTTATAATGAGCTGCGCATAATTAAGGATCTACCTACCTACATACTGGCTTTCTGTAAACAGTTTAAGTACCTACTTATCTGCTAAGTAGGAGCTGAAATATCTGCTACGTGCTGTAGAATGCCCCTGATGAGTCCGCTAACTGCCATGTAATGGCAATTTTTTCAGGTCTGTGGTTTTTTTGCGCTCTTCATTACTTTTACTTGCACAAACCACAGACGCTCTGTGGAGATTATTTCCGGTTGATCTTCACATTTTACAGGTCCAGGCAAAGTTGGGTGCCGGCTTGCGGGCGGCAAGCAATGGCCCGGGTCGATAGCGTTGTGTTTCACGCGCGCTTCAAGGAAATATCAGCACATCGTGACGGGGACCACGAAGACCGATGCCTCTTGGGTCAGGGTTGCGGGTTGGAAAGAAAAAGGAAACCGTGGCCCTGGCGCCCTGGCAAGGGAAGAAACACGGGTGGGTTTTAGTCAGTAAAAGTCACACACGGCTTGCCGCTCCACCCAGAGAGCAGGGGTCAAGCCAGGAGAGGTCATTTGATGATTCCATCCAGAACGAAAACGGCGGATTCATTTTGATTGCCTATTAAGTGTAATGTTCGCCGTTCGGAAACTCTGTGTCGGATTTACACGAGCACTTACGTCGCGTTTGAGCTCAGCAATATAGGATGACATACATATTAGCTGGACTACTATACTTTACTATACCTCGGGCAAACGTTGCAATTAGGGAAAAACAACTTCGAGAAGGGGGCAAATAGAAGGATCCAGCTGGGATGGGCAGCATTTGGTAAACTTCGTCGGGTATTTTCGTCGCCCATACCCCAATGTTTGAAGACCAAAATCTTCAACCAGTGCGTCCTACCCGTCATGACTTACGGAGCCGAGACGTGGACACTAACGGTCAGACTATTCCATAAGTTTAAAGCCGCTCAGCGAGCTATGGAGAGGGCTATGTTGGGCGTCTCTCTGAAGGACCGCATCAGAAATGAGGTGATCCGACAGAGGACCAGAGTTACCGACATAGCTGAGAGGATTAGCAAGCTGAAGTGGCAATGGGCTGGTCACATATGCCGCAGGACCGACAACCGTTGGGGTAAACGAGTCCTTGAGTGGAGACCGCGTCTCGGCAAACGTAGCGTGGGACGCCCTTGGGCGAGATGGAGCGACGACATCAAAAAGGTGGCTGGTAGTGGCTGGCGGAGAACTGCTCAGGATCGAGCTTGTTGGCGTGCCATGAAGGAGGCCTATGTCCAGCAGTGGACGAGTAAAGGCTGATGATGATGATGAAATTATTTTTTATTATTACAAGAAAGTCAATTGTATTTAACGAAAATAGTGGACGCAATTTGGTATATACTTATTCCTTGTAGGTATGGTTTGCGTCCATTGCGGACGCAAAGTGGAAATTTTGTAAAGTTGATGTAGTAATTCGCGTCCACTCTTCACACAATCTTATGTATGTTCATTTCATCTCGAATTTTAAGAAAATAAGCGATATTCATAATGTAAATATCAGGAACAAACACAATCTTGCTGTACATCACACTCGTCTCCACAGAGTAGGCAACTCGTTCATGGGTCAGTGTATACACTTTTACAACAAGCTTCCCATGGACAATCGAAACTTACCCATTAAACGATTTAAGAACCATATAAAGGCCAAACTTTGCAAAAAGCACACACGCGCACACTTCCTTGATGAACAGCCGGGACAAATTATTTTTTTAAATGAGATTGTTTTGGCGTACGGAACTTTTGTCCATGTTTGCTTGCCTCTTATACCTACATTGAGGTATTAGTGGTAAGACTTTTTGTTTGATTGATGTATTAGTTTACTTATTTTCAAGCATATTTCTAATAAATGGACGCGAACTGGGCGATGGACGCGAATAGGCGAAATTACCCTATCATAAAATAAATGAGGAAGGTAGGTACTTAATCTCTTTTCAGAGTTAGTAAATGAGTCAATAGAAACGTTAGTACTCACGTTTACCTTGTAAATGAATTTCGTTAATCGCCTTCATTCATCCTCTCAATACAACCGAACCATCTAAGGCTATATGCTTAGCTTTCCTTGGATTGGTATATTGAAAAGAGTAGTTCCTTTCAACTATTGGCAATCTTTTTTAAAACCCCACTCATCCTATCTTTCAAAGTCACAGGAACGTATTTCCACAGAATTTATTTTAAGTACTTTAATACTTCTCGTGCCACACCCAATATTCGCTTCTATACCTACACCGCGACACCTTTATGAACAGTCGAGGCTTTTTGGACATACATTGGTTGATCACAATTGGATGTAATAAGTATGTAAGAATATATACAGTTCAGCAATACAAAAAAAAAAAAACATTTCAAAGACATAATAATTATAATACAGCTTGCCCTTAATTATTGACCAATTAAACCATTACAATAAATACCTAATTCGAACACTTTTACATCTCAACAAACAGTTTTATCAACGACATTGACATAATTATACGTGTTTACTTTATTTCATCGAAATCATGAGATTATTTTGCTACTGTGCATTTTTTATCACTTTGTTATTCTTAATTTCGTGCCACGATTTGTATGAAGGAGACCACTTTGGTGCACGCATGACTTATAGAGAAGTGAAAAAGCATGGCCTGCTGTTTTTCAAGCGAAAACAAACAGTGAATCTTGACTATCCTTTAGGAACGTTGATCTCAGGTATTGCAATTGTTGACCTTGATCCAGAGAAACGAGGGACTGCGACTATAATAGCTGGAGGCTTGAATTGCAATTACGTTTATATTATATTGGAAAGTGAAAGAAGTGCGGGACTCAGATACACTATCGAAATTTATCAATAAATGGCAAATACAAATATGACTGCTATTAATATGACTCCAACCACAAACCACATAAATTTCATGTTAACCAAACAGATTTATTAATAACACAAAATTCTGTTTTGTGCAATTTGGTACATATTAACGCAATATCATTCTTGTTATCTGAAATATCCCAGTGCCACAGTTTTTATCAGTGTTTAGGTATTTCGTCTAGTCTAGTTACAATAATATTTAATTAGATTGTAACCAATCAGTGATTTGTTGTGATAATAATATTCTATAATGACGTATATTGTGTTGATATTGAATCCCTGGTCAGAAAAAATAAAATCTTTCATAAAAAATAAATATCATACAATGAATAAGAACGTATCCTAAACCAAAAAGCAGTTTTATTTCTCTCGAACGCAGATTTATATTAGCAATCTGATTGGTCTATGTTTACGGAAGAAGACGTCAACCAATCACATCTGATCAGCCATTTTCCTGCTCCTGTCAAATACAAATGTCAAACAATTCTGAAACAAATCTCGAGAATTTTGCAATTATTGTAACAAAAATATAAGAACTATTAGCCAAATTCTGTTTTAAAATGTCGGAAAATGGGCACGATGCGTAAGAAAACTCAAGTGTCGTTCGTGATAAGAGATGAGGAGGAACGGCGGCATAAAAATGGAGTTAGTTCATTGCAACTCGATCCAATACAGGGCCGATTATATTCGGCCGGTCGGGATGGAATTATTCGTGTATGGAGTACCGCGACTGGTGTCCAGGACCGGTACGTACAAAGTATGGAGCACCACACTGACTGGGTGAATGATATCGTTTTATGTTGCGGCGGCAAAAACTTAATAAGCGCTTCGTCAGATACGACTGTAAAAGTATGGAATGCTCCAAAGGGATTCTGCATGTCTACGTTACGAACTCATAAGGATTATGTACGTACTTTAGCTTACGCAAAAGATAAAGAACAGGTCGCCAGCGCGGGCCTTGATAGAGCAATCTTTCTTTGGGATGTCAACACATTAACTGCTTTGACTGCCAGTAACAATACTGTCACTACATCTAGTCTCGTTGGCAACAAGGAGTCTATATACAGTCTGGCAATGAATCCTCCTGGAACTATCCTAGTAAGTGGTTCTACAGAAAAAGTCCTCCGTGTATGGGATCCAAGGAATTGTTCAAGACTTATGAAGTTAAAAGGACATGCAGACAATGTTAAAGCCTTAGTTATAAGTAGAGATGGAACACAGTGTGTATCAGGCAGTTCAGATGGCACAATTAAATTGTGGTCGTTATCACAGCAGCGCTGTGTTTCTACTATTAGAGTACATTCTGAAGCGGTGTGGGCATTATTAGCAACAGAAAACTTTACGCACATCATATCAGGTGGAAGAGATAGACTAGTCATTATAACAGAACTACGAAACCCTGATAACTTTATGATAGTATGTGAAGAAACTGCCCCTATACTTAAACTGTGCTTTACGGCAGATAATACTGGAATATGGGTATCAACTTCCGAATCTGATGTACGCTGCTGGAAACTGCCTCCTTTAAATTCTTTAGACATGTATAACCAAAACAATTATAATACAAATAATGTGTTCCAAACGCAACCTATACATCACATTCCTGGTGGTCCCGCAATCAAGCATTACACAGTATTGAATGATAAAAGACATGTTATTACAAAAGATACCGCAAACAATGTAGCTCTATATGACGTATTAAAAGCTTGCAAACTAGAAGATTTAGGAGAAGTAGACTTTGACGAGGAAGTGAAGAAAAGATTTAAAATGGTTTACGTACCAAATTGGTTTAATGTAGATTTGAAGACTGGGATGTTGACAATACATTTGGGACAGGATGAAACGGACTGTTTAAGTGCATGGGTTAGTGCGAAAGAGGCTGGTTTAACTACAGAGAATGATCAAAAGGTAAACTTTGGTGCATTATTGTTGCAAGCCCTCTTGGATCACTGGAACCATCCAAATAGGGTAAATGAAGCTGGACAGAGGGTGATTGGGAATAATTATTTTAATGTACCGCAACACACACCTCTTATTTTTAGTGAAGTTGGTGGGAGAACACTTTATAGACTGCAGGTTAGTGAAGAAGCTTCATATAGATACAACACTATTTTTTGTGTATGTGAAATCCGAAACATCTGTCCAGCATTTTTAATAAAAGCTTTTTTTTATAAGAAACAACCGACTTCCAAAAACCACTACAAAGTGAAAAATAACTAATTTCGGAAGTCGGTGTCTTTGGTTTTGTATATTCGTTTTTTGACACCGACTTCCGAAATTAGTTATTTTTCACTTTGTAGTGGTTTTTGAAAGTTGTTTTTTTTTTTTTGTAAAAAATTTTTATTTTACACTTTTTAGTTGTTAAAAGTACTATGTATTCAGTTGCATCCGGTCAGACTGGAAGCTGACTCAAATATAGTTGGGAAACGACGTAATTTTGTTTACTTTAATTTTTACCCGTAAGTATCAACTGCCTATGGTCTTCATCATCAAATTTACTGCAGACCATTATTTTAACTCAATGGGCGCAAAGATCTCATCAATATAAGGGTGAATATACGCTATTTGATTTTTTCGTGTCCCAGAAGGAAATGTGATCTGTTTCATTCAATATTTATAATTTATTTATTTGACACTATTTTAAAATTGGTAATGGCAGAGGCCAGACGATATTTCCATTTTTTTGAGTTTTATAAGTGCCAGAGGAAAATGTCTTACCAGGGGAGTGACACCACTAGCAGAGTAGAGACAAATTAAACCAGGAAAGTGACATAACATTGATTATTGACTAAGCAAAGGGTCTGATATTAAATAAAACATGTATAAATTATATTGCCTGAATATTTTTTTTATTATACAAGATACATTCAGTCTTCACAATTCCTAATTGCAACCTTATAATATTAATAGTTTGTTTATGATCTAGTTTCAATTATCCATATCAAATAACAGAATTTGAATTTTTTTTTAAAATACTAAACAAAATAAATTACTTTTCAAATAGATCAACTGGCTTTGGAAACTTGTAGAATACTCTGTTATCTTTCATACATATATTTGGCACTGGTAAAATGGCCAAGATCTGTTCCCATTTAACATCAGACATATCATTTTCATTTATTTAAAAAAGAGTACCATCTTCATTGGAGATCTTTAAAAACGTAACTCAGATCTCTCCTTCTTCATCAAAATCTGACGAACAAATGCCAGCATATCTATGTATAATTTTTATCATTAATTTCATTCTAGACAGTCATAGGAGTGTCTGCATTATCTATATCAGGTGAATTAAGCAGATGAGTAGATGTTTGTGTGACCATTTCATTTGGCACATCTTCCTCAGAATCAGTGTATACTTCCGCAACATTAAATTTTTTGTTTTGATGGTATTGTCCTCAAACCCGAAAATCGTAGCCCTAGCACACAGGCAAGTGAAGGAACTCCGGCTTCGGCTCGCGACCCTGACCCAGGAGGCATCGGTCTTCGTGGACCCCGTCACAATGTGCTGACATCCCATTGAAGCGCGCGTGATGCGTGACGCGCCGTCCGCCCGGGCCTGTTCCTGACCGGGCGGCTGACGGGGCAGGCTTGCACGAGCAGTGGCCAGATCGCCGCCCGCAAGCCCGCACCTACGGTGGCCGCGAGTTCGATGTTTTCTCCCGACCAGGGTGTCTCCTGCGGCTGTTAGAGGCGTGAGGGCGTTGGGATTCCTGCTCCTTTTCCTTCGGCTCTGTCCAGAGCGGGAGAGGTAATTTGATGATTCCATTCACACCATAAAAGGGTAGGTATTTAATGTCACCTAAGTAGAAATGAGGACAAAAACTGTTACAAAAGCAGGCTCTTCGTCGACAAAATATTGCACAGGATAGTTTGATAGTTGCCTCGTACTTGAGTTTACGTTTGATACGTACGATCGTACGTTTGATGGCTGTGTATTTTTTGTGTGCTAGAAAAAGGTTTGACATTTAGTTTATTATCTTCCTTTGAAAATCAATTTCTTTTTCGCTTATCACAAACATTTGAATGCCAGGACAGCATTTGGCTAATTCCGTAACAAACTCGTTAATCGTAGCAATGCCAGTCCCTAAAGCTACAATTTTGTAAGCCGTTCGTTTGCATGTCGCTCTGATACTATCTTCGAGCTCCTTTGCTATGACCAGCTTCATGATAATTTGTCGGTACTAATCGAAGCGGGTGAAACCCCAAACCTATATACATAACCCAAACCCATAACCCTGCTGAGGCCGCGTGTTGTTCGAAATACATACCGTGGCCTTGGCACAGGCTAGTGAAGGAACACGGATGAATTTTAGTCAGTAAAAGTCAGACACGGCAGACGAGCGAAATTGTTTTGTGTTAGTGGGGGTTGCTCTTCATTATCGGATTCAGGTGGTGTTACTGGATAGTTTCTAGTTGATTGTAGTTACACGCGAGCTCTTTGCTTTCTAGCCTTTCCCCTCCATATTTTCCTGATAGCCCTTTGTTCTCTTTCAGTAATATCATATATGCTCTTTATTTGTCCCTTTTCTTTTCTTTTTATTTTTCTTTTAAATCTGTATTTTTAATGGGGATCGTTTTTAATTCTTTGGTAGCGTAATTTTTCAGCCTGGCGTTTTATTTTATAATCTCTCTTCCTTTGTTTGCTTTTTTGTAACATTCACCATGGTGTCTGATTATGTTAGAATATCTAGAACCAATAAAATTAAGCCTTAACACATAAAATATTGAACGAAACGGAATTTTGTCTCTCCTCTGGCGGTCAGGTATTTTCTCTGGCATGAAATTTGCCAGTGGAGTGACGCCAGAGAAGTGACAAAATGACACATAACCCACGAAAACAACGTCATTCGCTTTACTCACCACAGTTTCATTTAATTCATGACTTCTGCACACAATAAACATTGCATTGACTAAATATACAATTTCATAATTACCAAATACAAAAACTTATACTTACCAAAGGAAATACTCTAACGACTGGCACAAACACTCTCTCCGAAAGTCAATCGCAAACTGACGACAATTTATTTGAGTTTTGCTCAAGGACGTAAGCTTGCTTTTAAGTTCACACTGTTGTACGTGCGTAGTTGAAGGTCAAAACATACCCTTGCCATTTTTGGCCAAATTTTGCTTCATTAAGTTTCACCAGATGAAGTGACGTTATTGTAACATGACATGCAAATAAGTTATTTTATTTTATATTAATATTTTTTTTACACAGTTTATTTTGGTAAAATATGTTGCATTGTTTAAAAAAGCATACAATCATTTAAAAACAAAACACAATAGAATACGTATTTCTATTATTTTGCCATAAAACCATTATAATCCGTAAATGGGAAGGCCAGAGGAGTATACATTTGTAATGTTTTCAAACTAAAAATGCCATAAATTGATCATTTATCATAAATTGACTAAGTGGTCCAGATAAAAGGCAATATTATTCATTATTTAAGCCTTGAGAAACAATAATATAATAAGTTAAACATATATTTTTTCTAAGGTCCATTGGAATTCAAATAGCGTATATTCACCCATAAATGAATGCAGTCCAACCACAAAGTAGCTACTGTAATCCGTTGAGGAGTTCCCGGAACTGGCCTTTGTCTTCATCATCAGAGCTCTTATGACAATCACAACCCATCTAGGTGTAAAGTTCTTATCAATACGAATTAATCGAGCCCAAACACAAGGTAGCTGCTGTGAATTGTTGAGGAGTTCCTTCGACTGTCTCCCGGCTCCATCATCAGATCTACTTCAGACCTTTACTAAATTGTAGTGCTATCAAAAACTTAATGAAAATGCTAAGATATGCACTAATCCCCCTGCAATTTTTGAAATTTCCCCTTGTTTTCTCTGGTTCCACCATCAAACCCTGATATCCTTACCATGGGACCACCCTGGGAACGTCTTATTTCCAACAGAAAAAGAATTATCAAAATCGGTTCATAAACGACAAAGTTATTCGCGAACAAACAGAAAAAAAAAGCATTTATATGGTTGAATTGAGTAACCTCCTCCTTTTTGAAGCCTGTTAATTAAAGGATATCATGCTCAGCAGTAACGCTTGGGTACACTTGACATCTATTATGAGCACATTCACCCTCATAGAACATGTTGGTGAGCTGTTTTCATGAATGTCATCTAAATTATTTATTTATTTCTTTTCTTACAGTAACCTAAAATATTGTTATTATTATTATTTATATTTTATAGCTGTTTGCTAACAATACTTGAATGGTTTTCAGGTTGGTGACGCTGGTGGTGAAACAGAAGGCAACCTCCTTGTAGAGACAGTGCCATCCTGGGTGGTTGATGTCGCCATAGAGATGGCGGCTCCTAAGCTAAACAAGCTTCCATTCTATCTGCTGCCACATTCAAGTTGTCAGAGCAAACAGGATCGACAAAAGAAGGTATGTTCTATATTATGGCTTTGGTCTCTGCAATTAGTCCTTTACGGAACTTCTTCAGTGGAACGTTGTGAGTGGGTTATGACCATCGGCATACCCAGCTTCTGGCCTGGGGCAAGTCAGAATTTTAGAATCAAATCATCCTCGGTTATTTTGTTTTGCAAATACGTGTTTAATATTTTTATGAATATATTGATGATTGATGGACATTGAATTATTTTTTAGGACACAACCCAATTCTGCATACATTTCGATCCCGATAGTCTCATCATCATCATTTCAGCCGAAAGACGTCCACTGGTGGACATAGGCCACCCCCAAGGATCTTGACGAAGACTGGTCCTGTGCTTCCCGCATCCAACGGTTCCCCGCGACTTTCACCAGGTCGTCGGTCCACCTTATCGGGGGAATACCCACGCTGCGTCTTCTGGTGCGTGGTCGCCACTCAAGAACCCGTCGGCCCCATTCGGCATCTAGGTGCTACGGGCAATGTGCCCGGCCCTCTGCCACTAAGATTTTGCTATTCTTTGGGCTATGTCGGTTACTCTCGTTCTTCTGCCGATCTCCTCATTTCTGATTTGATCACGCAGTGAAACCCCGAACATAGCCCGCTCCATTGCCGTTTGAGTGACATTACTGACCACGTCTCAGTTCCATATTTCATATGTTTATAATGGCAACATCCACCCGTCGGTTGGTGCGTTCGCGTCGGATCGAAATTTAATGTAGTTTGTAATAAATAATTATTGTGTACCATTTTCAGGATCGTCTGGTAGCAAACGATTTCATCCAGTGCCGTAAAGTAGCGGAACACGTGGTGGAGAAGATTGTAGGTGGAGGTGACGTGAACGGAGCCAGCGCAGGCAGTGGGCGAGGCAGTGCGGATGAGAACAGTGCCACTGATGCGCCAGAGGAACGAGTCGAGTTGCTGTGCTGTGATCAGGTAAGAATAATAATCAACACTTGTAATTTAATGTATGGACAACAGCAGGTCAAGCTTCACCAAACTGCCAAATATTCCCAATCAACCTTGAGCCTTAAGAGTGGACTCTGCTGCCGAGGAATTTGAGAAATAGGTATTTGAACAAACTATTGCCGTCGCGCCTCTATCAACCTCTCCCGGTAAAGTCAAAAAGACGTTTCGTATTCTGCTGTTTTCTTTATCAAAACACGACAGATCTCAATTATTTTTATGTGTCAAGGTGTGAAATTGTAGAAAAAAAATCATTGCTCTAAAAGTGTTATCCACGAAGAAAACAGCGGAATTCGTTTGTATGGATAAAACGCCACTAGAGTACCCTCTTAATGCTTTAGGGCTAAAGTTAAAAATCTAATAAACAAATCTGTCAGATTGTAGTAGCTTGATGTGCTGTCGTCTGTACATATACTCACACTCATTCTTAATTTGTACATTACCCCCCCTTCTCTAAACGTTACGTAACACTCAAGTGATCAATTTTATCCTAAAGTCGTAAAAAGTTATGTAATAGTTTTTTAACACCCTTGCTCGTAAAGCTGATGTAATTCCACCGGTTTTAAATATGTAAAGCGGGCCATAACAAACGCGTGTGTTATCAAAGCAAGTAGTTAAGTTGTAGTCCATACAAATTCCATAACAGCATTGTTTGCCATTTCAAATAATTATGAAACTGATCGCCATCGCACGGCTCCAGTCAGTGAGCAGCGCGCTGTTCCATATTGGAAATGGCAAATAATAATACTAATGGCGGGAAAGCAACAGTGTGCATTCACATTGAGTTTATTTAAAATAACGGATGTCCTATTTGAAATAAACAGTGTTTTCTGTTTCCTCGCAAGTGTGTTAAAAAACGTCGTACGATATACGTGCGTATTGGTTATACCATGCTCGGCTCAATGACGCCCTCGCCTTAGGCTCGGGCTGAAATTGGACAGGTGGTAGAAAATAGTTTGTTAACGCAACATACGTACGGACGAAAGCAGGTAAAGCTACCCAAAACTATCAAATATTCCCAATGAACCTTGAGCCTTAATGCTTTGGAGATAAATTCGAAAATGTAATATAGAAATCTGACGCATTGCAGTAGCCTGCTGTCGCCTGTACATCAAATAATAAGTAAAATATTCGTAATTAATTGACGCTGTTCAATGTCATATTTCCAGATTTTAGTGTGTGTAAATGAAAAACCAATTTAATATTTCAGGTGCTGGACCCCAACATGGACTTGAGAACAGTTCGTCACTTCATATGGAAATCTAATGTGGAGTTTACACTACACTATCGAGTATTAAAACAATGAAACACACCATACCTCTCAAGAACCCAATTTAGGAAGTATTGCACCTTCCACTGCATAAACAGAGTGGTGCTGACAATACGACAATAAATTATACATCGTGTACCTCAACACATTCTCAGTCGACCCATAAAAAATCATATAAATATGTCCATTAGTTTAGTCACAGGAAATTATTTTGCTTTTCTCACATTTTCTACATGATGTACATGTTGATACGGAAGCGCTTACAGGTTATTGACCGCCGCATCCTGCGGTACCAAACTTTAATAGTAATGGCACGAAAAAAGCAAGTCGATACAGGATTGCCCTGTCGCCGATCGGAGGTCAGTGAACCAATATTTTGAAGGATTTAGTTTGTTTTAAAATTTCATTTTTTTTATTTTGGATGCTAGATGTTTTTTCTATGGTTTTGGATTATTCCTATGAACCAGCATTGTTCGTTCGTGTCTTCATTTATTGTCGTATTGTCAGCACCACTATGTATAGACTGCGACTTAGTATGATAAGTAAATTTTTTAGTTTTTCAAAGTTGTTTTTTGGGAATGGTGGTTTTTTGTGGTTGGTATAGACAATAATGAGTATGATTGGTTGTGGCTTCATGGAACAGTGGTCACCGGTGACTGCCAACAATAGATTATATCTATTGTCTGGCAGGCTACATGTTAATGTTACCCTATAAACCCTATAGAATGGTAACTACTTAATAAACTATCAATTCGAAACATAATGAGCAATATTTTAAAACGGGCAAAATATACAATAGGGGCCATCCATAAAGTACGTCACACGAATTTCATGATTTTTTGCCCCCCCCCGTCCTTGTCACAGGTGTTCACATTTCTGAGACCCCCCCCCCCCCAATGACGTCACATGTTTTGCAATTTCACATCGAAAAATTTAAATTTAAAAGCAGTTCCGAATTTAGTTTTATTTCCATTTAAATAAAGTACTTTTTTTATGAAATCAACATTATATCAATTATTTGAAACAATAACAAAGCAATAAACTATTGAATATAAAGAAAAGAAAGAAACCCAAAGGGCTCAATCGGCAAGTGTCACTAAAGCGAGTATGATCTCGTAAAGAAAACAATTTAAACCGTATTGTCCCAAAGATAGAGTTGGAAATATTTTTTAGTTTATAATTAATATTTCAAATAACGCGATTATTACCTCTAGCTATATTCGATTTTGAAATGTGATGTCACAAAACATAGTACCCCACCCACCCCTTGTCACACCATGTCACACTTTGTCGACACCCCCCTTCCCCCTTTATGTGTGACGTACTTTATGGATGACCCCATATGTAAAGAAAACCCTGTCCGATCCGTGAAGGTATTGTTAGGTAATGATAACTGATTCTACTAATGCCTACAAAGCCGGGCTAAACTTTAAAAAAAAACCTAAAAACATAAATATTATTTCGCAAAAAGAGGTAACTTAATACATGTGCGGTAGGCAATACTTGCCCGGGCGAAGGGGGGCGGGGCACGCAGTACGCGGTCGCATCGCTATTCGCTCATAATAAAACCGTCAAAAATGGTGTTGTCACTTTTTAAAAATTACCAAATTATTGGGAAGTTGGAAGTAATTCGCGGAAAAAAAATATTCCTTCAATAGTCATTACTATTGTTACTATGATGATAATGTAAAATTTCCTATATTATTTGGTCATGTGTTTACCTAACCTTTATTATCCTTATGGGTCAGACGGGGTTTTCTTTACATATTCTATATTGATCGGCTTCCGATTTTATTAATTGCATTTAACTGGTATTTTGTTGCATATTTGATATATGTAAGCAATATTTTTTTTTTTTTTTTATAATCTGGACTCCATAAAAAACCATTATTCTTACAGCAAAACATAACTTTCCAATGTCATCATCCGCGTAGACCTTACCCATTTGTATAAAGGTCAGCTTCCAGTCAAACCGTCTGCAGCTAATGGCCCCGATTCCCTTGTTCAAAAACTAAATTAAATTTAAGGTTCATCTTCTACTTTCCATTTCATTAAGAAAAGGACAGAAGATAAAATGTCAGATTCGACCTGTCAAATTAGTGCGCTCCTGACGTAAACTGGCTTATTTTTAGTCGCCATGTTTATAAAATAATCGCGTCGGAGTTTTGACGAAAGCTGAGTGTTACGCGTATTTTTCATTGGTCTTTGTAATTATTTATAGTGTCGTTTACTAAATAAAAGCGCATGATTTATGTAATATAAATAACTTTGAAATATCGCAGCATAGTGGCCACATCATAACTTTGCCTCAAACCTCCCTCATAGACAATTCTCGCGGCCGTCTTTTTCAACTGTCATTGGCGATATCCACCATTATTGTGATATGAAATTTTCAAAGTATCTCTATAATTTGTTACATGTGTTATTGGCAATATTGTGGTATCTATTCCACAGAGGCCATTGATCAAGGGTTGAGGTAGAATCTCACCTTGAAAAAAAAGAAGAAGAGTATCTTAATACGGTATTTGACTAAAAAAACTAATTAGTCCGTCAGTCAGATTTCCAAAAAATACTAGACACGTATAATTTGTTTCATCAAATCAATAAAAATTGACAAATATAAAAGGCATCAAAGATCAGGAGTGGTGACGTCACTGGCCGCTAAAAAGTGTAGCCGTACGGAGGACGGGTCTGAGCAGTTGTGTTGCGATGTGTGGCGGGTACGATGCGCCAAATGTTGCTATGTCGGGAGTTTGGTCGTGGAGAGTCTCCAGATCAATCTTCCTCTAGCGCAGCTTCGTTTGGTCGTGTTGGTCTTGGGTTTACCATTGCATCACCTCGCTCAACTGCCGTCATCCTTCCTATTCCTTAGTTTTTTAAGTGAATAGGCTTAATAAACTAGTGCGCTTTACCATCAACGATTGCATCACTGCTTACCATCATGTGTGATTGCAGTCAAGCTCTAGTTTATAATTATTAAAAAAAAATTTTTTAGTTTGAGAACAACAGAATAGGCGCCATTAGCTAATAGCAGTATTTTGAATGGAGCATCTACTTATCTGTCCAATGCGCTCTTGTGTACAATATATGGTACTCTATTTACACAACAAACAGACCAACTCAGTGATGATCAATTATTTGATATTAGTTTCAACTATTCAAGTATTTATAGAAGTAGACACAGTTTAAAAAAATGAATTGTATTAAAAATGTCTTATAATTATTATTACAATTATTTTATGGTATAATTTGTGGCATGTTGACGAGAATAAATTTTTACCAAATTGAATATTGCATAAAAATATTTTAATTCCTTATTATATGTTCCGTAATTGAAAATTGTTTTGTATGCAACTAGTGTTGCAAAAATAGCGTTTTTTTTTTTCTAATGCGAAAAAAAAACTGTATTCTTTTTCTGGACCATGTTTTTTCAGAGCATGAAATCTGAAACTGTTATGGCATTTACCGTTAAATAATTAATACTTAAGAGTACATAATAGAGTATTAGGTTTTTACCAAAATTTCATAAAAATTTTGGCAACATTCGTTGATATACAACAACAATTTAAAAAAGAAATTGAGTTGTGATTTATTGTTGGAATTAGTGAATTATGAATAAATAATATGTTGAGTTATTATACAAATTACAAATTTAATTTATAATTGAACTAAAACTTAAGCTTGGAAAAAAACAATGACGCTGTCTTTTTTCAAGGAAGTGAAAAAAAAAACAAATTATTTTTTTTTTTTTTCATTTTACATCACTATATGCAACCAGCAACAACTTTAGGTATCTATAAAATTGTTAATTCTGTAAACGTTGAAGTACTACATTCAAACTATGGCGGCTCTGAAGTGCGCTTAACGCTGAGCAGAACCTCAATCCCCACTCCGCTGACACGCGAGTATGTTATTCTTAGAATTTCGCCCCATCTTCAGAGTTGCTATACAACTGTATAGCGGCCCAGCTCGACTCGAAGAAGAAACTTCTTGGACGTAATCAGGAGGCAGGTACCCCCACGGAAATCTCACAAATCAATGTACCTATCATCATCATCATCATCATTTCAGCCGAAAGACGTCCACTGCTTGACATAGGCCTTCCCCAAGGCTCTCCACGACGACCGGTCCTGCGCCTCCCGCATCCAGCGGTTTCCCGCGACCTTCACCAAGTCGTCGGTCCACCTTGTCGGGGGCCTACCCACGCTACGTCTTCCGGTGCGTGGTCGCCACTCGAGAACCCGTTCGGCCCCATCGGGCATCGGTCCTACGGGCAATGTGTCCAGCCCACTGCCACTTTAGTGTTGCAATTCTTCGGGCTATGTCGGTTACTCTCGTTCTTCTGCGGATCTCCTCATTCCTGATTCGATCGCGCAGTGAAACCCCAAGCATAGCCCTCTCCATTGCCCTTTGAGTGACTTGTAGGGCTTCACAGTAGCCCTCTGTCCTTGTTGTGTAGGGTGACTATTATAATGGAATTTATAAGGAATGTGGGTATTTTTTTTAATTTATAAGAAGGCTTAATGTAGGTACATAGAGTCTTCTTATTATAAATTAAAAAAATTACGTCCCTAAATACTAAACAAAGTATAAACGAGGACTTAACTTTGAAATAAACTGGACAGTAAACACTGACAAAATGTACGGTGTAATTGCCAAAATCACACTAAGAGATTGCTCACTCTATAAATTTGACTTGACCCTAGGCCTGACTTGCCCCCTTTAGCTCGTGGTTTGACTTTTACATGTTCCCGTCTCTATCTTGCACTTGCGGTTTGATAGTTGTGCGACAGTGATAAGTTAAACGTCACTTAACACACTGTTAAGTATGATTGTAGATTACTATACAAATCTGCCAAATTGGCCAAATCATAAAAGTAACAGATTTTAAAAGGAATTTACTTGAAATAAGCTACAATAAATCAAAAATAGAATAGCTAAGAATCTTCCTCTTCCTTAGAAATAGTATTGCCAAAGCAAATATTTTACTAAAACGCATTCCCATTGGTTCAATCACCATCCAATGAAATATTATCAATAAAAACGCGGCATTCATCTGTCAAATTGGGTGGGAAACGCCATATTTTTCTTTTTTTTTTTTTTTTTTTGTTACATCGGATCGTAAGTAAGTCTGTATAAATTAACTAAGAAAATACTTGCTTTAAAGATTTCAAAGCTAAATAACTCTTGTTAAAGCTTAAAATAATAAAACGAAAACGACTGTTCATTAATTACAATAAATTAATGTACTAGGAAATGCCGTATTAAGGTGTGTTCACATCGACGCATGTGAATCTATTGATACATTTTTTTGAAATGGAAATGGTTTTGTGCCCTGTCAATAAATAAATGGTGTTTTTTCGCTGACTTTTTGGAGATGACAACACACCCAAAAATTTACGCTGGAATAAAATTATAAATAAAATACGGAAACTAATAATAATATGTATGTGGTATGATGGCGAAACATCGTTCATAATTCTTACCACAGATTATAAATAACAAGATACAGTATTCGTAAGTCCATAGAATAAAAACTATTTGTCTTTTAATGCTGGTATTATATTTCTAGTGCCCTTGTCGAGATTTATTGTAACAAAAGATATTTTGATAATTAATACCGAATATGATTACCCCTATAAATTGTATCGACGTATATTATATCATGTAATAAATGCAACAGTTATAAAGTGTTTAAACTTAAATTATCTTATTTTCGTTTTCTCTTTGCAGGTCTACATACTTGCCTTAGTTATAATTATCTAAGCAATAATATTTATTATCAAAAGCACACTCATAAACAAAATAACTGCCATGGGAAAATTATATCAATTATTTGAAAGGTGCTTCAAAAAAGCTTGTGCGTATTCAAATTTTATTGTATCGTCGTATGCCCCCGTGGGATAATTTCCGAACTCAGGACTATTCGGACGAAGCCGCGGGCAAAAACTAGTATAATATACTCGCAAACTTGTTCATATATGATGTATATCACACTTTTACATAATTAGAAAAATGTATAATTGTAATTTGTATTAGGTACTATTCAAAAAATTTTATAATAATGTCTGTCCGAATTTTATAATGATAAGTCACATTCTTGTATATTATTTTAATTTTCATGCATTCTATCGGTCGAGCTTGAAAGTAGTAATGTCCATGACAAAAATCATTATTGGTTTGTTGTGAAAAAGAACTTCAACAACACACTACAACAGCGTCTATTTTTCAATAACAAACTAACTGAGGAATAAATATTGCGGTAAAAGCTTTTGCATAGAAAATAACGTTAAACTGTAAATCTTTATTCTTTATACGAAAGATATCTTGCCATTGAAAAATCTACCCTAGTGACGTTATAACTTTTAACAGAAAAAAAATCTTATCAAATCGATAACGATATTATGACCTTGCAACTGTCTATACTAGTTCCACGATCGATCGTTAGAGGCGCTGCATTTGTCTCATACTATACTCTATAGCAGTTAACCCAACAACCATTGTTCAAATGGGTTCAAACAACTTAAATAATGTTCTTGTCAAATACATAGTTTTTGTTTCGTTGACCCGAAAGATAATATTCGTAGATGCTCTAGAGATATCTCCCAACTGTGAATTGTGACATGCTTGTAATTATACTATTTGAATAAAGTTGTTATTTTAAAATCGTATTTTAATTATTTCTATGATAGCTAAAATATGGGTCAGCGCAAATTGTGTAAGTATACATAACAATTTTCACTGCGACTTTACCTTTGGCAGCAACGAGAATGAGAATGTGATGGAAGCTCAACCAGAAGTAAAAGGACAGCAACTTTTACTTCAATGAGGTAACAGAATGAGTGTGTACTTTCTGCAACGGGGGATCTTGTCCAACAGTGGACGAGGCAACATGTCTGCGCGTAACGCATGTGCGGGTTTCTAATCGTTTGATCTTTTACTGTTTGACGTGCGTTATAAGTTACAATCAGTAAGACTAAGATGTACCCAATAAACAACCCTGAGAATACCTTTCCAAGTCCAACAAGTATGTAGAAAAAAGCTTTGTTATTGGGACAAAAAATATGTAGTTACCTATGCGTTACAACATTCTTAGTTAGCTAAGGATTGAACAAACAAAACACACCGTTGTCCACGGAATCATATTTTACAAGAAATAAGAAAACGGTCGTACAGACGACAGCACATCAAGCTACTACAATCTGTCGGATTACTTTATTAGATTTTCAACTTTATCCCTAGAGCATTAAGGCTCAAGGTAGATTGGGAATATTTGGCAGTTTGGGACAGCTTGACCTGCGGTCGTCCGTACATATACAGTAATTACCTTAAACCTATGGCTCTAGCAGTGGTAGATAGATTTGTATCTACGGCCAACTAGAAGCCGCATGCGGCTTCTGTCTGTTCAATAAACAAAGCATTTAGGTTAGGCATCAAACAAATTCAATTATTATTACCGAATTTCATAACAAAACAGTGATATGATTAGGTAATTAATTTTCGAACGAACTGCTTAACGTCACGTCAGTCGTCAGCTGTCATTTGTCAAATTTAAGATAACCTGAAAACTCTGTGCTTGTTTTCCTCAACTCAATGAAAAATTAAGAATATTTATAGAAAAATGAGTGGAAGACTCATATTACGGTCTTTATACTGTAATTTTACAACAAAAGTACCTTTGAAACACAATTTCCTTCCCACAAATAGGTTATACGTCGCTATATGTCAAGTTTCCTGCAATGGTTACTGTACTAAACCAGATGCTGTAATTGAGGAGAAGAAACATTGTAATATTGGAACTATCGGTCATGTAGACCATGGCAAGACTACCCTGACTGCTGCTATAACAAAGGTATTAGCGAACGATGGATTAGCACAGTATGTATCTTACGATGAAATTGATAGAGCGCCTGAGGAAAAAGCTAGAGGTAAAATTGTTTTATCGTTTAGTTTATGTTAATATTATCATAATGTAAGTGTAGCAGAATGTTTCTGTAGAAAATGAATTTTGTACAGGATTTTTTTATATACAATTCACGTCCAAAATATTCTGCTGTCTTTCAGCGTACAAACATTTTCAAGCAGTAAAATTAAATTGATTAAAAATTAAATAATTAATGAGGCGTAAATAAAATAAGTAAAACAATATACTCTTAAATACTTTGCATCACTATTATTCTATTGCCTTGCCTACTCATGTACACAAGAATTAAAATTATGTTGGTAGTAAAAATGCTGAAATTTTAATAAAAAAAGTAAGTATAAAAATGTAGTACATTTAAATTATGGTAGGCTCTTTGCGTCACATCTCCTGTAAGTGTTGTATGTTTAAAAAAATTAAAAAAAAAAAAACTATAGTAGCATACAGTTACAAACAGCAGTAGAATTTTTATTTAAACGGAATTAACAGCAAGTCCCAAACTAGGCACAGTCTGTATCTTGGTTCCGGGCCAAGAATAAAGCGCCCGGACCCGACGGAGTTCCTGGCCGAGCTCTCGTCCTGGCTCTGAAGGAGCTAGAGCCCCAGCTGAGGGGGCTCTTCACGGCATGCTTCGGGCAGGGCCAGTTTCCCAGTGTGTGGAAGGAGGGGAAGCTGGTCCTGCTCAGGAAGGAGGGGCACCCCGCGGACTCGCCGTCCGCGTATCGGCCCATAGTGCTGCTCGACGAGGCGGGCAAACTTTTTGAGCGTATAATCGCAGATCGCCTCGTCGGCCACTTGTGCGGAGACGGGCCGAACCTGGACGACAACCAGTTCGGTTTTCGTCGGGGGCGCTCCACCATAGACGCAATCATGCGCGTGAGAGCCCTGGCGGAGGATACGGTATCCCAGGGTGGGGTGGTGTTGGCGGTGTCTTTAGACATTTCCAACGCCTTCAACACCCTACCCTGGAGCTGTATTAGGGAGGCCCTGAAATACCATCGAGTGCCTCCCTACCTCCGCCGCATAGTAGGGGCTTATCTGGAGGATAGATGCGTCATCTATCGGGGACGTGACGGTGCCGGTCGGCACCAAATGTCGTGCGGTGTTCCACAGGGATCGGTCTTGGGACCGCTCCTGTGGAACATCGGCTACGACTGGGTGCTGAGAGGCGAGCTCCCGTCGGGCGCCGACTTGACGTGTTATGCGGACGACACGCTTGTCACTGCCCGGGGGAGCTCGCACAGGGAAGCGACGTTGATAGCCACGGCTGCGGTGTCACAGGTGGTGACCCGCATCCGGCGCCTGGGCCTGGAGGTGGCCCTTGACAAGTCGGAGGCCATGGTTTTCCATGGCCCCCGGCGTGCGCCGGCGCCGGTATCACATATCGTGGTCAGTGGTGCCCGGATAGCTGTCGAGTCCACCATGAAGTATCTGGGATTGGTGCTCGACAGCCGATGGGAATTCGGACCCCACTTCCGGCAGCTGGCGCCCAAGCTGATGGGTGCAGCAGGCGCGCTGTCAACGTTGCTTCCCAACATGGGGGGCCCGAGCGCCGCCTGTAGGCGGTTATACGTGGGAATCGTGCGGTCCATGGCCCTGTATGGAGCCCCTGTGTGGGCGATGGACCTGACGGCCGGAACACTCGCCATTCTGCGCAAGCCACAGAGGGCGATGGCCGTCAGGGTCGTCCGCGGGTATCGCACGATTTCCTACGAGGCGGCTTGCGTCCTGGCCGGATCCCCGCCCTGGGACCTAGAGGCGAAAGTACTCGCGTCATTATACACACACGGGGCTCCAGTCCGGCGCAGCGGCAGATCGAGCTGCGCCGAGAGGAGCTCCGTCAGGTCCTGGCGGCAGAGGCTTATGCGCCCTACCGCCGGCCTCGCTACCGTCGAGGCGATCCGGCCAGTACTCGACGACTGGCTCGGTAGAAGGCACGGCTCCCTGTCGTTCAGGGTGACGCAGGTGCTGTCGGGGCACGGCTGCTTCGGCAAGTACCTGTCTCGCCTAGGCAGGGAGCCGGACGCTCGGTGCCACCACTGCGTCGGAGGACACGGCGCAGCACACGCTCTCCGAGTGTATAGCTTGGGAGGAGCAGCGCCGTGTCCTCACAAATGAAGTAGGAGACGACCTGACGCTGCCGGCAGTAGTGCGGAGGATGGTTGGCAGCGCAGAGTCGTGGGACGCGGTGGTGTCCTTCTGCGAAGACGTGATGTCGCAGAAGGAAGCTGCGGAACGGGAGAGGGAGATCTCAACTCCCTTCCCGGGCCGCAGAAGACGCACCGGGCGCCGAAGAAGGGCGGATAACGCCCTCTTCCGCCCCCCATGAATGGGTCCAGGGGCGAGGGACATGGGGAAGTCCCCGCCCCCTATTCGATGGACCCCGCGGCGGTGGCGCGCGCGAGTGTCAGCGTGCGCCTCTGAGGCGACGCACGGGGTAGCTTAACACCCCACTACCCCGTGCCGGAAACGAGGCCCGGACAGACCGGGCCAGGACGAGAGTGTGGGGCTGCGGAAGAATTTAGACTCCCGCGGCCCCACGCACGCTCGTGATAGAAGAGACACCGGGGTGGTTTTAGTCAGTAAAAGTCTGACAGACCCCGTCGCCCACCCTAGAGCGGCGGACATCTTACGAGGATTTCCACCCCGGAAAAAAAAAAGTGTATCTTGGGTCACCAAGATACACTTTTCTTTTTTTTCCAACACTACACATAATTACTATGTTTTTTTCATTCACAGGTATTACAATAAATGCAGCACACATTGGCTACAGCACAAAACTGCGTTCATATGCCCACACAGACTGTCCCGGACATGCAGACTTCATCAGGAATATGATATCTGGAGCGTCACAGATGGATGCGGCCGTACTTGTAGTTGCCGCTAATGATGGGCCAATGCCGCAAACAAGAGAACATCTGCTGTTGGCAAAGCAAGTTGGGATACAATATATTTTGGTGTTCATCAATAAGGCTGATTTAGTAGATAATGAGGTCAGTCCTGAAAATATTAATTAATGAAGCACAGGAACACAAATCATATTGCCGTATTAATTTACCAACCGTATGAGTAGGTTGTCGTGATATAATTTCCATATATGTAAATAAATGTGAATGAGGAGATCCGTAGAAGGACAAGAGTAAGACACCGGAAGACGTAGTGTGGGTAGGATGTGGGTAGGACCTTGTCGGGGCAAGGTGGACTGACGACCTGCTGAAGGTCGCGGGAAACCGCTGGATGCGGGAGGCGCAGGACCGGTCGTCGTGGAGAACCTTGGGCGAGGCCTATGTCCAGCAGTGGACGTCTCTTGGCTTTCTTCTTCTTCTTCCTCAGCCTATAGACGTCCACTGCTGGACAAAGGCCTCCCCCAAGGCTTTCCACGATGACCGGTTTTGTGCTGCCCGCATCCATCGGCTTCCCGCGACCTTCACCAGGTCATCGGTCCACCTTGTTGGGGGTCTCCCTACTCTGCGTCTTTCAGTACGTGGCCGCCACTCCAGAACCTTGCTGCCCCATCGGCCATCGGTTCTACGAGCAATGTGCCCTGCCCACTGCCACTTAAGTTTAGCGACTCGCAGAGCTATGTCGGTGACTTTGGTTCTTCTGCGGATCTCCTCATTTCTGGTTCGATCACGCAGAGAAACTCCTAGCATAGCTCTTTCCATTGCCCTTTGTGTGACTCTGAGCCTTCGTATGAGGCCCATTGTGAGCGACCACGTTTCAGTTCCGTAAGTCATCACTGGCAACACACACTGGTCAAAGACTTTCGTCTTGAGAGACTGTGGTATCTTGGACGACGAGAAGATGTAGCGTAGCTTCCCGAACGCTGCCCAACCGAGCTGGATTCGCCGAGACACCTCTTTCTCGAAGTTGGACCTACCTAGTTGGACTTTCTGTCCCAGGTATATATACTCGTCAACAGCTTCGAGTGCAGAGCAACCAACTACAATTGGAGTGGGTGCGACATGAGAGTTCGACATGATCTTCGTCTTATCCATGTTCATTTTTAGACCCCCTTGTTGGGAAGCTCTGCTGAGGTCATTGAGCATTTTGCCCAAGTCTTCCAGGGTCTCAGCCATGACCACGATATCATCTGCGAAACGGAGATTAGTGATGTACTCGCCGTTGATGTTGATGCCAAGTCCATTTCAGTCCAGGAGCTTGAAGACATCTTCCAACGCAGCAGTGAACAATTTAGGAGATATGACATCTCCTTGTCTCACTCCACGCTGCAGTTGGATCGGTTTCGAGTCCTGATCCTGGAGACGGACTGACATGGTGGCGTTTTTTGTACAAACACTTTATCACCTCAATGTATCGATGGTCAATTTGGCACCGCTGGAGAGACTGTAGCACCGCCCAAGTCTCAATCGAATCGAAGGCCTTCTCGTAGTCCACAAACGCCAAGCATAGTGGTTTGTTATACTCCTCGGACTTCTGTATAACTTGCCGCAGCGTATGAATGTGGTCTATGGTGCTAAAGCCTTTCCGGAAGCCTGCTTGTTCGGGAGGCTGGAAGTCGTCGAACTTGCGAGCGAGACGATTCGTGATGACCCTAGAAAACAGCTTGTAGACATGGCTCAGGAGGGATATCGGTCTGTAGTTTTTCAGGAGGGTATTGTCACCTTTTTGAAAAACAAAACCACCACGCTCCTGTGCCACGCCTTAGGCGTTTCGCCTTTAAGAATGACGGAATTAAATAGCTTCTGAAGCGCTTTAAGAACCGGTTTGCCACCCGCTTTCAGAAGCTCAGCCGTAATTCCATCATCTCCAGCCGCCTTATCGTTCTTGAGCTGTTTCAGGGCTATACCAATCTCGTACAGGCTGATGTCCGGGATATCGTCGGTGTAGTGTCGGGTTAGTCTGGCTCTAGGATCATTAGCCAGGCTTACAACAGGTGCGTGTGTTGATGTGTATAACTCTCCGTAGAATTTCTCCATCTCACCCAAAAGCTCGGGCTTGGAAGTGACGATCCTACCATCCCCAGTCTTCAGCTCTCAGTCTCTTGGCTGAACTGATGAAATAAAAAAGTATGTTTTTTAGAAACACACAAAACACGTCACACATCTTTTAGAAACACACTTACTACGTACCAACTGCAGTTTGTTGTGACCATATAGGAAGGATATCAAAAGGCTTGGAAAAATTCCAAAACAAATAAGTAAATATAAAATCTCAATATGAAAGAAAAATAAAAACCCAACTATACACTATTATAAAAAATACAAATTATTTGTATATCATGACCATTACTAGTATAGCAACGGCTGCCAGCAGAAATTACCACCCACAGACAAAGTCTTGCCGCCAAGCAATTTGTCGTGTTTGCATGATGTCTGGTGAAGCCGTACACATGACGGGTCTGAGCAGTTGAGTTGCGATTTGTGCCAGTACAAAGCGCTAAATGTTATAGTGTCGAGAGTTAGGTCCTCCTTCTGGCGCAGCATCTTTGGTCGTGTTGTTGGGTTTAATATTGCATCACCTCGCTCTACGGCCGTCTTCCTTTCTAGTCACTCAGTTTTTTTGAGTGAATAGGCTCTTAATAAACTAGCGCGCTTTACCGTCAACGATTGAATCACTGTAAGACCATCATGCGGGATTTATCAAGCGCTAGTTTGTAATTACAAAAAAAAATTACATCAATTGAAAACAAGGATTTCAATGAAATGAAATCGTTTATTATGCAAGTAGGATCACTGATCATTTTTACACGTCATATTTTTTAAACTAGCTGGAGCCGGCATTTCTTAACTGACTACCTCTGAGAAGAAAAGCCGAAACAAACTCAAGGATCATCGTCATTTTTTCAAGTCCAGACATTAAAAACAAAAATGTTTACAATAACAATATGTGTTTGCTTTGTACATAACAATCAATTTACGTGATTTAAAAAAAATGTCATAATTATAGCATAATTACGCATATTGCTTAATGACATTGCTTAGCAGAGCGAACAGCTCAATCCCAAGCTTTAAACAAAATTTCTCAAAATTTGAATTATTCTATTTCAGTTACTAGAACTAGTAGAAATTGAGATGAGAGAGCTGGTCTCAGACTTTGGTTATGATGGTAACACAGTGCCCATGATTTGTGGATCAGCATTAAAGGCATTGAATGGCGATGAGTCAGAATTCGGTAAGTTTACTTGTACTCACAGCTACAATTTGGCTACCATCTACCATGAGTTTTCATTACGAGACTCGATCATACGCATCGACCGCGTTTGGCGCTTTCATTGGTTGAGAGTCACCAGACAACCTTGTCTATTTGTATTATGTAGAAAGGCGTAGTCACACGTTGTCAAGGTGCTGCGGTAGGTAGGTATATGTAACGTGTGACTACGCTTTTCCAAACATGAAAATATATCTCTACATGGTGAATATTGCATACTTTAGAATAGTATTGTATGACATTATTGTCAATTTACAACGAAGGCATCTTGGTAGAGTCTACTGTGTCCATTTACTTGCAACTATATTAGCAACTTTGTTCAGTTCAGTATTCTGAAAATCTTGTTTTATACTTTTTCAGCGTCGTTTTTTGTCGTAGTTGGGTTTTAGTTTTTTACTTTTTATTATTTGTACTATTTTGGTGTTAAAGTGTATTTGTGGCGCATAATATTAACAAAAGTTAAATTGATGAACTGAAAACTAGGTACTTGACATATTACATCTACACGCACATATAACAACTTAAGCCCGAAGGCATATAGTGCAGAGGACATTTTTATGGGAGTTTTAGCCAGTTATCAAACTGTTTCCACCTTCATCGCGTGGAGTTCTCCCAGCTTATGTCGTTTTCATTAGTGCATTACATATTCTATTAATGTTCACACTGCTCTCATTACAGTGATTCACAGTTCCCGTGATCCGCGCTTTACGCTTTACATTAAAGCATTCTTGTAATTATGTACAAGCGTAAGGTACTCGTGAAGCTCCATACTCAATTTGGTGACAAGCTTTATAGCTCATAACTAACAGAATATCAAGGCCCTTCTAATGGTACTGCAGTGGTCTTATTCTGATAAGTAGTAAAGACGCTATGAACGAAAAGATGTGAATTATATGCTACCAGCCTATGAATACAGATAAAGTCACAAGCAAATGCTAGCAATATATATATATATTCAAAATGTACAAGTAAAGTGCTTTCAAATGATACCAAACACGACATATTTATCTTAACTTTATTTTTTTACTCTGTATGTTTTGTCCGCTAGAGGGCGCCACATTAAATTTTGTGAAACCCCATATAGCCTATAACCAGCGGACAATTAAGACGCTTCTAATGATATGTCATTTGTCGATTTCTGATAAGTAGTTTAGAAGTTACGAGGGAACAAATGAACATACATACATACATAGCCTGTCAAAATCATAACCCTCCTTTTGCTTTGCCGTAGTCGGGTAAAAATGTCAGTTTAGACCTGTCAAATTAGCGCACTAATTTGGCATAGTTTTAATCGCCATGTTTATAATCACGTCTAAATTGTCTATGAAGTAGCTTAATTTGACAGGATTAATTTAAAATGTTATCTTCTATCCTTTTCTTAACGAAGGCTCTCAAAACGGTGAAGGAAAACATCGTGAGTAAACCGGCATGTCCTAGAGCTAGAGCTAAAAACTTCGAAGACGTGACATGTACCAACCTGCACTGGGCTCGCGTGGTAGATTACTACCTCTCAAGGCTCTCACCGAGAGGAGGCCTGTGTCCCAGGAGGGGGAACATTATACAGGGTGTATCTGACATCGTAACGCAAACTTTGCGAAAAGGCTAGACCGCATGCCACTAATAAAATTATGATAGTAATTTATGTCGTGAGCGGTTACAGAATTCAGTGTTTAAAAAAATGTGTCGTCTCGGCTTATGAACGTTGCAAGCGTGCCGCCGTGCGGGTTTGTAGGTACGACGTTGATCCCTGATGTGAAATCTAATAAATCAGCTGATAAGATAGTTTTTAGAGTTTTGTTTTCATTGCGCTTTTTTATGTAATTAGCGAATTAAATAATTTTTACTTTAAAATCTTATTGGGTTATAAAAGTATAGCAATTATGAACGGTCTGAAGTGAAAAAAAAACTACATGTATTTTTTTTTTTAATCATGAAAAAGCCGACGAAAAATTCCACCACTAGGGGGTTCAGAATCATGTACTGGATCCATGGTACTCGTTTGTGCGTCGATGTCAGATACACCCTTTATTTTGATTTTGCTGATTATGTTTTGTAATCGATAATAATTAATCTCTCATGTTTTGAATTTTTAACCTTCTTACTTTCCAGGTGCGCCATCAATACGAAAACTCCTTTCAACAATGGACGAATACGTGCCCCCCATAGTGAGGGACTTAACCTCACCCTTTCTAATGCCAATAGACAATGGATTCACAGTCCCAGGAAGAGGGACTGTTGTCGTTGGGACCATAAAAAGAGGTATTATGAGGAAAAATGCTGAAGCTGATTTGTTGGGCTTTGGAAGTAACATTAAGACTACAATTTCTGATGTTCAGATATTTAAGAAAAGTGTACCTGAGGTTTGTTCTTGATATTCCTTGCCGCCGACCCCAATAGTTTGAAAACGTTATCTGCCTTGTGATGTAAAATTAAGGTTCCCAGATCGAAAAATCGAAATACCGGAGCAAATGCCGGACATAAGATGAAATTTCCGGATTTCTTCCAAATAAATCGTGCATGTGTAAAGCGAAACAAATTTTTGAATTTTACACGCGGGCGCGCCAACCTTGGTTCATAAAGCTTGATTTATGACTTGTGAAGGTTTTTATTTTGGTGTTTACTTAAATTGTAGAAATTCCTGACGGCTTAGGATTCCCCCCGCATTCAGAACAAAGTTCTATATTACCAGACATGTCCGGAAAATTCCGGACGTATGGCAACCCCATATAAAATGTACCTACACCAATTGACAAAATTGTTTAGGAAAAAAAAAGTCTACCATATGTGCGTGGTGCAACTTTTTAAGTCCGATATGGTAATGTTCTATGTTCTAAGTTAAGGGATCGTGGTGCGTGGGCCATGACGGCTGTTGGTGGTTCTTCTAACCAACCCACCTCCCGCAAGAAATCTACTAAGTCTTCTGGCTTGTTGAGAGCATACGTGTCATGGTGTCTCGAGGGTTTCTGTTCTGACACTTGAAGAGCACATGCGGAACGGTCTCATCAGCCTCCATGCAAGCTCTACGCAGAGGGCTGTCCGTTATGCTCATTTTGTGGAAATGTTTGTTTAGCGAGCAGTGACAGCCTCCGTGGCGTAGCGGTAGCGAACGCGGCCGCTGCGCAATGAGGCCCGGTTTCGATCCCCGCACAGTGCAAATATTTGTATGCATAAATATTTGCACTGGTGTGGTCGTGCCTCGGAGAGCACGTTAAGCAGTTGGTTCCAGTTGCCATACGAACATCTAGTGGCAGTCGTTACGGGTTGCTGGAACCTTCAAAAGCCCAACAATTGTTCTAACTGCAATGCTTCGATATCGCCTTCGGGTTGTGAAGATCAGACGGCAGTCGCTTCGCGTGAAATATCAAAGTTAAGCCAAAACCAGCAGTTAAACTGGTAAAGCGGAACCCAGACTCCAAAGCTGAAAAACTTCGGATGAGACTGGTATTAACGCGACGATGATGATGATGTTTGTTTAGCTAGCAGTGATCCATGATAGTCCCCGTCACCAGTCGTATGCCTATCTTGTTCAACCGTAACAGTCATTTGATTAGCCTGTCTTCCAGGGATGGCATGGCTTCCTTGGACTATCTGCAGCCCGGTAACGAGTCCGGCGAGATCTAATGGCAACATGGAGAGTGCGATTGTTGCAACCTAGTGCTGGGCACGCCACAATAGCGGCGGTAAGTCCCCTCTTTGAGGAGTGGCTAGAGAGGCGCCACGGCGCCCTCACCTTCCGCCTTACGCAGGTCCTCACCGGACACGGTTGTTTCGGGAGGTTCTTGTTCCGTATAAGGCGGGAGGAAACGCCAGGGTGTTACCATTGTGTGGATCGCGATCCATCTGAGGACACGGTGGAGCATAAGGTGGAGGTCTGCCCGGCTTGGGTAGAACACCGCCGTGTCCTCGTAGCGGCGATCGGCGGCGATCTCTCGCGTCCGACCTTGGTCCAGGCCATGGTCCGGAGCGAGATTGCATGGCAGGCCGTCACCTCCTGCGAAGCAGTAATGCTGGCATAGGAGGAGGCGGAGCGCGTGAGGCAACGGGAATCCCAAAGCCCTCACGCCACTAGCCGCCGCAGAAGACGCCCTGGTCGGGAGATGACACCAAACTCCCAGCCGATAGTGTTGGGTGTGCCTTTGTAGCCGATGTATTTGATTGAAAGGAATGGGCACATAGGCTCGGATCCGCATGAACTTGGCTCCCATTTTTTTATCATTATAAACTAGTGCCTGACCGCAATCCCGCTTGGTGGTACGCAGTGATGCAATCGTTGATGGTGAAGCGCCCTAGTTTATTAAGAGCCTAATCACTTAAAAAAAAAATTGAGTGAATAGGAAGGAAGACGGCATTTCACCGAGGTGATGCAATGTTAAACCCAACAACACGACCAAACTCCTGTTACAACAACAATTGGAGCATCGTACTCGGCACAAATCGCAACACAACTGAGCAGACCCGACCTCCGTACGGCTTCACCAGACATCATGCCGGAACACGACGAAACGCTTGACGGCAAGACTTTGTCTGGTGGGTGGCAACACTGGCAACTTCTCCCGGCAGCCGAAGTTATGGCCTACCACCATTTATTTACGTGTGTTTGTTTTTTTTTTGGTGGGATTATATTATCTATTGTTATTTTACAGGCATTTGCCGGTGACAACGTTGGAGTCTTACTACGAGGCATGAAAATTAAGTCAGTTCAAACTGGAATGCTGCTTACAGCAGCAAAGAGTTGTTTCTTGAGCAATCATTACAAAGCTAAGATATATTTCTTGACGAGAAACGAGGGTGGGAGAAGGAAGCCGATATTTTCTAAATACTCCCAGCAAATGTTTAGCGGTACCTGGAATATTGCTGTCAGGATTGATTTGGGTAAGTACATTGTATTTGATATCCTATCTCAGCTTGAAATGACCTAAGTGAGTACAGTGTGTACAGTTTGTCGACCTCCGTGGCGCAGCGGTCAACACGCCCGCCTGTGACGCGGAGGCCCCGGGTTCGATCCCCGGCCTGGTCATGATGGAAAACGATCTTTTCCTGATTGACCTGGGTCTTGGATGTTTATCTATATATGTATTTATTATAAATATAGTATCGTTGAGTTTCTATCCCATAACACAAGTCTCGAACTTACTTTGGGGCTAGCTCAATCTGTGTGATTTGTCCGTATACAATATGTAAAGAAAACCCTGTCCGATCCGTGAAGGTATTGCTAGGTAGCGATAACTGATTCTACTAATGCCTACAAAGACGGGCTAAACTTAAAAAAAATAAATCCCCTAAAAAAATAAATATTATTTCGCAAAAAGAGGTAACTTAAAACATGCGTGGGCGAAGAGGGGCAGGGTACGCGGCACGCGGCCGCATCGCTATTCGCTCAGAATTATACCGTCAAAAATAATGTTGTCACTTTTTAAAAATTACCAAATTTTGGGGAAGTTGGAATTAATTCGTGGGAAAAAGAGGTTATTTCAAAATTCACTAGTACTGTTACTATGATGATTATGTAAAATTTCATATTTTATTTGGTCATGTGTTTACCTAACCTTTATTATCCTTACGGGTCGGACAGGGTTTTCTTAACATATTGTATATTTATTTTTAGTAGAACACACTGTAACTCTGGTTGACACGCGCTCACTAAGCAAAAGTTTCGATTCCGTAGTTTCGGAACAAAAAGTCCTGATTATAAACCATTATACATTCAAGCCAGTTTAGTAGTTTTTGCGTGAAAGAGTAACATATAGTTACCTACATATTTAAAATTTCATGTGTATATTACGGATTCGGATTATTTACGATACAAATGTTGGTTATGGCCTATTGGCATTAACCAAGGCATCTCCAGTATATAGGAGTACGGACGAAAGCAGGTCAAGCTACCCGAAACTGTCAAATATTCACAATGAACCTGGAGCCTTAATGCTTTAGAGATAAATCTGGAAATCTAATACAGAAATTGACAGATTGTACCACAATTGAAGACTCGTTACCTTTCAGATAAATTTCCCAAATCAATAGCAAGTACCTTTTTTTTTGTTCCGGGGTGGAAAATCCTCAATGGATGTCCGCTGCCCTGGGGTGGGCGACGGGGTCTGTCAGACTCCTACTGACTAAAAACCACCCCGGTGTTTCTCCGGTCACGTGCGCACGGAGCCGCGGGAGTCCCTGATTCTGCCGCGGCCCCACACTATCGTGCCGGCCCGGTCTGTCTGGGCCTCGCCTCCTGCACGGGGTAGTGAGGGGTTAAACTACCCCGTGCATCGCCTCTGAGGCGCGCGCCGAAACTCGCGCGCGCCACCACCTCGGGGTCCAACGAAAAGGGGGCGGGGACTTCCCCATGTCCCTCTCAGAAGGACACCACCGCGTCCCACGACTCTGCGCTGCCGAACATCCTCCGCACTACTGCCGGCAGCGTCAGGTCGTCTCCTACTTCGTTTGTGAGGACATGGCGCTGCTCCTCCCAAGCTACACACTCGGAGAGCGTGTGCTGCGCCGTGTCCTCCCCGCATTGGACGCAGTGGTGGCACCGAGCGTCCGGCTCCCTGCCTAGGCGACGCAGGTACTTGCCAAAGCAGCCGTGCCCCGACAGTACCTGCGTCACCCTGAACGACAGGGAGCCGTGCTTCCTCCCGAGCCAGTCGTCGAATACTGACCGGATCGCCTCGACGGTAGCGAGGTAGGGCGCATAACCTCGCTCAACTGCCGTCTGTCTTCGTATTCACTCAGTTTTTTTGGAGTGAATAGGCTCTTAATAAACTAGCGCGCTTTACCGTCATCGATTGCAACACTGCTTACTGTCAGGCGGGATTGCAGTCAAGCGCTAGTGTATAGAAATAAAAAAAAAAACTGGTCGATGTAGGTAAGTAATGTTTAATCCTTTTTCCAGATCCATCTCTGAACATGATGATGCCCGGTGACCACGGAGAAGTGTACCTAACACTTCTCGAAGACATGGTTATGATTATAGGCCAGCCTTTTACCATCAGAGAAAACAACGTGACCGTAGCTACAGGAATAATCACTGAAACATTGAAGCCAATCAGCGTGCCTAAAGGAAAACTAGGAAAGCTCGTCTTGAAGTTGGAAGAATGAGGTTGCGTTTAGTTGTATGTAGATATTTGTTAATAAATTATTTATAGTAAAGAAATACTTTCATTTGGAACATAATTGCGACTTACAGAAACGATCATCATCATCATCCCAGCGTTAATCCCAGTCGCATCCGAAGCCTTTTCAGCTTTGGAGTCTGGGGTCCGCTTTACCAGTCCAACTGCTGATATGGCTAAACTTCGACATTTTCCGTGAAGCGACTGCCGTCTGATCTCCACAACCCAAAGGCGACATCGAAGCATTGCAGTTAGACCAATAGTTGGACTTTTGAGGGCTCCAACAACAAAAAAAAAAACAAACGAAAACGACTTATAGAAACGATATCTGGCCTAAAAGCTCCATAATGTCACTTTTACAGCTAACGAGCGGCTCGAAAATGTTTTTGAAAAAACAACACCAAGCACCTACAGTTTAGCTTACTGTAGGTGCTTGGTGTTGTTTTTTCAAAAATTCCGCTTAATGGCGGGTTCTTTCATGTTCACTTGACGCGCTTGGGCTTCAAGGACCCATCAAACAGACCCACCGGTGGGTCCCTGAACACTGATATGTCTCCAAAGACCCACTAGTGGGTCCTCTGAAATTTTATTATCTTCGAAGACCCACTGAGATATTTTCTTTTGAGATGTTTAATCATTTTTATTTTGTCTCCTAATACCTAAGTTCAATATACCTAATACCTAAGTTCAGTAAGAAAAAACGGTTACGGTCTCGTGTCTCCTCTGACGGCTCCCGTCGGAAAGACATCAGGATTTTTAAATCTTATTGTCTCCCCTAGGCGGGGAGACATCAGAACTTGCTAATAAATTATATTATTTCGGTCTCGTGTCTCCCCTGACGGCTCCCCTCGGGGAGACATCAGGATTTTTAAATCTTATTGTCTCCCCTAGGCGGGGAGACATCAGAACTTGCTAATAAATAATATTATTTCGGCCTCGTGTCTCCCCTGACGGCTCCCCTCGGGGAGACATCAGGATTTTTAAAACGTGTTGTCTCGCCTAAGCGGGGGACAGATTCGCTTTATGGCAAAAGTACAGTCAACTGGTAGTTGTGAAATTTTTCACACCTCATAATCGTCAAAGCTGCGATATGTTGTAAGAGCATTTGGTCGCATCTAGTTAGTCCACAGCATATGTAGTTGGCAAGAAAACTAGGTAGATGATGATATAATGTCTCGCCGTGCTGCAATAACGTAGTTTGAAGACTGCTACCGCTGCGATCGTCTCGCTCTTGGAGATGGCGCCTACATTTGCTGGTCGGAATTCGATTCAATAGTATCGGTTACCATATGAACATCTAAAGGCAGTCGTTACGGGTTGTTGGAGCCCTCAAAAGTCCTGCCTGATAAATATAGGAAGTACCTGTGAAGACTCCAAGCTGCTCTGACTTCTACTGGCCGACCGAACAGCTTATAAGGGAGGTGGGACATGACATCCCATTATCCACTCCCTAGGCATTTTGTAGTAGCAGTTTTGTTTCTATATTTTTCTATACAGTCCGCGGCGAGGGTTAAATTGCCTTCCGTCGAACCCACTAGCATTTAAAAATCACATTCGGGTGGGCTCGGCATAATTCGAGATAATCCGAATTATGCCCAACCATAGACCGGTGATATTTTTTTATCGAAAATGGTATGGTTTTCATTTATTTGCTGTGCATAAATCAACATAATATCATATCGATATTTAGGGTGTATTATTATTTATCGACTATTCTGATTTTGTTTTTATTGTTCTAGTATGAAAACTTTACTTTAAATGTGTAGTTAAATTATTGCTAGTTTTTTATATAAAAATGTACAATGTCATCCAATATAATATACACGTTATTTTCTTTATACGAAACCTGAATACAGTTTGTTCAGAAAAAGCAACTAAATCGATTTCAATCATTTTTACACAAATTTATTTATTTTTTTAAATACATTTAAAATAGTTGCAGTGTGGTTACCAAGCGCACAACACAGTGTTGACGGTAGATCATAGTACCAAGCGCGTGCGCATAGCTGAACAGGCGCCAAGCTCCTCGTCGCCGTAGGCGCGGTCGGGTAAGCAATGCGTTGACCATACTTTTGTTGGGACAAACCAGCTAAGATAACAAGCTCATAACTCTGTGGTTTTTCATTATATCTTTTTGAAATGTTGTACATAGATTCTTTACTTAAATACATGAAACGTGTCTCGGGTTTATATATTGCCTGTAACAGGTATTATAGCCTGTAACAGATGCCAAACTCGCTAAAAATGTCAAAATAAATAAAACTGCACAAAACATTTTATTCATTATATATTTTTTGTCAGAAGGTAATTAATACAGTGCCAAAACAGTAACAAAACATTAGTACGAAAAAATCAAGAATGCATCTAGCATTAACTACTCAATACCCAGATATAAACAATATCCTATGTCGATAGAAGGACAACATTTAACACTTATATTTTTCACAACATTTGAACAAGACAGTTGGCATATTAAACTATTATTTATTTTTTTAATAATATATAAATTGTGAACTAGATTCATAACACCGATACGCCTAATGGATATTTATTTTCTCTACATTATTATTAGGAGGGTAGTCATGTGCTTATCACTATTTTTTAAGCGTTTAGCTATAGTATGGCATGAAATGTCGTGTCACTCAATTCAGTCATTAACTAAATTTATTATTTTCGTACATTATTGTAAATTATTTATATTGCAAGTACTTATTCATAAAAGCAAAAAAAAATACAGTTACCCTCTTTTACAAGAAATAGGAAGTTTCAAAGAATTTTTTGTTAGGAAGCTTCAATAGAACCTAAACACAACATTTTTTAATCTTTTGCTTTTATGAAAAAGTCAGAAAAAGAAAATTATTTAGTAATGGTCTGTAAAGGTAATCTACTAAAGGGAACGTCTATAATATTGATTGCTCTTTTTAGCGCTAAGCTACACATAATCGAGAACCATCAAACAATTATTGCCCTGTGTCATTAAAATTCATTGCGGCATTTTAATTTATCCATTATTATCCATACAAAAAAAGAAAAAAAAAAACTACATTACAGATTTAACAAATTAATTCACTTCTCATTCAGCTCCTGGACTTCATGTAAGATATGCTTTGGTCAATATTAAGAAGACTCACTTTTCCACATACCTAACATTGTCATAGCCCAATTTCGTCAAAAAATCTCTTCCTACCCTCCAAAAATAAAAATTACTGCACATAACTACCCACATTATAATACTGCGAAAGAGCAGATCTGCGACAACCGCCGCGCCAAAAACCTGCTCTAAAATCAGTCTGTCGCTTGATTAACTTGCCGCATTATTCTAACATTTATTTAATCACAAAATTACTGTATGTATACACGTTCTAACATGAAGAAAGACAGAAGACATCTTCAAAATATTTTATTATTTAAACCATCTATGTAAAATGCTATAGGTACCGTTAGCATGTGATGTGAGTTAATCTTATTATATCCTTGGTCCAATGCGAGCATTACTTGGCATCTTATGTAATACAATAGCTTCTTTACAAACTTTTTTTCTTGAAAAAATTGTGTTTTATCCGCTTTTCGATAATGCGCGTCTCTAGTTCCCTAAGTTATTAAAAAGCGGCCGTTTTTTATAAAAATAAAATTATTTCTAAACATTCGACCTTTTTGAGGTACAATGAATCGAATGGTTTTTTTAGAAGCGAGTACAAAAATGAGCCAATTATAAAATAGTTTTTTTTAGGACTTTTTTATTATAGGAATAAAGGTTGGACATTCAATAGACGTATTTAATTTAATTAGCATGATGCTAAAATTTACTATAGAAAAGAAATCGCTGAGTTATACTCCATATGTTAATGTTAAAACTCTTTTTTTACAAAACTCCCAATAAATTGTGCATTTTCTATAAGACAAAGCTAAATTTTGGATAAACATACATTCATTTATTCCACGTATACTTAAAGCTATTTGAGTTACATTCAAAATGTGCTTAACCAACATTGCCAAAGGAAACAGTTTTCATAAAAATTATTATTATTAAAATTGGACTGTCTCATATGCATGAAGGTATTTTTTTTAATTATTTTAAAACTGTTTCCTATGATAGCTGTGGTAAAATCAGGTGGTTTCAAGGAGACGTGCATTATCAAAGTGTACATTATCAAAGTATACATTTTTAGCACACCACTATACGGTTTCCATCGCGATACCGATACCACCGAATTAAGTTTTAATAAGCTCATAAAATTCGATATTCACCACAGACAGTAATATTTTGTATCCATTATAATATATATTCATTAAGTATCTTAAAAAACACCTATTAATTTTTCATTTATACGGACAGATCCAAAGTTATACATGAGATAAGGACTAGCGATGATCATTCTATGTATTTTTTTTTTTTTAATATTATTATAATAGTGTTCGCGCCTACAAAGCTTTGCTAAAAACAACAAATATATAACAAGTAACAAAGTCAATAAAAACAGAATGCAGTTTAAATGGGCGTTTTCAACAGTGGCAGTGTTTGAGAAATGCTGAATAAAAAATAGTTGCATTGTTATCTCGAAGTATCGAATGCAAGAGTGGGTATTTAAAACATTGATAAAATATTAAACAGGTACGATATATTCTAACAAACTGACCAAAAAAAAATGTGCCGAACACAGCAGCAGCACACATGCATATTTTTATTCGGCATACATTGGTACAGTGTGAGTGAGATGGGGCGCAATCTAAAGCATAGAGAAGAAAAAGACGGCTAGTGTTTGTCGTTTGCGCTGTTAGTGTTTGTTTTTACGAGTGTATCGAGAGTGACTAAAGCGAGATACAGGACTTACTTCCTTTTGTACGCTTCATTTTTAGTGCGCTAGTGACATATCTACCTTAGTTTAATATTTTATCAATGATTTAAAAGCTTAACTTTTGGTATTAATAATACATTCTTATGGCAAATTATTTGAAAATCGACATACACTTTTATCGGACTAAATGTAGTGAGATTTCGAACACTGAAAAAAAAATGACTTAATACAAAATATCCCAATACATTTTGTCTTGTTTAACTGAATAAAACACTGTCACTTATAACTAAAATTATAATAAGATATACACGACAAGTAGTGTGTAGCACCACATTTAAAAACTATACCATTACGTATGCTCTAATAAATCCAAAGTGGCGCTTTCAATTCCTCAGAGAAAAAAGGAAAGAGTAAAAATAATCAATTTTTCCCCCGTGCTCAAAAACCTGCTTTTAATACATGTGTACGCAGAACAATTACCTAAAATATGTAAAAAATTAATTCACCAACACTTATCAACTAGAAAAATATTTTAGAAATTCTCACTTACATTTAAGAGGAACTGGCAAAATAAATCCTGTATTTTTTCCGTTTTATTTTTTCTTTTAACCTTTTTTTTTATTCAACTCACAATTGAATACAAAAAAACCAGATTTGGTCCTCAAGTATAAAATTCATGATGCCATTCCTATAAATTGGACAGAACTATTCACTGTGTATTGATAAGTAGCAAAAATATTAGTAGACTATGCACACTAAACAATGGCTCAAAATATCAAATCCACTAAATACCCAATAGAAAAAAAAAAAAACAATCTACGTGTTACGCAAAACCTCGTAGAAGCAACGTTAAACTTAAAAATCTAATAGAGTAAGATTAAAATGGTGGTTGACCGTTCGCGTCGGCAGACGACAGGTTCAAACATATCACAATAAACTACCTAATAGGACTAACCACCGTTATTGTCCACACTCATTCAACTATAAAATACTATCATTTGCAACTAATATAGAACATCCCATTATAGCTTCACATCCAACGGAACTACTCCACAGTATCAAAAAGTGATTAAAACTCCTTTAACAAGAATTTAAGAGTATTTTGTGCTCACGAGCGCAAGTGGTGGTTACGAACTATCCATCACCTAAGAAAGGACCAACACACCGAATATTATGCTAAATAGTTACATTTTCTTCTAAACGAGGATGCGGTTATATTTAAAAACATGTAACTATTAGATTCGTACTATAAGCTTTAGGACCGTATCAACCTATATCTAAACTCACCTAAAGGCGATGGCTTACCGACCAATCACTCCACAACTAGCATCATTTAAAATAGATAAAAACCAACTACAATGTTACACAATTTTGCAGGAATATCTATCTAAACAGTGAGTTCATGTATTTCCTACAGAGGTTTTTTTTCTTTGTTCGGTTATAATATTTTTTTTATTATAAATATTCATCCGTAAATTATTATCAAATTTGATAAAGCTCTAAGATTGATCCACATTCACATAAAATTACTCGGAGATCCCGAGATACACTGAAGCATTATGAACGTCAAAGTCTGACCACAACCGAAAAAAATCTAACCCAATAAATATTATGTATGACAAACTTGTCATATTTTAATAAATGCGACATATAGCAAACCGTCGCTGAATGTGATACGGCGATAAAATTCGAGGAACATTAATTTAAACTTAAATATAAAACTTGGGAATCATAATAAGGGTATTATTATACCCACACTTTAAATTTCGATCGACCACATCAAAAATGCCGATGATGACAGCTTTAAGTGCCGCCGCACACGTTCGGTTTCCTGATTAGGGATTCAGATTCAGAATATTGCGTGATTAGCGCAAACATCTGATTTTTTAAAGATCAGAACGCACGGAAACAATTCGAGTCGAACGTAAAGTTTTTTCCGTTTGGAAAAAATAAGAAGGTGTGCGCTTTATTAAACATTTTATATGTAAGCAGAGCATTAAGTTATCTGAATTACTAATCAGTACACCGAATCCTGAAATCGACCATATGCGGCCGGCTTAAAACATGTCGAACCATCATCGATTTAAATCTGTTCATGGATCAATTGGCACATTTGACTTCAGATCGATCTATGATTAATCTATTTGAAGCTGATTAAAGCCGTCGATCGATCGATGCGTGGGTATAACAACACCCTAACGACATAGTCGAGTCCTGACCGCGAAACTAAATAAAGAATTAAATAATAAAGAGAAACGTTAACCAGTCTTGCTAGGTGTGACTACACTTTCCTAAAAAAAATAAAACACATCTAGCTGAATTCTCTAACGTGATAAGTCTGATGAGACACACGATTTGTACATACAGGATTTTAGGAGCAAAACCTTTCTTTAGTGAGAGGGAAAATCTTTGAGTACCTTATTAGAAACACTAGGATAACTGTCGCTTGGGCCACGCTTTAATTTGGTCACATATTTGTTACAAAAAAAAAAAAAGGGACAATATTAAAACCTGTTTACAATAGGCTATTTGACAGTATGAATATTTATGTGATTATTTGCTTTAAATGCATAAAATGAGGGTTCTTTATGTCATTTACACGAGTTTTAATGACAATAATAATAATTAATATATCCAAAAACACAAAAATATGTTTGTTTCTCGCGCCACTTATTGTGAAATGGATTGGCTAATGTCACGATGACGTCATACGCTCATAAACACTTGTTGTCGTTCTATATGTTCTCAGGTGTTTTAGCGTTTTAAGAAGATTTTGAAGGATATTTGGAGCGATTTGTGGTATTTTTTTGTTTTCTGATTGACAAATAACAGATAAACACGAACACCACTGCGGAACCGAAAATCATTTACCTATAAGTTTGTGACGTCACTTACAAAGCGCGACGCCATTTTGTTGAATAAAGCGTATTACGTAGGCGGCTTATTTGAATTTTGAATTTTTATTTGCATGTTTCTTACGAAATACGTATTCAAAATTAAAAAAAAACTTTTGGTGAACTTCTTAACCTCAACCAAGTAATTCAAGATAGAAATTATAAATTTGTCAAATAGCCTATTTTGATTGGCAGTTATACTCTGTTAATTTTATGACAATATGAAAACAAATATTTGTGATCACATTTTAATAGTTTTTGCAACAAATCAGCAACTTTTTTGCCACAAGTCTAAAATATAAGACTTAAGCTTTGACAGTCATGTATTTTTTTTTAATGAACAGACAGCTGTGCTGCTTGGGTGTTTGTCCCGCCACTTCTTCTTTAAAGCGAAAGCACTAAGAAGTGGTGTTTTGGGGGACTGTCTTATGTAATATTGACGTTCAAAAAGTGCTGACTCTCAGCCTGGTTTTTGACTTTTAGATTTTAATTTTGACAGGACCTATCAAAGCTTAAGCAAAAAATAAACAGAGTATAGTGCCAAATACATTGATTATTATACAAACGAATCCTTATTTTAAAACTGTAAAATCAATGTATTATTAACATGCGGAACTAGTAAATAGAGGCGTTAGGGATATGTTTAAGCCAAATAAAAATGCAAAGTCCTGATTTAATAAAAGCGATTATCGCTTATAATAATTATTTAAAAGACGTTGAGCAATATTCAATAAATCTAGCGTTGTGTTTCCAAGTGTTTCTAAATAAATTATAATGTCCTTTACGTAGACTACTGCCTTGTTAAAACATCTTTCTTAAAAGTCGTAAGCTACTTTGGATATCGGCACGATAAAAGTTTATCTTTTCATATTCACGACAAAATTAATGAACACGATATTATTATCGTCGTCATTTGTCTAATTGTCACGATAAAATACGATGCGATATTTTTATCGTGTTCACTGATTTCCGTCGTACATTTTCATGATCTATTATTGCACTGGTCTACGGTTAAGTTGCTGCTGTTACGCCTTTAAAGCCCAAACGTATCTATATTATGTCTTATGTACAGATGAGAGCACATCAAGCTAATACAATTGTCTGATTTCCTTATTAGATTTTCAACTTTATCTCTAAAGCATTAAGGGTCAAGGTAGATTGGGAATATCTGACAGTTTAGGGTATCTTGACCTGCTGTCGTCCGTATATAGACAATAAAATTGTAGCATTTAGTAGCTCCATAAAGAACATTACACAAGGTGCACCGATGTTAAAACATCGATAAAATGTACGAAAATATCTGCGAACATGTCTATCGACTAAAATCTCAAATTGATCTAACATTGACTAATTAATAAACAAAACAAAAATAATAATTAATAACGCTATTATGATAATTCAAGCATTTTTAACTACCTACACATTCTAGCGTTTGTAAGGTATCTTAGGTTTAATGCGTATTGGCTGGCCTTCGATTTGTGGACTCGATTTTAGAGCAAATGGCCTTGCTTTTTTTAAGACTTCAATTAGAATAAATTTAAGCTTTGCATCATATGAAGTTAGAAGAGTCTTAAACCTGTTTTGAAGCACACATAAAGCTAAATAAGTTACCAGCCAGGCGTGATCTAAACACAACTGGCGAAAAGGTAGTTGTAATAAGGCCAAACAACTCTAAAAACGATCCTAAATCCAGGCTCTATAGTAAAATACTCAAACTTGACGTAAAGTTAAAATTATTTGAAGCAATAGTTGAGTATGTTACTATATGAAGCAACCCGCTACATATATTCAGTCAGTCATATATCTCGACCTTAGAAGCATTAGGTAGTATAACTCGCGCGAGTTAACTGTGCAACTCGCTAGAATGCGACCCCTTTCCCGCTTCCCCGCGCGGCGCCCCGCATTCGCTGTAAGCGCTGAGTAGCGATAGCATCTTTGTTGCAATTGTCTAAATACAGTTTAAAACCACTTTTGTTATTACTGTTTCTGTTCTTTGTTGTTTTTATATTAAGTTTGTTTTTGTTTTTTACATTTTCGACGCGTTAGTGAAGCCTGTTGGTTGCATCAACGTTATATGTCAGTCTATATGTATCAATTTCGTCATGAGTAAAATGATCTAGTATTATGAGGCTTTATCATCAAAACGACCTTTTATTAACATAATAAAAAATTGGAATTTATATTTTTTTAACATAATTGTCATTTTTTACAAACGGTACCGTCCGAATGACGTCACAGAGCGATGTGCACAGTTAGCTCGCGCGAGTTGTATGTATGTTATAGGTCGTCGGAGCTATACATACGACATAGGTACGAAGGTCGAGGTATCATCATCAACCTTTTTATCGTCCCACTGCTGGGCACAGGTCTCCTCTCATACAGAGAAGGATTGAGCGTAATCACCACGCTTTTACATAGGATCTAATGCTTCTAAGGTCGAGATATTTTTATCGAGCAATCTAGCACCGTTTTGTATACTCTTTGGGGCTAAAACAAAAACGAGCGGGTAATTCAGCTCAACCTTAAAATTAAAATGTACTACACTTTAGGAAAGTGACCTCAATGATCGGCGGAATTACGCGTACAGAATTGCGTTGTGAGCGGGATCACGCGTGCGGAAATCCGATGCGTTTAACCGCACAGTTTATTTAAATCCTTTGAGAGAATATAAATAGCGGATGGCACTAGGAGCTGCAGGACGAATTACTGATAAAAATTTAGGACTTTTCTTCACTTTGCAATCATTCTTACTTACCATAAGCGTTCATTATAGGCTTTAAATTAAGTACTGAATAGTTTTGGTATATTTTTTTTTCATTTTTTTTTCTCGATTTAGGACTAAGTAAGGACATCATTATTTTTTAAATATAATTAGGTTATATCACACAATATTCTTAAAGATATGCTGTTATAAGCGTTGGTCATTGAAATTCAGAAATCATATTTTATATGTTATAATTTTTTTTTTATAATAATTAGCGTACAACATTCTCTTTATCGTACAACACCCTTTAAGAAGGACTAAAAGGAAGAGAAAATAGTTTTAAAAGAAATATGAAAAGCATTTTTGGAGAATGAATTAAATTGCAGTTAAGGGAAGCTTATGCTATGAAAAATTCCAATATTATATGGACGGAAGGAAACTTTTATTGAGCTAAAATAAATTGGGCTTCGATGGTAGAAGTGGAACCGGTCGTGGGGGCGTTGTATTTCACAGCCGTTGAATATTTAGAGCTGATATAGAATATAGGCCTTATGTTAACAACAACACGTTCAAAAATGTAATGACAAACCCTTAGGTAACATCGTGTCGAAAAGTATGATGAAAAATAATTTGGAGCTAATTCTTTGACTACTTTCAAGCATTTCTCTGGTATCTGCAATTAAAATAATCGCACACCATGGACATTTTCCGAATTTATGTTAAATGCTGGCAACACATCGCGAGAGTAATCGATTTCTCTTCGATATAAACTTATCAACAGGTTGTTGGCAACAAAATTTTTAAAATAATATTTAATTTAAATTACGTATAATCAATATTTGGTTTTATTTTAATAAAATTGGAACAACGCCCCGAACAACGACATTACTTTAAAAGAATCTAGATGTGGCACTTTATAGGTTTCCCATTCTTAAGAATAGCCTAGAAGGTACAAATGCAACTCAAAATCCTTTCTGATCGTCTATATAAATAATGTACTATGTAATTAAATTCATTTATGTCCAATAAAAACGTAAATAAAGAAAAGTGTCGGCTACACTGAACATGCGACTTTTTAATCGTAACGAAATAATGCGATTTTTTAATCGTAACACGATATTGCACTTAAAATACATTTTATTTTTCGCAAAAACGAAACGCGATTTTCGCCCCGTCAATTTTTAGTAACAATAATATTTTTTAGGTTAATTCATTAAACTGCTTATAATATAATCAAGATGTAAATAACAATTAATTAAATACCGAATCCCATTTCATTTAGGTAATTAAAAAAAACGCATATCATCACATTTCAATGTAGCCAAGACCTAAACGAATGCATTTAACAAATAATAAACTTTTTAAACAGCAATGACATTTAGTACCTTCACCTAGCGCACGAAAAAAGAAAAAAAAAACATAGAAAATTTCCTACTTTGCAAGAAAATGATTTGAGGTAAATAGTTACTATATGGCAACATCGGAAAACAGTGACGTAAAAAATCTTTTTTCTCAGTAATAAATATAGTTAGCTTTCAATAGGACGTGAAATAATTAACTATCTACTAATTCACTAAAAAACTAAACATTTCTTTATTGTGCTAAATATTTTTTTCTTTAAGAAGAATATCTTTGACTACATCCTATAAACGCTAAGTGCGAATTGATTGTACTAATATCCGTTAAATATATCAATTATTGGAAGCATTAACGTATGGGGTCGGTTGGGTCTCCTAAATTGGATTGGTTTAATATTATTCACTTTGAGAACAATTTTAGGCGACAAAACAGATTAAAATCACATGGTTAGAATCCAAAATAAAAACTCACTTTTGTATTTTTTTGTCTAGCAAAATCAGAAATACATTTTTATATTAATTTCTTCTTTCTTTTGAAACCAAGCCCCCATTTGACAATCTGCACTACCAGTGCATTTAAAAAAATAAATAAAGCTTATTGCACACGGAAATGCACCACGAATAAGGTATAACTAAAACAAACTATGAAAAAATAACGGTTTTTCAAACAACTTATTGAATGCTTGTACAACACTGCATAGGGCTTAAAATGCATGCACATTTATATAGAAAGGCACTACAATCAACGAATATAATAAAAATCTATAGCCATTTAGTAATTAATTAAATAAATATTTATGGTAATTACCGGTTTCTGTTATAAAGCCATATTTTGGTGGACAACAAACCTATTAATGATTTCATATCTCATTTAAATGAGTATATTAAGTATTGCACGCAGAAACCGGTTTTACTATAGTTTTAAACAATTAATAATGTGAAAAAGAATAATAATAACTAATATTTGTTCTTACATACTAACAAACTTAAGATGGAAGATTTATTTTACCCTATCATTTTGGTTACGTCCTGCCTAAGCAGTTTGTGCACTGTTTGTAAAATTATTATATTCGAAATCCGTTACGAAAACCGGATTTACACGAAGTCCGTTACCAGAACTGGATTTTACGAAATCCGTACTGATAATTGGATTTATACGAAATCCTTTCCGAAAACAGGAATTTAAGGAAATCCGTTTTGGGAACCGGAGTTGTACGTTAACCTTTTCTGATTCTGAGCGTCCATGCTAATATGACTACGGAAAAATATTTAACCTAATATTATTTTGAAGCGACTATCTCAGCAAGTCAATTCATTTTGGCCGTATAATTTACTATAAGAACACAGGTGCATATATTTCACTAATTATAACGTTTTTGCACCGTAGCACTAAATGAGGGTTAAAATGCTACAGTACAAAATAAAATGTATAAAGAATTGACGAAAATTAGCCAACCCGTCTTATGAAGCATTCCAAACCATATTTATTAAGGTAAAAACATCAATCATCGATTGTATAAAAAATAAAATGTATACCCATTACATTGTTAAGCAATTAATTAAATACCAAGCTGTAATGGGCATATACATTTTTTTTTCTAATCGATATCGTTGTACCACCCCAAAAATCGATTCAGTATGACCCATCATCCGAATAAGCACTATCAACTATACAAATTCATTCGAATTTAAATTCATTGTTTTTTATGTTTCTTTTCTCAATTAAATAAATAAAAAGTGGCACACTTATACGCTAATAGTTCATAACTTCATTTTATATACTTTTTGTTATTCGTACGAACGTGATATATTAAAATAGTGTCAACTAGTATTAACATAGAAACATCACATTTTCAAAGGGTTTCATTTGAAGTCGGTGTGAGCGAACAACTACGAAAATTACTAACAATTCATTCATATAAATACTTTGTTTAAAATGTGACTAGAAACTGCTTTAAGTGTATTGTGAACATTGGAAAATGTTGCGTAGAAATTCATTGCTTTTGAATCAAGATTTCCAATAAATAAAACATACGATCCTCGACTTTCCTCACACGAGAGCTACACTATTCTAATGCATCTAAAACATTTAATTCGTAAAGCGCCCTACCGTTTCCAAACCACTTTTCAAATCCATGTTTGGGTCTTGCTTTTTTCGCTCACACCGCTTATTTTGGCAAGTATCACCGCAATACGCCCCTTTATAATACTTTAAACATTAATCCAGCTAAGCACGATGAATAAATAACGCAATTCTGATACTGGCAAATATTTAACCTACACACTGAGTAATAATTATGTAGTTTTATTATTATTATACTCATATAATAACCATGGTCTCTATTATACCTGTTTTAGTCTTTGTTTGAGTACACTTTTTAGAATTGTGTACGCCTTGTTTCAATTAAGCGGTATATTTTAGAAGGTTTCCATTTTCAAAAAGTCATTTTTTTACTGGCTTTACATTAAGTGAAATTTTTCGTAGTGGGGGAGATAAAAAAATAAATATTTATTTTTTTATTTTTAGACAGCTAGATTTTACAAAATCTATGAAAGTACAAAAAAGCTTGTGAAGACATCTTTCTTCATATGTATACCCAAAGTTATTATTTAAGAATTTTAGCTGAATCTGTCAAAAATATACCGCAGCAAGAGATACCAGGCGCACATAAATGCATAGTAGGTTCAATCATAAAAAGTGTTATTCTAATCCCTAATATATTTGTATGTTGATATGACATCATTATGATTGCAACTATCCCTTGCAAATACATCGAAAGTATTGGTAACTAAAGTATGAAATATAGTTGGATTAAAATTGTGTAAATGGTATTAGAGAAAATTGGTCTAAAGGTACGGAAGTAGGTTATATAATTCTCATAATATAAGCTCATAGTTCGATACTGCTGATCCAAAAACTACGCGGAAGGGGTACCAAGCACACATATTTATTACATACATCTAAAACACCAATATATTTTAAAAACTTCATCTATTACTCAACATTCAATATGACTATACCAGAATTATTTTAAGTTTATTTTTAAACTATATTTCATACTTTAATTTACTAATTCATTTTGTGAATGCGCATTTAGCGTTGCTATTAGGCTACGGAGCATTGCTTTAAAATGGTGATTTAAATCTTATTACAAAAGAGATAGAAGACATTTTCGCTTATTGTTCTCATATATGTACGATAGTTGAGTGAAATATTAAAAAAAAAACTGAGCAGTATAAGAAACTAAACTAAACAGTATAAGAAAGTAAACTGAGCAGTATAAGAAAATAAACTGAGCAGAATATTGTGAAGGTATTTGAGCGTACTCTTGAATAGAAAATATAAAAAATAAGTGTTAAAATAGACAATAGCGCCGATTTCATTGTACACAAACTAAACTAAATTTAAGTTTAGTGCATCTTGTTCTTTCTAATCTATTAAATAAAGAACAGAACAATCAATATTAGTTTTGTACTCGCCTGACGTATGTACATTGATGTATGTTTAGTCGCCATGTTTATAATCGCGTCTAAACACTCTATTCAGTATGTTAATTTGACAGGAATAAACGAATGTGTTATATTCAATCCTTTTTCTAATAAAATAGAATGTGAAACAGATGCACCGACCTAAAAATTAGTTTAGTTTACAAGTGAATCAAAGCACTATTAAACTGTTATATTTAATATACAACAATATGTAAAGAAAACCCCGTCCCACCTAAAAGGATAATAAATGTTAGGTATACACATGACCAAATAAAATATGAAATTTTACGTATGCATCATAGTGACAATACTAATGAATTTTGAAATAATCTTTTTTTTCCGCGAATTAATTCCAACTTCCCCAAAATTTGGTAATTTTTAAAAAAGTGACAACAGCCTTTGTAACGGACTGAATAGCGATGCGACCACGTGCCGCCTGCCCTGCCCCCCTTCACCCGCACATGTATGCCTAACGTGTTGCCTACCGCACATGCATTAAGTTACCTCGCTTTTTCGAAATAATACTTATTCTTTGTAGGTATTATTAGAATCAGTTAACGATACCTAACAATACCTTCACTGATCGGACAGGGTTTTCTTTACATATTGTATAAATGAAAATTGAGCGAAGCATAGGTTTAGAAGTCAATAGATGCTCAGAAGAGTTTTATTTTACTCAACTAACGCTTTTGCGTGCCTACACTGTGTGTAAACAACTATTGATGTATTTTATACATTCGATGTTATACTCAACTTTTTCTTCGAACCTTTTCAAGCGTAATTTTTTATCATGGCAGTATCAAGTTGAGGTCAAATCCTTTTGGAATATGCTTTTATTATCGAATTAAAACCTTTTTGTAAGTATATTTGCAATTCCATTTTCAAATCAAATCCTATAAAGTAGGTATTAGAACCACATACGCAACTGTCCACAATTAAGGCGTCAATAGACTTGACTTTACATCAAATTATTAAGGTTGAATATTGAACCTTATTTGTCGTTATCAAACAAAAAAAAAAAAAAAAAAAGTTCAGTAACACTGAATCTGAGGAATTTTCACCTTTTAGGTATACCAACGTTCTATCACATCGATTCAGGCTGGAAATTTATCCAATACTAAATAACATTATGTGGAGAAGGAAATATTTTATTTCATTCGTATTTCTCGCCTATACTAAAGCCAGATTCAAGACCTCCAGCAATCACACAAATCCCTTCCATAAAGGAAATTTCCAATCCTAATCAAATCTATCATAAGAGCTTTTATTCCCACGTACACGACAATCCCTTATCACCAACTAATATTTCACTATAATATAAATTAATCTTTACATCAATTCATTTTATTATGCTACGCTAATCATTCAATCAATTCATATAGCTATACCAGGATCTTTTGGGCGTGTGGTCAAAATTGGAACTTGTTTTCACTAAATGATTACCAATAGTGCCACTGTCAGTCATTTGAGGGCCTAAAGATCCTTGGAGCATTGGACATTTCACTATTTTACTAAAAGGAGGTTTCCTTTTTCATTGCATTACTTTTTTAAGCCAAAAGTATTGGCTGTCAAACTGTTTATTCGAACAAATAAGGTCCAATATATCACAAAAGGTCTTAATTAATAGGGCCAGTAGCCAGATAGTGGTAGGGGTGTCGGTTATGCATGAACCGCGTGTCGTACCTCTGATTCTTTTGATAGAAGTCGCTGCGTTGGTTCACTTTCCTGTAGTTCTGTGTGCGTCGCTGTTGATTCTTATCCGTTTTCTCAGTCTGTTTTTGAGGTTTAGCTGCCTCGTTTTTGGTTTCAGGTTTTGTGAGCTGCGCTTTTTCGGCGGGTGGTTTTTCCTGTGAAGAAGAACAAGGTATATACAACGTGTAACAAAAAGGGTATACACATACCAAGGGCATGGCATCTTTAGATGATATCAAACGATATCGGAAGGGTTTCAACTCAAAATAAAATACTCAAAAAATTGGTACCAAATTTTCGGTTTCGTGTGTTTCTTAAAATCAAATCATAGCAAACGTGGCAGCACACTACATCCGTTAATAACTACTCGTTACCCGTCACGTTACTTGCCAAAATCCGATAAATGTCTTCAATATCTCTGTGCGACTAGTATGATAGTAGCCTATCACAGGCAGTGTTTTTCTCATAACTTCCTAACATAAAGAGATAGGATTAAAAAACCCTTCCAATATCGTTTGATATCATGTAAAGATGCCATGCCTTTGTTATGTATACAATGTGTAACATAAAGGGTATATACATAACAAAGGCATGGCAGATGATATAACTAAAGATGCCATGCCCTTGGTATGTATATACCCTTTTTGTTACACGTTGTATACCCTTTATGTTACACGTTGTATAATTTAAAGTTTATAAGTCAAAACTTTCTTATTCCTACTAAAGTCTTCATCTTCCTCAACCTTTTTATCGTCCCACTGCTGGGCAGAGGTCTCCTCTCATACGGAGAAGGATTGAGCGAAATCACCTACTACAGTAATAATATCTTTATTAAAGTAACAAGGATTATTAGTAACTAGCTTTCCGCTCGCGGCTTCGCTCGCGTTTAGATTGGTTATATCGCGCTTTATAGATTTCCTTCGGGAATTTAATTTTTTTTTCGGGATAAAAAGTACCCTATTATTTTATCCGGACTTTTAACTTTACGTTTGAAAAATTTCAAGGCAATCGGTTCAGTAGTTATGGCATGAAAGCGGAACAAACAAACTCACTTTCTGATTTATAATATTAGCACAGTCTAAAAATCATACAGTCGTCCAACGAAGACGTCTAGACAGAGCAATCGTGCGGGGTGTGAGGGGCGAGACGCGGGTAAGCGGCACCCGAGCTGCGAACAAAAGTTTGTTCGTAGCTCGGTATCTATCATTAAGGGTTAACGCGTGTTGGATTTTTTATTTGTTTGTTTTATAATTCGATATGAGTATCAATTTTGAGTATAATTGGGGTGCTTGTTACGAAAAAGCCATGCTTTTTGACATCCAAAATGGCGGACGTCATTTTTTTTATAATTTGATATGAGTGTCAATTTTGAGTATAATTGGGGTGCTTGTTATGAAAAAGCCACCCTTTATGAAATCCAAGATGGCGGACGCCAATTTAAATGTATATTAATATGATATGGGTGTTAATTCCGAGGTAGATTGGGGTGCTGGTTGCGAAAATGCCATCTAAATAACTTAAATCTGTCTCGAGTTGTTCCCTTAGTAAAAATAGCAATAAATAAATAGTTAAATAAATATTGTTTATTTGTGACAACCCTGGCCGATGCGTTACTGTCTAGATGATGTCGGAATTTTACACGAGATCAAAGGCGTCGACCTACTGTATCATTTTTATACTGTGATATTAGTAAGGATGTTATATTAGTAAACTTAAGAACTATTTTAGTTTTTTATACATAAAGAGAAGGCTAAACGGCTGCCCCACCTCGGTTAAACGAATAGGAATTTCTCACTACCACATAATATTTATACAATATGTAAAGAAAACCCTGTCTGACCCATAAGGATAATAAAGGTTAGGTAAACACTTGATCAAATATAATATAAAATTTTACATAATCATCATAGTAACAATAATAATGAATTTTGAAATAATCTTTTTTTTCCGGGAATTAATTCCAATTTCCCCGAAATTTGGAAAAAACTGACAACAGCATTTGTGACGGTGCGAATAGCGATGCGACCACGTGCCGCATGCCCCGCCCCCCTTCACCCGCGCATGTATGCCTATCGGGTTGCCTGCCGCACATGCATTAAGTTACCTCGCTTTTTCGAAATAACATTTATTTTTTTTGGGGGATTTTTTTTTTAAGTTTAGTCCGGCTTTGTAGGCATTATTAGAATCAGTTAACGATACCTAACAATACCTTCACGGATCGGACAGGATTTTCTTTACATATTGTATATTATTCATTCATTCGTGAGTTGTTTAGTGTTTAAAATTTTCTTATAACTTTCGTGAACTACTAAACATAAAAAAAGTTTCTTAATTGTTTTTATGCATTCCTTTGGTTTGACATGACAAGATCAGGGAGTGTCGTAAATCCGTTGTATAAAGTTTTTTTTTTTTTTTGCAATTACCTCTTTATACATTTTTACTTGAAGTACCCTAGCGCAAAGTCACCAGTGAAAAACAATTATCAATAAAAATCGTCGTAGACACCTTAAAACGCCTAGATAAAAATTCATAGCAATGTTCTTGTTTGAAGTTTTTTTGTACCTTTGTCGTAGGAGTTACACGATTTTATTTTCAGTATTATGCAGATATGAAAAGTTCCTAAACCTTTTTAATTACACAATATTGATTTTCAGCTATTCAGAATTTATATTGCTGGGAATCATGTTTACATGCGTTTTCTTTGCAGGGTCTCATCCATACAGCAGTTTAGACTAGAAGTCTACCCCCTGGGGAAGGGCTAGGCAGATGATGAAGTATTACATACCTCAGTGCTTTCAGTTGCAGGATTTGCCGCAGCCGTAGCGTTAGCTGCAGTCGCAGTCGAGTTGTCTTGTGTGGCCGGGGACTTAGCTGCAGGTGTTGCTGGGGAGGTTGGCGAGGCTGTGTCCACCTGAAATTTAAAGTATTACTGTACTGATAATGTTTTTCTACGAGTATTTGGTAATTTGCTTAATACATAACCGTAAGTCATATCTCAATAGTACTCATTCCTGCCAAGTCGTGATACAATGACTACTTCCACACGGGTAAACCATACTACAATGAAACTTTTTCATTTTTTATGGCTATGGCATCAAAAAAACAACATATGATTATGCCAAAAAGCGCACGTATTTGCGTCACGACTAAACATCGCATGTTAGTAGGCTGTATGGAATTGCCTTAATACATGTGCGGTAGAACACCCTTCCGCGGGCGACGGGGGGCAGGGCACGCGACGCGTGGTCGAATCGCATAAGCGTACCGTCAAAATGGTATTGTCACTTTTTAAAAATTACCAAATTTCGGGGAAGTTGAAATTAATTAACGGGGAAAAAAGATTATTTTAAAATTCATTAGTATTGTTATTATGATGATTACGTAAAATTTTATATTGTATTTGGTCATGTGTTTACCTAACCTTTATTATACTTATGGGTCGGACAGGGTTTTCTTTACATATTGTAAATGTATCTATTAGTATCGTTGAGTTAGTATCCCATAACACAAGTCTCGAACTTACTTTGGGGCTAGCTCAATCTGTGTGATTTGCCCGTATACACTTATTTAACTTAAAAAAAAAACTTTCAGTTTAACATTAGCGGTTTTATGTATTTATTTATTTCAAGGTCGTAGAAAAAATTTTGTATGCCACTGTCGCAAACAGCTATTGTAATGCTCGTGCTGATCTATTGTGCCACTCAGCTTCGCTTCGTGGCACAAACTATCACTCTTATTACGTTAGCTACCATTGTTTGACAGTGGTATAAATAACTATTAAAGAATTGAATTGAACTAGTAGTGTGCAGGGCACACTGCTCGCGTTGGAAAGCCTCACACGGCTCCCACAAATTGAAACGACAACCATGTCTGTAACCGCTGATGTGAAAAGCACCAGCAGGAATATAACGGCTTAGGGATATACAGCAGTTGACGTCATTCGACTGAAATGATGATTCTTACCCTCAGCACATTTGGTGTTGCGTTCGGCACGTTGTGTGGCGCCAGTGCGACCGTGAGTGTGAGGTCACACCACATGGCACAGCGCGCGCGACGTGCCGAGATGCTCAGCTGTTTCACTGCCTCTGCTAGTTGTAGTATAGCTGTGAAGGAACAAATAAGATATATTAAAAAACAATATGTGTGCAGTCGGGGACCCGCGTCAGGTACTATCGCCTGCACATTTTTTTTGTTCTATCAGTTGACTAATACGCAAAACGCAGGCTGCGGCAAAGAACGTTTAGGCAGTTTGTGAAGGTAGCTAAAGTCGCCGCGCCATGCCACGCCAACATGGCACCTCCACCTCGCTGTGTACAAGTACTACGTACGGTCTACGCGGGGTGTTCTCTGTATCGGGTGCGGCGCCAGTACGCGGCGCCGCGCGGCCTGCACTCCGCCCACCGCGCCGCGCCACGCCAGCATGGCGCCTCCACCTCGCTGTGTACAAGTACTAAGTACGGTCTACGCGGGGCGTTCTCTGTGTCGGGTACGGCGCCAGCTCGCGGCGCCGCGCGGCCTGTACTCCGCCCACCGCGCCGCGCCACGCCAGCATGGCGCCTCCACCTCGCTGTGTACAAGTACTACGTACGGTCTACGCGGGGCGTTCTCTGTATCAGGTGCGGCGCCAGTACGCGGCGCCGCGCGGCTTGCACTCCGCCCACCGCGCCGCGCCACGCCAGCATGGCTCCTCCACCTCGCTGTGTACAAGTGCTACGTACGGTCTACGCGGGGCGTTCTCTGTGTCGGGTGCGGCGCCAGCTCGCGGCGCCGCGCGGCCTGTGCTCCGCCCACCACGCCGCGCCACGCCAGCATGGCGCCTCCACCTCGCTGTGTACAAGTACTACGTACGGTCTACGCGGGGCGTTCTCTGTGTCGGGTGCGGCGCCAGCTCGCGGCGCCGCGCGGCCTGCACTCCGCCCACCGCGCCGCGCCACGCCAGCATGGCGCCTCCACCTCGCTGTGTACAAGTACTACGTACGGTCTACGCGGGGCGTTCTCTGTATCAGGTGCGGCGCCAGTACGCGGCGCCGCGCGGCTTGCACTCCGCCCACCGCGCCGCGCCACGCCAGCATGGCTCCTCCACCTCGCTGTGTACAAGTGCTACGTACGGTCTACGCGGGGCGTTCTCTGTGTCGGGTGCGGCGCCAGCTCGCGGCGCCGCGCGGCCTGTGCTCCGCCCACCACGCCGCGCCACGCCAGCATGGCGCCTCCACCTCGCTGTGTACAAGTACTACGTACGGTCTACGCGGGGCGTTCTCTGTGTCGGGTGCGGCGCCAGCTCGCGGCGCCGCGCGGCCTGTGCTCCGCCCACCACGCCGCGCCACGCCAGCATGGCGCCTCCACCTCGCTGTGTACAAGTACTACGTACGGTCTACGCGGGGCGTTCTCTGTGTCGGGTGCGGCGCCAGCTCGCGGCGCCGCGCGGCCTGTACTCCGCCCACCGCTCCACGCCACGCCAGCATGGCCCGCTCCACCTCGCTGTGCGGCGCACTGCGGAACAACACACGGGTTAACACATTCTGGTAGTTTATTTACAATAGATATGGTTCCTAGGTATACCAAATCTTGAAATGTTGTCTCAGTAAAGCCTGTATGTATACAAACAGTAGAAAAAATAAATAGTTTTTGTTGTAGTCAAAAATACCTAGTAGTTAATATTTTATAGGTAATCAAAGTTTTGAATAATATCGAGTCCCGAGCTAACAGTCACGTGATCGCTTGTGACGTCATTTCATAACACGCCGCACGGGCCACGCCACTGCTCGCTTCGTATCAAGTTGCCAGCGGTTATAGTAGATGTAATAGCTCGCGCAGTGTTTTGTTGTGTGGGTTTTCGTTCGCGTATTCAGTTAATAGTTTAACAATAGTAAATATTATTCGATTAATAAAATGGAGGAAGGATTCGAAAAAGGGCAATCGGATAATCTACCTAAAATAGTGGCATTAATGGTTGTGCATTATTTATCAACAAATAAGGATTTCGTTGCCGCCAAAATGCGAGGAATAAAAATGCAAAGGTAAATGAATTTTCCATGCTACTACTTAAGCTTAATAATTTATCTGTTCTAAATTGTTTTATTAAAACAAAATACGAATCTAATGTCGTAATGGAAGAATGTAACTCAAACAGTAGAAGTACTTACATACTATTAAATTTTTTAGTTAAAGTCAAAATACATGTATTATAGTTTTGTAGCTATTGGCAGATACCTATGTATAATATAGGTAGGTAGCGCTCTTTTTAGTAAATTTAAATGATTACATACTATTACGGGCTAGGGGTACTAAAATGCCGGTTAAGGGTTACGAAGTTTATTGGCAACGAAGGTACAGTCGATTGTAGGCAATGACAAGTAGAACGTAGCTGATGTCGCACCGAAGTCTTCCCTTATGTCCACGGAGTCGGTGTTGTAAACACAGAATAACACTGCAGATGTTACTTCTCGTAGTACTCGAAGTTCTCGTTATAATTGTCGCAGTAGGTCTTCTTTAAGATCGCTTCTTTACTGTCGCTGTTTTCGTATCGCTAGTCGAGTGTAGACTGACTCTGCGTCGGCGTTGCGGCGCTTTATATAGGCCAGCTGATCGAACATTCCAGATTCCTCTAGACGTAATAATAATAGCACATAAGTTCGAGGTCACTCAGAAGTACCTACGGTAATTCCCGGAAACGGGTTTCTAGAAATTTCGATGTCGACACTTGTTGACAAAACTGTTGATACCTGTACCATTCGATAGGCCGTCCTAACTCTAGCAATGCGTTTTATTATTGTACCTAGAAAATGTCTAGATCTGGAAAAAATACGGCTTAAAAGTGACTCACTGCATGTCACGCGATATTGAACCTTATGCCATCGACATAAGGTCCATTTGTAACATTGCCCTCTTCTTAGTCATGCTCGTCCCGAGCATGATTTGATCCATAATAGCGGGCTAGGCGGTCTAAGTGTACGATTTTCAGCTTCCCTCTAGGTCCTTTCTTAATCCGGTAGGTGACATCGTTTATTCTGGTTACTATCGTGTACGGACCCTCCCATTTGGCTTGGAACTTTGGGCTCTTTCCTTTTCTTCTAATGGGATTATGTAACCATACCAAGGTTCCCTCTTCGAATCCGGGCACGTTAGCTTTGCGGTCGTATCGGATCTTCATTTTCTCACTGGTTTTCAGACCATTCTCTCTCACTAGCTCATGTATTCCATCTAATTTACGCCGCAGGTCGGCCACATAGTCGACGGTTAGGATAGGAGTATCGGGAGGTGTTCCGGTTAATGCATCTATGGGTAGTCTAATTTCTCGGCCGAAGTTGACTTTCGCCGGTGTGCAGTTTGTGCTATCATGTGTTGCTGAGCGGTATGACATTAAAAAGAGTGGAATGTATTGGTCCCAATCCCTTTGGTGTTCTTCCACTACTTTGGCCAAATGATTCTCCAACGTCTGATTGAATCTTTCGACCATTCCATCTGACTGTGGGTGGTACGGTGTTGTACGAGTCTTATGTATCCCGAGTAGTTGGCAAACCTCTTGAAATAGTGAAGACTCGAAGTTTCTACCCTGGTCAGAGTGTAATTCCAAGGGAACGCCAAATCGACAGAACACCTCGTGAACTAGCTTTTTGGCGACTGTATGAGCTTCCTGGTTAGGTACTGCAAAAGCTTCTGGCCATTTGCTGAAATAGTCTTGCATGACGATGATATACCTATTCCCTTCTTCAGTAACAGGGAATGGCCCAGTTATATCGACAGCAACTCTTTCCCATGGTGCACCAACATTGTACACTTTCAGCCGACCTCTGGCTCTCGTTTGCGGTCCCTTTACTGAGGAGCAAGCTACGCATTTTCTACACCAGTCCTCTACGTCTTCGCGGCAATGCACCCAGTAGAATCTTTTCCTCATCTTCTCCAGGGTTTTCTTTACTCCTAGATGTCCTCCGGATACTCCGTCGTGCACCTGTCTTAGCACTGACGCGACTTTATCGCAGGGGACAACTATCTGTAAGGTGACCTCCTGTCCACTGGGCGATTCCCATTTCCTCTTGAGAACTCCATTATCAATTATCAGGCTGTCCCATTGAGCCCAGTAACTTTTTACTGTTGGGCTAAGCGCTGATATTTCACTCCAAGTGGGCCTTTGGCCACGTTTCTTCCATTCGATTACTGTCTTCAAGTCGCTATCTTCCTTTTGTGCGTCTTCCAATGATTGATTATCCCAGTCTTCATCCAAAGCGTTTACCTGGATAATCCTTACGTTCTCTTTCTTTTCCTGTTTGGCACAATGTCGGCAAGATTCTTCGCAAGGTCGTCTAGACAAAGCATCAGCATTATTGTGTGACTTGCCTTTCCGATGTTCAGTGACAAAGTCAAATTCTTGCAGCTGCTCTATCCACCTTGCTACTTGTCCTTCCGGGTCTTTGAACTGAAGGAGCCACTGTAAGGCAGCGTGATCGGTACGAAGTGTAAACTGTCTCCCAATCAAATACTTCTTGAAGTGTTGTAAGGTCTTAACAACGGCTAGAAGTTCTCGGCGGGTAACACAGTAATTTCGTTCTGGCTTGGAAAGGCATTTGCTGAAATATGCGATAACGACCTGCCTATCTCCTTGTGTTTGAGAGAGAACTCCTCCAATACCCACATTGCTGGCATCTGTGTCTACCAAAATCGGCCTTCCCTACTAGGGTAACCTAGTACAGGAGCCTCACACAAGTGAGTTTTCAGTAGAGCAAATGCCTGTTCGCAGTCAGAGTTCCATTCAAATAGACACTTTTCCTCTGTTAAACGATGCAACGGTTTCGCTAACTCGGAGAAGTTCTTCACAAACCGACGGTAATATGCACACAGACCCAAGAAAGAGCGTACCTCAGTTTTATTACGAGGGGTAGGCCACTTCGACACGGCTTTTATTTTTTCAGGGTCTGTTCGAATTCCTTGCGCCGAAATAATGTGTCCCAAGTATCCAACTTCTTTCTGGAATAGTGTACACTTACTAGGACTGAGTTTTAAATTCGCTTCACGCAGTTTCTGGAACACTTTCTCCAAATTGCGTAGGTGTTCTGCGAAGTTTCGTCCCATAATAATGATGTCATCCAAATAGACCAGGCATGCATCACCAAGCAACCCCACCAAGATGCGCTCCATTAGGCGCTCAAATGTAGCTGGAGCATTGCACAGTCCAAAAGGCATGACATTGAATTGCCAGAGACCGTTCCCAGGACCAGTGGTGAAAGCGGTTTTTTCTTTATCCTGCTGACAGATTTCCACCTGCCAGTATCCACTTTTGAGGTCAACTGTGGAGAACCATTTCATGCCACTTAGCAAGTCCAAAGTGTCATCTATACGTGGCAGGGGATAACTGTCCTTTTTCGTGGCATCATTCAACATCCTGTAGTCAACGCAAACCCTTGTACTGCCATCCTTTTTCTTGACTAGGACAACTGGAGATGACCAAGGGCTGGTAGACGCTTCGATAATCCGATTTTTCTCCATATCTCTTAACATTTCCGACACTTCCTGTTCTCTTGCAAAGGGGATACGACGTGGTCTCTGTCTTATCGGCTGTGTATCGCCCGTATCTATATTGTGTTTGACGAGCCCGGTCCTTCCCACGTCACTGTCGGTCTTAGAGAAGATGTCATGGAAGTTATGCAACAGTTGCCTAACTTTGTGACTTTCGAACTTGTTTAAATTGCCCTTACAATTTTCCAGTAGTGTCGATACATGTTCCTGCCACTTCTTATCACGTTCCTTTTCGTGCGCCTCTGTTTTTCGCAATGATGCTACATGGTCGCACACACCCACGATGCAATTCTTTTCAAGAATTATTTCCTTGTTACTAACGTTGATAATGCGTACTTTTGGTTTATCGGAAATCATCATCAGTGTCCTTGCTGTTATCCAGTCTGGGTGATCTCCAGAATCTTCTATTATAATGCAACGTTTACGGCATCCTATTGATGATAATCTAATATCTACTAAGGTTTCTGATCTTGGTGGTAATACCGTTCTCCTTACACAGTACACTGACCCCTGTTTTCCACCTTGAAGAAATACTTCTTGTTCTGGAAAACTCAATACTCCTTTTGCTATATTAAGGACGCACTGCTGTTTCTTCAAAAAGTCCAGTCCTATTATGCAATCATCTGTTATATTCGCTACTAAAACAGGGTGCGTGAATGTCTTATCACCCATTTTCAAAGTCACATTCGTTTCACCAAGGACGAGTACTGGTTGGCCAGTGGCGGTTTGTAATCGGCATTGTGAAGATCCTCTTATCCATACTATGGTCCGAGGAAATAGCTCCGGTCGTGCAATGGTTCTTGACGCACCAGTATCCAATGTGAAACTGCAGGATTTACCATTCAGTTCTCCTTCTATAATGAGACTGTTTCCGTCACCCACTTGTGATACTGTTATAATGGGGGCTACATGTCGACCAGCCAGTACTTGCCCCATAGCCCTGGCTGTTCCTAGTTTAAATCCTCGGATTCCACCTGTGTCCCAGAAGTGCTTCTTCCCTTAGCCTTCCTGGGACAATTGATCCGAATATGCCCTTTCTCACCGCACTCATAGCATGTTGGCCCTTGTCGGGGTTTCATTTGTGCGGTTACCTCACGAATACGGTGGTGTGGTCGGCCGTCTTGGCGTACTGCTTCCACCTCCAGAGCGTGTGTCAAGGCTGCCTTCAGAGTCTGATGGTGCCACAGACGAACCGCAGCCCTGACTTCCGCATCTCGAATTCCATCAGTAAAAGCTTGCACCGTACTAGCATCAATTACTCCCGGCGTTGAAGCATACGCCCTCCGAACAATACGTTCTATTTCCGATGCCCATCGTTGCAAACCCTCACTGCTTTTCTGTGTGCGGTCGCGGAGTTGAGCCCTGTAGACATGTTCCAGGTGTTTCTCTCCATATCTAGACTCCAACGCTTCTAACAGACAGGCTAGGGTATTGCAGTCGCCGGAAATATTTTCGAGGATTTGTACCGCCTCACTACGCAGAGCAAGCGTAAGGGCGGTTACAGCTTGATCGTCGTCCCAATTGTTGCCTTTTGCGACCTTTTCAAATTGAAGACGGAAGGCCACCCATGATGTTGTTCCGTCAAAATGAGGTACTTTGAAGGTCGGCAAAGCACTGGGTACAGGTACCACACCTTTAATACCTCCTTTATGCACCGTTTTATGGAGAAACTGTATTTCTTTCTCACACTCCATGATGGTATTGTCTAGTTTCTCCATACGCGCATCTTGTTTGTCTATACGCATGTCTTGCTGGTCCATACGGGCATCTTGTTGTGCTGTTTTTATTTTAAGCTCATTAACCTCTTCTTTGGTTTCTTTCCACTGTTTATTTAGTTCTAATACTAGTTGCTGGGATTTTGCCTGGGATTCATCTATTTTTGCTTGGGTTTCCACCTGGGATTGTTTTATTTAAGCCTGGGTTTTTTCTATTTTTGCTTGGGTTTCCACCTGGGATTGTTTTATTTGAGCCTGGGTTTTTTCTATTTGTGCCTGGGTTGCTGCCTGGGATTGTTCTATACTCAGCTTTATTTGCGCCGTCAAGTGAGCCAGTAACGCCGAAAAATCGGGTCCGCTGGCTCGGGCAGTGGTGGTGGTAGTAGGCGCACTCACATTCGTCGGTGTTACGACGGCCGCATCTTCTACGGGTGTAGGGACACCAAGTGATACTTCCTCTTGACGCGCCAAATCCATCGCTGCTTGTCGTCGCGTGCGAACTCTTTCGTCTTCCCTTGGCGTGACCGGCATGCCGCTTCTGACACCAATTGTTACGGGCTAGGGGTACTAAAATGCCGGTTAAGGGTTACGAAGTTTATTGGTAACGAAGGTACAGTCGATTGTAGGCAATGACAAGTAGAACGTAGCTGATGTCGCACCGAAGTCTTCCCTTATGTCCACGGAGTCGGTGTTGTAAACACAGAATAACACTGCAGATGTTACTTCTCGTAGTACTCGAAGTTCTCGTTATAATTGTCGCAGTAGGTCTTCTTTAAGATCGCTTCTTTACTGTCGCTGTTTTCGTATCGCTAGTCGAGTGTAGACTGACTCTGCGTCGGCGTCGCAGCGCCTTATATAGTCCAGCTGATCGAACATTCCAGATTCCTCTAGACGTAATAATAATAGCACATAACTTCGAGGTCACTCGGAAGTACCTACGGTAATTCCCGGAAACGGGTTTCTAGGAATTTCGATGTCGACACTTTGTTGACAAAACTGTTGATACCTGTACCATTCGATAGGCCGTCCTAAGTCTAGCAATGCGTTTTATTATTGTACCTAGAAAATGTCTAGATCTGAAAAAAATAGGGCTTAAAAGTGACTCACTGCATGTCACGCGATATTGAACCTTATGCCATCGACATAAGGTCCATTTGTAACAATACATACATTTAATGATTACAAACTAGCTTCCGCCAGGAGATTTGCCCCAGTATCCCTCAGAAACTACATTTTGCCAGGATTAAAAGTAGCTTACGTGTTATTCCAGACTTCGTCCAAATCCGTTCAGTAGTTGTTTTTGTGAAAAATAACAAACACACACGCATACTCACAAACTTTCCCATTTATAATATTGGTAGGAAGTATCAATGTTTTCGCATTTTAACGTCCTAACGATCAGAACTTTAAAAACAACTTTCCGGCGAATTGGTAGTTGTATTTTTACATTTAGATGACATGCTTTCCTAGTATTTGGATTGGACATTTTAAAAGTATTTAGGTATAATTTCAACGGCAAGGGTGCGCGACCGCGAGCGGGCTGAGTGAGCCAGAATGAGCGTGTTGTACGATGACGTCACACTGTAACCGGCAGCCCGCGTTGTACGGTTACAACTTGTTTTACTTCTAAATCGGAAACTAATTGGCTTATAGAAATAATTATTTCACTAGTATGTTTTATTTTTGACAGAGAATATGGAGTCCCAATAATCAAAATTAGTTAACATCCTTCAATAATTCGTGTACGAGCCGCAAATGTAACATTAAAAGCATGTACATTGTATGTATAAAGGAATCGCATCAGTGTTGCTGGACGACAGATAGCAGATCCGAGTTTAGACTTGCCAAAAGCCCACGAATTGGGACGGAAGTGCTCAGTTAATTTCGAAGAATAGGCCCACATTATAATAGTTATTTATGCCAGTGTGAAGCTATGATAGCCATTGTAATATGAGACAATAGATCAGCACGAGTATTCAATAGCTGTTTGTGACAGTGGCATACAAAACTTTTTCTACGATCTTGAAATAAACAGATACAAAAAACCGTCAATGTTGTTTTATTGTTATAATCCCACAAATGAAAGGCAAAGGCATATCCAAACAGCCTAATAACATGCGATGTTTAGTCGTGACGCAAATAAGCACGCTTTCGGGAATAATCATATTATGTTGATTTTTTGAAGCCATAGCCATAAAAAAAAGTTTTATTGTAGTACGGTTTACCCGTGTGGAAATGGTCATTGTAACACGACTTGGCAGGAATGAGTACTAATGAGATATGACTTATGGTTATGCATTAAACAAATTACCAAATGGTCGTAGAAAAATGTTATTTATAGAATGAAATTATGAGGTTTGAAATTATTATTAGGGTGGAAACGTGTTGTTCGGCACAATGATTCAAAAAATGATTCTGACCTCGTTTCACCGACTTTACATTACTTACATCTCGGACAAGTTGTTGACATCGTCCCTCCATGTGGCAGGGTCGAAGGTCGCCGGGTCCACTCCGCTCTCCTTCTCACAGACATCCTGACCGCGCTTCAGTACTGTGATCTTGGTGTCTTCAGGTTTGTTTGGCTTCTTGTTTTGTGCTACGCAAACACTTGCTCGTAAAGTCTCCATTTTGCCCATTAGTGTTAGTACCTGTTGAAGATTGAAGATATTTTAGATGACTTATTTATGTCAAACAATTATTTCTGGACTAAAGCAGTTGCAGTCGGATTTTAAAACATCTTCAATTTTTTTTTTATAATTTAGTGTGTCTAAAAACTTCTCAAGCAACGTCAACACAGGCGCCACGTTTTAAAGTATCGACTATGGAACCCTGAAAAGAGTTTACCTTCAGAAATAATTTAAGTGTTTTCTAGGCTAGAGAGAAAAGACTCATAATGGGTACTTCACACCAGGACAGCTTCTAATGTTATACAAAGCACAGGTCCGTTCGTATGTGGAGTACTGTAGCCACATTTGGGCTGGTGCTGCAAAATGCCACCTGGTTACTTTGGATTCAGTGGAGAAGCGTGGGAAGAGGCTAATTGTGGATCCAGATTTAGTTTTAAACGGTTTCTAAAACCTGAAGCACAGACGAAGAGTAGCCAGCCTGTCGGTGTTCAATAGGATGCATTTTGGAGAGTGTGCGAGGGAATTGCATGATTTAATTCCCCCATCTCCTTTCGATCATCGGACGACCCGTCGTATGACGAGTTTCCACCTTTACCTTGTTGGCACCACAACGATCCGGACGAAGCGTTACGCCTCGTCTTTTATACCGCGTACATCGAGGGACTGGAGAAATTTGCCAGCGGCGGTGTTTCCCTCGGACTACAATTTAAGTGTCTTCTAGACTAAGAGTGCAAAAATTCATAATAAACTAGTGCACTTTACCATCAACCATTGCATCGCTGCATTACACAGTAAATCACTAGTTTAGACATTAAAAAATAATTATTGCTCACCTTAGTATGCTCCCGGAGCATATCAACAGTAAGTCGGTCCACCCTGGTGGGACAAGGCGGCAGTCTCGGCACAGGTATCGAGTTGGACGACGATACAGCCCGCCCAGGATACGCTAACGCTAACCGCGCCTCCGTGCGTTTACGTTCACGTTCTAACTGACGCCATTGTTCATAGCAAGCGTCGAGTCGGGCGTGTAGGATACCGGATGAGGTAGCAGCGCTCCTGTGGGCAATATTGCTCGATTACTTATAAAATTTAGTTAACACACCGTCTCGCCCGGAGAGTTTACGTGGACTCTGGGGAGTCGGTAACCCTGAATGTCTTAATAGGGTATTTGACTAATAAAAACTGATTAGTCCATCAGTCAGATTTCCAAAAAATACTAGACACGTATCTTTTTCTTTTTTCATGTAAACAAAAAATTAAGACGACACAGCGCGTTGAAAACTCGTGTGACGTCACTGCACGCTACACTTTTTAGCGACCAGTGACGTCACCAGCCACCACTCCTGATCTTTGATGCCTTTTATATTTGTAAATTTTTATTGATTTGATAAAACAAAATATACGTATCCAATATTTTTCTATAATCTGAATGACGGACTAAATAGAATCAATTTTTTTTTACCCAGGAAACATCCCTATTCCTTCAGAAAAGTGGATTCAAATTTAAGACCTATATACAATATGTAAAGAAAACCCTGTCCGACCCATAAGGATAATAAAGGTTAGGTAAACACATAACCAAATATAATATAAAATTTTACATAATCATCGTAGTAACAATACTAATGAATTTTGAAATAATCTTTTTTTCCCGGGAATTAATTCCAATTTCCCCGAAAATTGGTGATTTTTAAAAAAGTGACAACACCGGTATTATTATAAGCGAATAGCGACGCGACCACGTCACAGGTGCCGCGTACCCTGCCCCCCACCTAGGGTTGCCAGACCGCCGGGAAATCCGGGATTGTCCCGGAATCTTGCCTCTTGTCCCGGAATGACCCCTTGTCCCGGAATGAGCGGTAATTGTCCCGGATCTTTAAGAAAGATGATAGTAAGAATTTACAGAATTTACGAGTGTTGACGACCTTTTTCCCCGGATTTGATTTCGAATGAGCTTTTTTTTTTAGCCGTTCTTTTTCCGAGAGAGTGTCTGTCGACGACTGTCCCGTAACCCTACCCCCACCGCCCGCGGAAGGGGTTGTTTACCGCATATGTATTAAGTTACCTCTTTTTGCGAAATAATATTTATTTTTTAGGGGGATTTTTTTTAAAGTTTAGCCCGTCTTTGTCATTGGTAGCATCAGTTATCGATACCTAACAAAACCTTCACGGATCGGACAGGGTTTTCTTTACATATTGTATAGTCACATCATGTAATGTCATGTGTGCATAGTGAAATATAATCACATTTCACTGTGTGTGTTACATAAATAGTGGTTTGCTACGTTTGGTAAATATTGAGCAATACAGGGAAACAGGACATGCACGTTCAAATGAATTTAAATTTAATACATAAGGTCAACCGGGGCAATTGCGTCTTTGGGGCAATTGCGTCTAATCGAAGTTATCTTAAATCTATTTGAAAACCCACTCTCCTGCCATCTTGTTTTGTTTACTTTGAATAAAATACTATAACGTATAGATGGCAGGAGAGTAGGTTTTCAAACAGATTTAAAATTATTTCGATTAGACGCAATTGCCCCGGTTGACCTTACATCATTTTAGGCCCCATTTGAACAGATCTTTAAAAAAAATTCATGGAATAAAATAGAATACTCTTTATTATGTACACCATATAGATTACAAAACATAAAAATAAAGATTTTACAAACGGTGCCACAATCGGCGGTCTCATCGCTAAGAGCGATCTTTTACAGACAACCTTTGAATGGAATAGTAAGGGGAAGGACAGAGAAATAATGTAGGCAGTCTACTGTGTACTATTTACATAGATTATATAATAGATATGCATTAAGTGTATCATACTAGTACATTTTATTTACTTAAGTATTAGGAGATTCAGAATCGTGTATTGACAGCCTCCGTGGCGTAGCGGTAGCGGACGCGGCCGGCTGCGCAAGGTGGCGCGGGTTCGATCCCCGCACAGTGCAAATGTTTGTATGCATGAATATGAATATTTGCACTGGTCTGGTCGTGCCTCGGAAAGCACGTTAAGCCGTTGGTCCCGGTTGGCATACGAACATCTAGTGGCAGTTGTTAAAGGGTTGTTGGAGCCCTCAAAAAGTCCAACAATTGGTCAGCTGCAATGCTTCGATGTCGCCTTCGGGTTGTGGAGGTCAGACGGCAGTCGCTTCACGGAAAATGTCGAAGTTTAGCCATATCAGCAGTTAGACTGGTAAAAGCGGACCTCAGACTCCAAAGCTGAAACAGCTTCGGATGCGACTGGGATAAACACTGAGATGATGATGATTCAGAATCGTGTATTGAATTCATGTTAACAGGTTGACCATTCATACTTTACAACTCTGTATAAAAAGTTATAGTACATGTAAATCAAGATAAACAGTAGTTTATCAACCAACAAAGAATGATTATATTACTGATGTGTATTTCTACTTACAAGACAAAAATACAGAATTTAAATATTTACCTCATATTCCTCATCGCGTAAAATGGTGCCAATAGAGGTAGATCTAGCATAGGTGATGGCAACACTGGCGGTGGGACCGGCGGACTTGGGCCTAAAAGGGCGCCCAGACCTGAAAATATAGGAAAAATATTGAATACTAGCAACACTTTACTAGAAGAATACACACACAATATATATACATATTACATTTACATATAAAGGACTAAAGATCAAGAAAATAGGAGATGAGATGTTGTTAATTCTTTATTATATTCATTTGATACACAATTTTAAAATGGTTTCTAGTTAGATTAACAATTACTCATCATTCAGCTAAAAAATATACTGTCTATTCAATATTAAAAAATGCATATTTTTCAACTTGAACTCTTCAACGACTTACGTACTTACTTCATTAGACCATGCTCTGCCGTTTCATTGAATAACAATGTACCTATTTATCAAGGTCATTTATTGAATAAGCAATGATTTTCAGAAAATAGTCAATATAGCTTATTTTATGCATTATTGAATTTAATAATAGTAAGAATGGCGATAGTTCAAAAAGACGCTCAATTATTTTCTGGTGTTCAAATGACGTAGTCTTGCTTTTGGTAAATTTGCGTAATTATTTTGTGAAAGTCACTGCAAATGTAATAATTAAGATGGCAGAGTTAGTTCCGATTTTGGACATACGCCAAAATAAAACGCTATTTGTCTCTCGTACCCTGAGTGAGTTGTACTACAACCTTATCGACTGGCCTTCTTTTGCTATAATAAATAAGATCCAACAACATCTCAAATTAGTTAGAGCTTTACGTACCTAAATTAACGTATTTTTTAACACCCTTGCTCGTAAAGCTGATGTAATTCCACCGGTTTTAAATATGTAAAGCAGGCCATAACAAACGCGTGTGTTATCAAAGCAAATAGTTAAGTTATAGTCCATACAAATTCCATAACAGCATTATTTTCCATTTCAAGTAATTATGGAACTGATCGCCGCCGCACGGCTCGCGCTGCGCGCTGTTCCATATTTGAAATGACAAATAATAATACTAATGGCGGGAAAGCAATAGTGTGCATTCACAGATTGAGTTTATTTAAAATGAACAAAATATAAAATACTTTTATCTCTGTTTCCTCGCAAGTGTGTTAAAAAACGTCGTACGATATACGTGCGTATTGGTTATAACATGCTCGGCTCAATTACACCCTCGCCTTCGGCTCGGGCTGAAATTCCGCCTCGCATGTTATAACCATCATTACGCCCTAATATCGTAATGTACTATTTGGTCACCATACTTTTAATCACTGTCTGTTGTAACTGTCTATGGTATATCTTAATGTCACAGGACTAAGCTATTAACTTCTGTCTTTTTCATAAAGAAATATAAAGAAAAAAAATGCACTCAACTTAAATTTAGTTTAGTTGGTGACCAACAGTATCGGCGCCATTATTTTGTTCCTCGACCTAAGAAAGAAGCCAAAGATCTCTTCTTGGTCAGCAATATCGCTTGCGACCCCGCTAGAACAACGAGGCTGCTAAACAGGGGTGTACCCAGCTTCTGGCCTAGCGGGGGACAAGTCAGATTTTAGGGTCAAAACACCCCCGGCTATTTCGTCTTACAAACTACCTAAGCACATCCATATGAAACACTAGTAGCCGCCAGCGACTTCGTTCGCGTGGAATTAATTATGCTCCGCTCCTATTGGTCGCAGCGTGATGTTAAATAGCCTAAAGCCTTCCCGGATTAATGCGCTATCCAATGCAAAAACAATTTTTGGAATCGAACCAGTAGTTTCTGAGATTAGCGCGCACAAACAAACAATCTCCTCTGCTTTATATTATATTAGTACAGATTAGGTATTTGTAGTATAGTATGTCGGAAAACTGACGCAAATGAATCAGTCTGTATAAGTCCCCGTTTACACTTTGATTAGTAAACATACACATCTGTATAACAGGTTCCGAACCTACTGCAGACTCCAGAAATGAAATGAAATCGTTTATTAAGCAAGTAGGATCACTGATCACTTTTACACGTCATGTTTATTTTTTATTTTATTTTTTTAACTAGATGAAGCCGGCATTTCCTAACTGACTACCTCTGAGAAGAAATAGCCGAAACAAACTCAGGGATCATCGTCTTTTTTCAAGTCCAGACATTAAAAAACCGGCCAAATGCGAGTCGGACTCGCACACCGAGGGTTCCGCCGTACAAACGTAGCGGATTACAATTTATGACGTACTAGCTTTCCGCCAGCGGCTTCGCCCGCGTGGAGTTCGGTTATATCGCGCTGTTTAAATTCCCCTCAGGAACATCAAATTTTTCCGGGATAAAAGGTAGCCTATGTTCTTTCTCAGGGTCTAAAGATTGTCTGTGCCAAACTTCATCAAAATCGGTTGAGAGGTTTAGGCGGAAAGCGTAACAGACAGACAGAGTTACTTTCGCATTTATAATACTAGCATTGATTTAGAATTTTTCACAGTTTAGAGGCAATTAGATTTAAGAAGTGTTTGATATGAAATTCAACTTTAATATCTCTACGCGTTCATGTGAAAAAGGGTAGGTAGTAAGTTTATAATTATTAAAAAAATATTTTATGTCATGTAAGCAAAAATAATATTTTAATATTTTATGTAACTTCAAATTTATCATTTTCACAATTTTGCCTTTATCTGTCTGTACTATAATATAACATTGCTTCGTGCCGAATTTCAAGGTTTTGAGTTCACGGGAAGTACCTTGTAGGCAAAGAGATTTAAGATATATATAGAGAGGGCATGTGTCAAAATGGCATAGAAAAACTGTGATCCCATGGCTCAGTCCCGCCATCTAGTACAATAAAGCAAAATTAGATCGACAATTGGAGACATCAAATAGTAAAAATGAAATAAGTTTATATAAAATATATTCAGCTATTGCCCGGTAGGTGGCCAGTGTGGTCTATGTTGCCAGATCCGATTTAATACCCTAGTATAGTTCAAATCGGGTAAATAAATATTGAAAAGTAAACAAATTAAGTGAAACTTGTCTTGTACAAACAAAAACTGTTTTAGAATTTTATTCGCTACTATTCATTTACCGTGACATCGTCTTTTGGCATTTTAGATGTTTTATGCTTACGAATTATTTTAACGCTCAGTTTCTTGCGATTTTTGAGTATAATAGACCTTTTAGACCATAAAGCGCATTTTGTTTTGCAATTTTCGTTTGCATTTCGTTTTTAGCAAAATTATTCTTTTTACACGTTTGTTTGCAAATATTTTTAAATGGCAATGCAAAAACTGTGGTAGGGTTTGTATCATTTCGATATAAAGTTATCGATAATATTCAAAGAAGTTACTACGACGATGTTTTGTCGCATTATGATAGCTTGAAAGAAAAAATTAGGAAGCAGAATAATTATGGGTAATTTCAACTTTACAAGTTTCTTATTTATATAATTCTTTTAATATAATAGGCGTTAAAGTTTAAAATTGCCGATTAGTACTGAAAATCTAAATAATTGCTTATTTTTTAATTTTTAAATAATTCATTTATAATCAATATATAGGAAGGTCGTTTATGCCTTTGTGATAGAACTCTGAGGATCTAGACTGCACAAACTGTGTAAAAGCAGAACTGCCTCCTGGGAAGAAAACTTCTTGTCACGTAGATAATTGTCCAAATCACGACAAAAATGGTAGTCTGCTGGAGCAAGACCTTTACCAGATACGTACGCCATTATCTTTAAAAAGGGCAAAAAAATCACGGTTACTGTATGGGAGCCCGCCTTCAGTATTTATTTTATTTTAATTATTTATTTGTATATAACCAAATATTCCGTGAACATTTTAAGCGTCTATCTGTTTCCGTTATTAATATGGAGCAAAAACGGCAAAAATTCACGTTTGTTGTATGGGAGCCCCCTTAATTATTTTTATTCTTAGTACTTGTTGTTATAGCGGCAACAGAAATACTAACACAATCGCTGGAAATTAAAACTGTCTCGCTATTACGGTTTATGAGATACAGCCTGGTGACAGACGGACAGACGAACAGAGAAGTCTCATGAATAGGGTTCGTTTTACCTTTTAGGTACGGAATCCTCAAAATCACAAAGTAGCTCGCAACCATTGTACTACATATACGTACCTACATATTTTATGAATATATTTCATTATAAATAAGTTATGTAATCTATGTACTTATCCACTTAACCATAAATTTTATCCCAATTTTTACGGTTAAGTAGAAAAGTACTGAAATTAATAACTTACTATTTCATTTCTAATACAAGGTACCGATTCTTTTTTTTTTTAAATTTGATCGACAAGTCTTTCCAAAGTAGATAACTTCTCTTTTAAAATGCATTGAGCATAATTTCGACGAATGAGACGGAACCCAATTTTCTTCTCTACGGTCTATCTGGACAAATCGTATCCACTTTTTCCCTACAACATTATTTTTATTCGGAAACCAAATATAACAAAAACCTAGATAAATGAATAGTAATTGTTCATTCAATTTTGTTTATTAATATGATATGATTACGTTTAAATAGAGTTAATAATAAATAAACTTGAAATATAGTAATATTTTAAGTTTATTTAGCTATATTTTAAATGTCAATAAAATACAACAAAATGTATTCATCTTAATAAGTAATATCGATAACTAAATCGATAAACAACATTACTACATCTCTACAAGAAAATAGTAAAACTACTCAACAATAGAGGGCGCTTATTACAATAATGGAAAATTTTCTAGAACTATTTAAGATTTTTTTTAAATTTGAATTGTAGACGAAATATAAATAATTCATAGAAAAACATTCCGAAGTTAGGTCCAGTCGTTTTACTATAACGAGATGTACAGTAACACAAAGCGCAACATGGCATCTTAGAAAATGTTTATTCTTGGTGGACACAAATTACGTCCTGACGCGCAGACTAGACTGAGCGACTTTTAACCAAGTCGATAAAAGTATTGGCTTACGATTTTGTTCGTGATGTCCTGTCTATTGTAAATATAATTTTAATGTTGAATATAATTTTAATGTCTTTGCTTGTAGGTTTTGATTCCCTAGCGTGTGACGGAAATTCGTCTAAGGTGTCGGTATAAACTGCTGTATCTTTTGATCGCTTTAACTTAGAAGATTGATTTTATCACTGCTTAAAGGGACAATAGACCTAGGTATTTGGTATAAATTTCAATTTGATACCTTTATTAGTTCGTGAGAAATAAGGTAGTAAGTTTCATTTTATTAAAATATGTTTATTATATTATTTAACTAAAAAAATGTGAATTTCGCAATTTTTCCTATATTTGCATTATATGGCAATCCTTCATGCTAAATTTCAAGATTCTGAGTTTACGGGAAGTATCCTGTAGGTTTTGATTCCTTTGCGAGTGTCGAAAATTTGTTGAAAATATCGACATATCGGCTGTATCTTTTGATTGGCTTGGCTTAGAAGTTTGATATTTTCACAGCTTAAAGGGACAATAGACCTAGGTATTTGGTATAAATTTCAATTCGATAACTTTATTCGTTCGTGAGAAATAAGGTAGTAAGCTCCATTTTATTAAAATATGTTTATTATATTATATAACTAAAAAAATGTGATTTTCGCAATTTTTCCTATATTTGCATTATATGACAATGCTTCATGCCAATTTTCAAGATTCTGAGTTTACGAGAAGTATCCTGTAGGTTTTGATTCCTTTGCGAGTGTCGAAAATTTGTTGAAAATATCGACATAATCGGCTGTATCTTTTGATTGGCTTGGCTTAGAAGTTTGATATTTTCACAGCTTAAAGGGACAATAGACCCGAGTATTTCATGTGAATTTCAGCTTGATACCTTCACGCGTTCTTGAGATAAAGGGTCTTGACAGACAGACAGACAGACAGACGGACAACAAAGTGATCCTATAATGGTTCCGTTTTTTCCTTTTGAGGTACGGAACCCTAAAAATGAAAATGTTTACAATAATTTACCTTATAATTACGCATATTGCTTAATAACAATGCTTAACAGAGCGAGCAGCTCAGTCCCAAGCTTTTTGTCTTCTAAATAATCTGTGATTTTATAATACCCCTTTTTGCAAAGTTTGGCCTTTATATGGTTCTTAAATCGTTTAATGGGTAAGTTTCGAATGTCCATAGGAAGCTTGTTGTAAAAGTGTATACATTGACCCATGAACGAGTTGCCTACTCTGTGGAGACGAGTGTGATGTACAGCAAGATTGTGTTTGTTCCTGGTATTTATATTATGAATATCGCTTATTTTCTTAAAATTCGAGATATTTTTATAAACATACATAAGATTTTCAAATATATATTGTGAAGCTACAGTCAGCTCCACAAAGGTTCGAGCATAATTATTGTATCTACACACGAATCTATCAATGTTCTTAAGTGAGAGAAATAAACAGTATTTATTATTATTAATTAGGGGAGTCCATAACTGATTTTCTGCGATATATCTGGGGGGCTACTGCCCCCACCTGTTCAGCTGCTAAATAAATGTAATAAAAAGTGATGAAAAATGAACTTACCGAGGTTAAAAGGGTTATTCTCATGCAAAAACGACACGTCAACATTCAACTGGCTAGGCGGTGGTCTATTTCGCATCAACAAACTCATCTGTCGAGCCAACTCTTGGTTCTGCCTCAACATAGCTGCTTGCTGCATATTCTCCCGACCGAGATTCTCAAAGTTCGTCCTGTCATTCATATTCCCATTCCCTTGGAAGTTGTCACGAGGCATCATAGGATTCATGTCACGACGCTGCATCAAATCGTTCTGGTTATACCCGTTCGATCGATTGTAGTTCATGGAATTGGCAGCAGAAACGGGTGTCGACTGATTCGAGAATTCGAAGTTTTGACCCATAGGACTCCTGTCATTCATTTGGGCCATCATATCGTAGAAGTTACCCTCTCCATAGTTTCTGTTAGGCGGCATTTGTTGGAAGTTCCTGTTAATGAAAATTTTGTTTCTCTCCTCTTGTCTAAAATCCTCATTTGGAAAATGTCCATTTAAATCCATTGGCATCCTCAAATCTACGTTATTAATTCCATTTTCTTCACGAGGTCTATCGGAAGACATGTTCAATTGATTCAAATATGACAATATTTCAGCCTCCTGGTTCTGATCTTTCAAGAAATTCTCGTATTTGTTGGGAAACCTCTGTGTATTATTGAATGGGGTTTCAAAATTCGTATTGAAGTTCATGTCAAGGTTTAAACTGTTTGGTCTGCTGAAGTTGTTCACGGGGAACATATTAGCTTCAGGCAATGAATTTCTTTGGTTAGGTTCGAAGAAATTGTAATTGTTGAATTTTTCGTCATATTTACTCGTAGGTGGTGTCGTGAACTGCGCGCCACCAATTTCTTGTGCGGCAAGTCTTAATAAATTCAACTGTTCTTGGGTTACGGTATCTGTGTTAGTATCTGGTACCGTATCGATACCAAGTAACGCGTTTACATCGTTCTCGTAATTGACAAAACCATTTGTGTTACCAAAACCGTTTTGTAAGTTGAAATTGTATCCGTTTTGGTCCGATTGGTTGAAGTTGAACAGTTGGTTGTTCTGGTACGAGTTGAAAGCCGGTTGTAAGAAAGAGTTTCCTTCATTTTTGGCATATTGGCTGTTCGCCTGTATGCTGTTTAGAGGCTTATCCGGTTGTTGTAAAGAGCTGTAATAAAAAAAAAAAACAATATTAAGCATCCGGGTACAGTAGATTTTCTGACAGGTTTATTCTAAGTACATATTTTATTTTGTGACAAGGCAAATGCTCTATAAACAAAGATCATATTTCTGGGTTGACATGAAAAATGGCTTCTTAACAAACCAACGACATTTGTTTCTACAAAGAACCAAAGCAACAAGTCAAAATGCCATGTCCTGTTAAAGTAACACGACTTTTAATCTTACCCATCAATCAAGTTGCACAAGTATAACAGCTTTATTAACTACTATGTTTGCTGTAAAGCCTTTCTTTACAAAGATACTATGCAATTGTCTATTTCTTTGAATACAGTACGTACATAATGGGTACGATCGGTATCAGTATCAGTAGCAATGGGTTTCATTTTGACAGTTCAACAACATTCATTGCGTTATTTACGTTGTTGAGCAGACACGTTTTGGAACATATGGAGTAACTAGCTTTCCGCCCGCGGCTTCGCCCGCGTGGAGTTCGGTTATATCGCGCTTTTTAGATTTCCCTCGGGAATATCAAATTTTTCCGGGATAAAAGGTAGCCTATGTTCTTTCTCAGGGTCTAAAGATTGTCTGTGCCAAATTTCATCAAAGTCGGTTGAGAGGTTTAAGCGGGAAAGCGTAACAGACAGACAGACAGACAGACAGACAGACAGACAGACAGACAGACCGACAGACAGACAGAGTTACTTTCGCATTTATAATATTAGTATGGAAGTATGGATGGATTAGCAATATGCTAAGGTTCCAACTGATAGTAATAGTTATCATCATCATCACAGCGTTAATCCCAGTCGCATCCGAAGCCTTTTCAGCTTTGGAGTCTGGGGTCCGCTTTACCACTCTAACTGCTGATTTTGGCTAAACTTCGATATTTTCCGTGAATCGACTGTCGTTTGACCTCCACAACCCGAAGGCGATATCGAAGCATTACAGCTAGATCAATTGTTAGACTTTTGAGGGCTCCAACAATCCATAACGACTGCCACTAGATGTTCGTATGGCAACCGGGACCAACGGCTTAACGTGCTTTCCTATGCACGACCAGACCAGTGCAAATATTCATATTCATGCATACAAAATTTGCACTGTGCGGGGATCAAACCCGCGCCGCCTTGCGCAACGTGTGTTACGCAATTAGGGTGCGGATTAGGCTTCGATGACAATACGCTTTTAACGTACACGTCTTTCTTCGTCGTTCTCACATCGATAAATTCAACATCAAATGATTTCGAAAGAGTGTCCGTGGAGATTCCTGCTCGTTCCTCTCTATCGAGACCTATACTTTGAAATGGGCAACTAGCTATACCTAGTAAGATAGCTAGCTGCCCATTTCAAAGTTTAAGTCTAACCGATTATATCTAAACATCTACGCTTTGGAACGTGTAATTTAGCTTCACTTTTCTTGGACTGACCGACATTGACTATTCAAAAGCACCAACGGTTGGTAATTTGAAATAAACAAATTTTGATTTTGTTTTGATTGATTATAATCCGTGAGGTATATTTTAAATACGGCTTTACAAGGATAAACATACAGTGCAAAGACACTTATTTCGTTTTCTTGGTAGTACCTACCTTTATGTTTAGTACGTTAATCGGAACTGCTCATTTATTTCTTGTTCTTGCACTTTTAATATTATGGATGAATTAAAATATTGTAATGATGCATGCATATTCATGTTTTATGCTCAGCGCTAAAGTAAAAGATTAATTATTGATAATAAATTGTTATGCAGATTTTATGTTTTAATTTTATGACCAATTTGATATTTGATAAAGAAAAGATAACTAGAGGTCGTGGCGCCCTCAAAATGACGTTCTTAAAAAAGAGTATTACGTCAATAATTTGGCATTGCCTAAAGCCACTGTCATCTTAAATAAAAAAATACACATTATTTGGCTGTTGAAACTTTCATCTTTTGTTGGCTGACTCAGCAGATTTTTCTATAGTGTTTTGCTACCGATAAGCAAAGCGACTCGCATTGGGTCAGTAGTGTATTACGACCCGCAGGGTAATTGCGTAACACACTATCAGTAGCAATGAAGAAATTAGACCGAAATATTGCATTTTATTTTAAGAAATAAAGACGTCTCAAAGAAGTATCGCCAAATTTAGTCTCTCACTAAATCTAGATGCTAATCAAACTTGCAGGGTAATTGCGTAACACACTATCAGTAGCAATGAAGAAATTAGACCGAATTATTGCATTTTATTTTAAGAAATAAAGATGTCTCAAAGAAATATCGCCAATTTTAGTCTCTCACTAAATCTAGATGCTAATCAGACTTGCAGGGTAATTGCGTAACACACTATCAGTAGCAATGGATTTCATTTTGACAGTTCAACCACATTCATTGCGTTATTTAAGTTGTTGAGCAGACACATTTTAGAACATATGGAGCAATAATTTAGCAATATGCTTCGAAATGAATCCAACTGATAGCAATAGTGTGCAATTAGGGAGCTGCTTCCCCTCACAGATGGGCGGCCTATGCCCTAGCAATGGGAACGCTCATAAGATCAAGCAAAACTAACGTTATCAACAATAATGTCGGTCTCCGTGGCGCAGCGGTCAACACGCCTGCCTGCGACGTGGAGGCCCCGGGTTCGATCCCCGGCCAGGTCATGATGAGAAAACGATCTTCTCCAAATTGGCCTGGGTCTTGGATGTTTATGTATATATGTATCTATTATAAAATATAGTATTGTTGAGTTAGTATCCCATAACATAAGTCTCGAACTTACTTTGGGGCTAGCTCAATCTGTGTGATTTGTCAGTATATATTTATTTATTTATTTAATAACGTTGTGCTGATTTATTTATTTTTTTTTAGTCTTTTTTTCCTAATGGTTACTGGGAAGGTGGATGGACGACGGTCTAGAGGTCGCTGTCCGAAAAAGTGGTCTGACCAAATTCGTTCATCTCTGGACACCGGCCTGCATGATGCTATACTCGCGGCCAGGGATCGTAACAAATGGCGAACTATTGTGAAGAAGAGGATAATTCCACAGGGACATCACGACCCTCAGTAATGAGGAGAACGACTTGAGGAGAAGGTGATTTATTTAGGTAGCTTTCCTTGATCAGGGATTCACCAACACCAGCGGCGAAAGACGTTACATTTGATACAATTCAAGCAATATTTTTAAAAACCTATTCTCTGTCCTATGAATCTTAAATCGTTCAGATTGATAATAATTTAACTATTGTGCATCTTACTTTATACATAGACAGTGAAAGTGCTAATGTGACATTGACCTCAAGGTTTATTGTGGATGACGGGTCTGAGCAGTTGTGTTGCGATGTGTGCCGGGTACGATGCGCCAAATGTTGTTGTGTCGGGAGTTTGGAAGTGGAGGGTCTCCAGATCAATCTCCCTCTGGCGCAGCATCGTTGGGTTTAACATTACATCACCTCGCTCAACTGCCGTCTTCCTACCTCAGTTTTTTTTTTTTAGAGTGCTCTTTTACTTGTTGTCTTTCTTTTGAAGACTCTTAATAAACAAGCGCGATTTACCATCAACAATTGCATCACTACGTACCATCAGGCGGGATTGCGGTCAAGCACTAGTTTATAATTATAAAACAAAATGTTAAAATTAACTCACCTGCACCCATCTGCCGGTCCGGTCTCATCGAGAATTTTTGTGATGAGATCACGGACGATCGTATTTTCTTCCATAATGCGTTCCGACTGTGAACAAAAAAATATTAGTTTTCACACAACATAATAATATCATCATAATGTGCCCACTAAAGGGCAGTGGGCCGGGCACATTGCCCGTAGTAGGTACCGATGCCCGATGGGGCCGACGGGTTCTCGAGTGGCGGCCATGCACCGGAAGACGAAGCGTAGGTAGGCCCCCGACAAAGTGGACTGAGGACCTAGTAATGGTCGCGGGAAACCGCTGGATGCGGGAGGCGCAGGACCGGTCGTCGTGGAGATCCTTGGGGGAGGCCTATGTCCAGCAGGGAACGTCTTTCGGCTGAAATGATGATGATTAATGGGCCTAGCCCTTTCGGAGTTGGCTTCCAGTCTGACTGCCACAGCCCAGTTACTGGGTACCCGTTCATAAGACATTATATAGACAGGGTGACTTTAATTCCACCCAGGACGAGAGTGTTTGCACTTGCATGGTTACCTCGAAAGCATTGATAACGTATTATACTATTATCTATATCTATACTAATAATATAAAGCCGAAGAGTTTGTTTGTTTGAACACGCTAATTTCAGGAGCTTACTGGTCCGATTTGAAGAATTCTTATTGGCTTGGCATCACGCTGCAACCAATAGGAGCGGAGCATATCAAAAATTTAAAATGTATGCTGTATATTATGATCTAGAAGTGTAATAATGTATCTATAGAAATCGATGCTATTGGGTTTAAAATAAAATGTTCAAATAACTAACTCCACGCGAACGAAGTCGCGGGCGCCTGCTAGTACTAAATAAAATACCACTGATAGCCAATTTTTGTCACTCAAAACAACAACAACATTGTGTTGAAAACATGTAAACCCACTATTATTTTAAGCTGTGTCCACACAGTCCCAGGTCAGGGCCTTTCGGGCTCAAGGTTCGTGTCTACGTCAGAGAATATTCTGGAACACTAAGCCCGTAACGTCCCTGAACCCAGAAGGTCCTGACCCGCATTCGTAGATGAGATTGAGCTTTGCGCTTTGTCCATTTCCTCTCATTACAGAACGTGTCAGTTTTTATTTATTTATTTTATTATTTATGTATACACAATAAAATAAATAAGGATAATTATGCCGAAATTAAGATCTAAGTACAAAGGTGCTGATTATTTCTTAAGAAATTTCTTCCGGCAGACCTGCGAAAGGAGAAGTAAAACAGAAATGTAGACTAGTGTGTAAGAACAAGGAGAAACAAAATGAATGTGATAAGTATAAAAGTAATAATATTAGGTAAATAAACCTAAACATATAGTCCAAAAATAGGGTCCAAGGACAGGGTTTTCTTTACATATTGTATGTGTGTTTAAATGTTGTTGTAGGCAACACGTTACAGGAATTTCGTAGTGTGGGGTATGTTTAAAAAATAAATAAACCACGGTTCTTATTTCAAAAATCATTCTTTTAAAGGACGTTTTCCTTAAATGCGAATCGCATTTATGGACCATTTAAGCCAACAATGAGGCATATTAATGGATTCTGGAAACAACCTTATTTTAATAAAATATTCTATGAAAGGGGTCTTTCTTTTAGCTTTTCTGGTTAAAGTTCCAGCACCCTAATTGCGTAATACTCCATTAATATCAATTGGAATCATTCTGAAACTAATTGCTAAACCATTGCTCCATATGTTCGCAAAGTGTGTCTGCTCAAGAACGTAAATAACGCAATGAATGTTGTTGAACTGTCAAAAGGAAACCCATTGCTACTGATAGTGTGCTAATCAATTACCCAGCTAGGATACGAGCATATTCGTCGCACTTTTAATCGATTACGCCTAAAATTATGGAAAATATCAGCCTATAGATGTCCACTGCTGGACAAAGGCCTCCCCCAAGGCTTCCCACAATGACCGGTCTTGTGCTGCCCGCATCCATCGGCTTCCCGCGACCTTCATCAGGTCATCGGTCCACCTTGTTGGGGGCCTCCCTACGCTGCGTCTTTCAGTACGTGGCCGCCACTCCAGAACCTTACTGCCCTATCGGCCATCGGTTCTACGAGCAATGTGCCCTGCCCACTGCCACTTAAGTTTAGCGACTCGCAGAGCTATGTCGGTGACTTTGGTTCTTCGGCGGATCTCCTCATTTCTGATTCGATCACGCAGAGAAACTTCCGAGCATAGCTCTTTCCATTGCCCTTTGTGTGACTCTAAGCCTTCGTATGAGGCCCATTGTGAGCGACCAAGTTTCAGTTCCGTAAGTCATCACTGGCACCACACACTGGTCAAAGTAATCTGTCACAATAGTCAGTAACAGGTCAAAATAGTACCTAATCGTCTTAAAATTGGACAAGACAAGTCAAGCTCGAAAGTACATAAATAATAGCATCAGGATCGAACTTTTTCACGTTGACCTACTTTTGATAAACTTCGACGTTCCGGTTCACGTTTAAACGTAAGTATAGAGAGATATGGTCAATATGGAAGTATTGGCTGGCTGAACTTATTTCCGTTCACAAGCCTCGAAGGGCTTATTGAAGTAAAATTATAATTCTGTAAAATGAATATTAAACGTCATTTTATTAAAAAAGAAACCGGCCAAGTGTATTTTACAAGTTAGAACTAACCAAGTCATCTAAGCCGTTATAGTTTTCCTTCAAAGTTTCGAGCCAGAATCTAGCTACTGCGATCTGCTACTGTGATCAAATCCAAAGGTTTATTTAGGTATTTATCTCTACAACAATGCGCCGATAAAACTTTAAACCTGCTGAGTAAATTTCGGTATCCATACTATAATATTATAAATACGAAAGTAACTCTGTCTGTCTGTCTGTTACGCTTTCACGCTTAAACCTCTCAACCGATTTTGATGAAATTTGGCACAGACAATCTTTAGACCCTGAGAAAGAACATAGGCTACCTTTTATCCCGGAAAAATTTGATATTCCCGAGGGAAATCTAAAAAGCGCGATATAACCGAACTCCACGCGTGCGAAGCCGCGGGCGGAAAGCTAGTAAGATATAATTTGAAAAGTGCATCCCGGTAAAACGTTCAAGAATTTGTTTTAACAATGCCAACCTTTTTTAAAACTAAGTTATGTATATTTATCGCTCAAAGATCTGTCTGGTAATTACGTAACACATTAAAAGTACAAATGGCTTTTCTTTTGCCAGTTCAAGAACATTCATTGCATTGTTTACGTGATGAAGTACAGAACATTTTAGAAGACTTATTTATTACGCAATGGATTAGCAATATGCTTCAAATTGTGATTCAGGGATTGTTACGTAATTAGGGTGCAGATTTGATCGAAATTTCGTGGAATATACTTATCCTATGCCATAACCCAACCCGCATTGAGCAAGCGTGGTGATTACGCTCAATCCTTCCCTGTATGAGAGGAGACCTGTGCCCAGGTGTGGGACGATAAAAAGGTTGTTGATGATGATGATGATACTTATCCTATCATTAAACATTAGGGCTTAGAATTATAAATTAAGACCTCAAGCTTCTTACCCGAAAATGTCCTTGACCCCATTCATTTGGGGTCGCGCATCGTGTCTTTTTCCTCCATACCTCTCTATAAGACATCATCTGGTAGTTGTTACTCCCTTCCTAACCATTCCATTCGTTTCTTTACTTTAACCTTTAACGATACACACATTCAAACACCGTGTTTTGGTCTTCTCTTCTAGCCATTGAAATTCATACTCAAAACTCTCCGCCCAACATTTTCCTCATTTCTCCGTAACACATGCTCATACCATGACAATCGATTTCCACACAACTTTTCAATTACTGGTGCCACTTTCAGATTTCCTATCATATACTCATTACTTATTCTATCCATTCGTGTAACACCACACATCCCTCTAACATTCTCATCTCAGCTGGCCCAACATTGAAATTGCTGGACCACACTACAATTTATAAAAAAAAAAAATACATTGGCCACTGAGATACTAAATTCAATGAAGATTCACCATTTGCAAATACAAAGACACTAGCGCCCACAATCACAAAGTAAACTAATTTTAAGTTAAATGCATCTTTCTCTTTCTTTAAGAAAGGGATAGAAGAAACTAAAATATTAATTTTAGTTTAATCCTGTCAAATTAAGTTACTCCATAGATAATTTAGACGCGATTATAAAGACTGATTTACACGAAGCAATTTAATTGCCTATGGCATACAATAAAATTGATGCAACAGACGACTTGCATACATAGTCTAAATGGTGTTTAGACAATGCAAATTTTAACGTTCATCATCATCATCAGCCTCTACTCGTCCACTGCTGGACATAGGTCTCCTTCATGGCACGCCAACAAGCTCGATCCTGAGCAGTTGCTTTATCGTTGCTTCAACTTAATTGAAGCCAAAGGCAATTAAATTTTAACGTCGCCCGGTATCTATGGGTATGCAGATGACAGCACAGTTGTAGAGAGATACCTGCCGGATGCTCGGGCTAGTAGGGAATCAATCCGGTCCGAAAGAGAGGCCATGGTTGAGCGAATGAGTGTTGCACTGCAGGCAGTCTCCGAATGGGGCAATGCCAATCTTGTAGCATTCAATGCCGCCAAAACACAGGCGTGTCTTTTCACCGCCAAAAGGAGCCCGTTCACCTTGGCTCCTACTTTTCGAAATGTGTCCTTGGAGTGTTCGGACCGCCTTCAGCTTTTGGGAGTTGAGATTTCCTCGAACCTTAACTTTGGGCGGTTCATTGAGTCCAAGGCCAAGGTGGCTGCCAGGAAACTTGGCGTTATCGCAAAGATCCGGCAGTACTTCACACCTGGGCAGCTTCTAATGTTATACAAAGCACAGGTCCGTTCGTGTGTGGAGTACTGCAGTCACATTTGGGCTGGTGCTGCCAAGTGTCACCTGGCCACTTTGGATTCAGTGGAGAGACGTGCAAAGAGGCTGAGAAAGAGTGCAGAGGACTGATGACCCTGATCTAACTCGAGTTGGTCTCCAAAGCCTAGAGCACAGGCGTAGAGTAGCCAGCCTTTCGGTGTTCTATAGGATGCATTTCGGGGGAGTGTGCGAGGGAATTGCATGATTTAATTCCCCCATCTCCGTTCCACCAGCGGACGACCCGTCGTACGGCTGGTTTCCACCCTTACGTTGTTAACACCACTACGATCCGGACGAAGCGTTTCGCCTCCTCCTTTACACCGCGTACATCGAGAGACTGGAGCAATTTGCCGGCGGCGGTGTTTCCGTCGGACTACAATTTGAGTGTCTTCAAGGCTAGAGTGAATAGGCTCTTAATAAACTAGTGCGCTTTACCATCAACGATTGCGTCACTGCTTACCATCAGGCAAGATTGCGGTCAAGCGCTAGTTTATAATATGTAAAAAATAAAAAATGCGGGGGGGTGTCGCGCGCTGTTTTTTTTCAATTAAACCGAACATTCTGTCAGTGTCTACTGCGTGGTTTATTTAAAAGTTAGAGATAAGTCCTAGTTTATACTTTGTTTAGTAATTAGGGGAGTCCATACATGTTCTGCTAGATTTTCTGCCCCCACCTGGGTACGCCCATGGGCTTCAATTAGCCAGCTCAGCAGATATAACACTCATTCCTTGAAATATGTCGCCTAAATGCGAGTCATCATTTGTATTCATGAATTCCGCAGAAAAAGGCTTTAGGTATTTTTTTTTTCGAAACCTTGTTACCATTTGGTTTTATTTCCACTTAAGAAAAAAATCAAAATAATATTAAACTTGAAATATAAATTAGAACTTCTTCGAATACACACATATTTGTTTACATTTTTGGAAACAAAATTGGGAACACAGTTTATACACATTCAGTTAGGTGAGGCATTGCCACGTTTGCACAAACACATAGAAGACACACATTGCAACATTATTACAGTGGACAAATGAGTTTTAGTGCTGCCATAAAATTGCAGAATAACTTCTTGTCATCTGTTGTTTATATTTATGGAACCATATATGTACACATAAAAAAAAGAAAAGTTCATAGGTGTTACATCATCAATCGATTAACTTCTGCCTACCTTCTTAGAAGTTGTTGGTAGTCAGTTATACAATTTATGTAAAGAAAACCCTGTCCGATCCATGAAGGTATTGTTAGGTATCAATAACTGATTCTACTAATGGATACAAAGCCGAGATAAAGTTAAAAAAAAATCCCCCTAAAAAAATAAATATTATTTCGCAAAAAGAGGTAACTTAATACATGTGCGGTAGGCCTTCCGCGGGCGAAGGGGAGCAGGGCACGCGGCACGTGGTCGCGTCGCTATTCGCTCATAATAATACCGGTGTTGTCACTTTTGAAAAAAATACCAAATTTCCGGGAAATTGGAAGTAATTCCCGGGAAAAAAAGGTTATTTCAAAATTCATTAGTATTGTTACTATGATGATTATGTAAAATTTTATATTATATTTGGTCCGACCCGGACAGGGTTTTCTTTACATATTGTATAAATACTTCCAGAGAATTACTGATGAAGTGTAGGTGTATTATGCACATCACTGCCTACCCTTTCAGGGAAAGGAGGCAGGATAACACTTTCATAGGATGAAAGCGTCCTGTATATATTTAAAAGTAAACAACTTTCGTCCAATTAACTAATTAACGTGAAATAACACTCATACAAGCTCATTACCATCAATGCTGAATGAATCAACCACTGTTCTATTGTTCTCCGACACAAGTACGATTGTAACTTACTAGAGCTGCCTCAATTTCTTTATGATACAATGTTTGGATGAAATATTTCTTTTTTTTTTTGTATTGTTGAAAATATTGGATATGAATTAGGTATGGCCGTCAACAGGTCAAACTACGCGAAACTCAAATATTGAGAATATTTGAGTTTCGCGTAGTTCTCAATCAACTCTGGGCTTTATTGCTCTACCAATAAATTTAAAAATCTATTAAAGAAATATGACAGACTGTGAAGTGCTGTTGTTTGTACTAGACTTTTATAATCCGTTTATCTTGGTGATGATAAATAAACCAAAGCTTGTCATAACCAGATGCAACAATGTAAATATTTTATTGGCATAATCATGGTCTGCCAACACTTAAATTGCTTGTTGAATGCAACTAAAGCAATATTATTAGGTATAAACAGTCTATTCTAGTGTAAAAGGGCAATTTAATTGCTCTGTGCAAATAGGTTTGATTAGTTGCCTCAACCTTATGGCTTTTCAATTTATTTATATCATGTAGCTTAGGTGGTTTGTAGACCTAGCTTTAAGAGTAGACATATTTTTTTACTTTTCATCATCAATGTCTATAAAATATCATTTTTTCTATCGTTTTAGGAGGCCTATGTCCAGCAGTGGACGTCTTTCGACTGAAATGATGATTTATTATTTCGTGCATCTCTGTATATCTACCCGCATTGTTCTTCCAAACTATACCACAGATAATGCAGCTTTATTTCCAGAATTAATTCTGAAAGGTTTGTTATACAAAGTGTGAAGTACCTACTTCACATTTTTGACAAGTTGGTAGTGTTGAATCTGTCTTGCATTACTAGGCATATTAATACCCTTAATAAAAAGTATTACTGAATCATTGTAATTAGTTGTTTTGTTACTGTACATTAAATTAAACATGTTCATATTTTATATCTTTATAAAAACAGCCTAAAATGTAAAGAAAGTGGCTTGTAAAGTCGTAAACAAATTTCACACTTACCTCAGATTTTACATTGCACAAACACAAAATGGCTTTTTAATGAGTTAGAGTGAAATTACTTACATCAGAACACTCAATAATGTAAATGTGTACTCAAAATATTAAACTAGTCTACCTGTTTATCTCAATTGGGACAAAAGTAAACAAACAATTGTTGCATTAGTGGATTTATAAACAGAAATAATTTGTTTGTTGAATGAATTATCTTATCAGGTTGATAACAAATATTTAATGTAAGATTAAACATAATTAGTAGGTTAGTAACATTCCACAGATTGCAACACCAGTTCAATAGTGCATAAACATAACTTAGCCTATAATGTTCACACTCCTGGCATACATGCCTCTCGATGAAAGGGAGTGGGCTATATTCTACCACACAGGCCCAGTGCGGGTTGGTAGAAGTGACATGTCTTCGAAGGTTTCAATAGTGTGATGTACACAAAATATTGTTAAATATATGTATATGGGTAGTAAATATTTGGGTTTAAAATATAACGCAATGTAACATTGCATAACATCGGCCAGATATGTCACTTATCTATACTAATATACAATATGTTAAGAAAACCCTGTCCGACCCGTAAGGATAATAAAGGTTAGGTAAACACATGACCAAATAAAATATGAAATTTTACATAATCATCATAGTAACAATACTAGTGAATTTTGAAATTATCTTTTTTTCCCGCGAACTTCCCCAAAAATAGGTAAATTTTTAAAATGTGACAACACCATTTTCGGCGGTATCATCGTTTGATTTATTGTTGGATATTAAATGTATAAATTTATGTTCAATATTTGGCGGTCTCCTTTGTGATGCCGGCGCGCGGCGAATTTGTCGGTGTCTTCAAATGAAAAAGTACGAGAAACTAGGGATGTACTATTTTTTGCGTAATAACGTTTTTTTATCGCTATTAATCGAAACTTGTATCTGGTTGAAGGATTTGTTGTAAAAACACAGATTACCCAATGGTAAAAGTACTTTTGTTTGTTTATCGATTAATTACTAATAACATTATTATAACACAAGTATTAGTAAACAGAAACGAGAAAGACTTATGAAACACAATTTTAGTAAAGTTTTACAAATATTTTATCGGTCAATATCATCGATATTCAGACAGAAACTGAAATTAATACTTTGGCATGATTTTCATTTACAGCAGTGTACCTCGCTAATTTGAGTTTTGTAAAAGTTCTAAACAATTCCATGCGATGTTGAATCGAGAATAAGAATGAGAAACTACAATACTAAATCGATACCAAAAATAGACGAGTATCAATCGATAAAAAAAACAATATTTTGATTACTTACACATCTCTATCAAAGCATGCCGCCGGCAGCCGCGTAGATACCTATGTTTATAAAATAAAAATAATTTTTACTTTAAATTATTAGTTGCGCGGAAACATTGCTGGTGTACACACTGTTCGTGTATTGTGTGATCATGTTGTTTTCTAACGTAGAGTAATGTAACATGCTGATGGAGGTAGTAACTGCAATTAGCTGTGTTGTGATCAGGTGTTAGACGATTTGGAAGTGGGGACTTATCGGTCAATGCACGAGGGTTCCAGCATGACGGTGCCTCAGGATATTTTTTCCGACCTGTACGTGAGTACATTATCATTATTGTCCATTATCAGTTCGGCGAGCAGTGGATTGGTAGGGGCCAACTGTGGCCAGCGCGGATTTGACACCACTTGATTTTTATTTGTGTGCATGTCCGTGCTAATCTCGTGCGACGAAATATGGAACATCTCTACCAGAGCCATTGTGCTCATCCAATGAAATGATACATTCGGAGAGTCAGACGACCTTCCTACTTAAAAAAAGTTCTTTTCTCGAGCTGCCTAAGTATCATTGTTTCTTTCGAGAGTCGATAAACGTGGAGAAGCTACCTATACCTACAAGCATGAGGTCAACTGCGGTCATGACCTGTGCCTGTGTTGCCATGAAATTACCTATTTATTTTATTTAAGTTATTTATTTTTTAGGGGGTATTTTTTTTAAGTTTACACAGGTTTTGCAGGCATTAGTAGAATCAGTTATCGATACCTAACAATACCTTCACGGATCGGACAGGGTTTTCTTAACATATTGTATAAAGCTGAAGAGTTTGTTTGAACGCGCTAATCACAGGAACTACTGGTCTGATTTTGAAAAATTCTTTTTGTGTTGGATAGCCCATTAATCCAGCAAGGGTTTAGGCTATATAACATCACGCTGCGACCAATAGGAGCGGAGCATAACAAAATCCACGGGAACGAAGTCGCTGGCGGGCGCTAGTAGTACATAAATAATAATTTAATTCACAATATCCACAATTTGCTAGTTTTGTTCAAGTCATATGTAAAAGAGAGTGATGTGAAGAGTTTAGTAATTTAGCAAATTATAAAATGTATCTTCTGTTGCACTATTTATCATAAATTCTATTAATATTTTGAGTAAACATTAATAGACTGTACAGTGTTCATTATAATTTCAAAGATTTTACCGGCTTCCATACTAGGCCTGTAAGTATATAAAATGTTAGCCTATACTTAGATATGTTGCCTATTCTGCAACTTTTTTTTAAATTCCAGCTCCAGAGTATTATAATATCATATTTATACTGAACTAGCTGCGTCCCCTCGGTTTCACCCGCGTTTTTTTTATATGCCCTGCCCCTATCGGTAGCAGTGATGTTATACAGCCGAAGGCCTTTCTGGATTAATGGATGTAACTTGTACACTATCCAACATAGTATTGCGTTCATTCAACTTTATATGTATATTAAGTCTGAGATGTGTGGTGTGTGTGTGATGTGTACGTGTGTGTGGATACACTGAGATTGATCCCATGAGGCTGGCATAGTCACCCTGAGTGCACTGAAGCCTCTAAACACAAGATTAAAAAAAAAAACACAAAATGAATTTCTCAAATCGGACCAGTAGTTCCAGAGATTAGCACATTCAAACAAACTCGTCTTCTTTATATATTAGTATGGATATTATAGATTAAAAACATCAATGACCTTGCGTAAGGTTTAAAAAGGACACCGGAGCCAGCACATACTTGCATCTAATTACCACACTATGATACAATGACCTTGATTAAATCAGTTTTAAACATGAAAAACAATATCTAAAGCTTTTTTTTTTTTAAAAAAAAAGGGAAGGTCTAAATTTTGCCGGAGCCAGAAAACTACATCTTATTAGGCACCAGGTAATATAGAATGATGTCGGTAACTCCATGACAATGCATGTATTTTGCATAGAGAGGTATTAGATTAAATGGTAATAATGGAGAGTATGAGTTTGTCATTTTTCAAAGCATCTACATATAAGGCAGGCACTTTTTATGAAAGTCAATCACAATATTGTCACAATCTTAATTGTCTAACAGATGTCAAAAGGAAGAAAATATGCTAATAAAATAAATCCCACAATTGTTTGTTTTTCCAACATTATGCTATACTTGGACTACCCTCTGTTTCAAGCATTTATAAACAGAAGTACAGGACCCCATTTTCTGATATAAAAGAGGTGGACTGATTGATTGAGGACTTATGAAATTGGCAATCTGTAATAGACATGATTGAGTGCATGAGTTTCAAATTTGAGTTACATATGGAAACATATGGTCGGTGGCCGGTAAGGCCGGTGGTGATGTCAATATAAGGGTAATTCCATGAAAAACGCTACCACAACATAAATTTTTAAATTACTGTTTTTAAATTAAAATGTGTCTTAGGATAATCTTAAAACCCCATATTTTAATAATATATCATTATTTTTTCGATAAGTATTTAATTTTTCAATTTTTTAACATATTTAAGTTAGGTTACTATGTACGGTTGATGGTTGATAAATTTAATCAAAATTGGATACACTGCAAAAAGAAAACTATTGTTAGATTGGCATTACGCTTCCCGCCATTCGAAAAGAGAAGTTTTCAACAGCTGTTGTGTGTAGTATTATTTCGTAAGTTTAATTATTCTCTCCATTTATTTAACTTTTAACTTGTGCCTCCTACCTGTAACACCCGTTACAAAAAAAGTGCATTTGTTTGTTTGGCGATTAAGTTATTGCACGCATTATAAAATGCTTTTAAGAAAGTAAGGAAATGATTGATAACCACTTAAGTTTGCTATTTATATGAAGATTGGCCTTTTTGTTTGTAAAATTTTGGCGGGTAACAGTGTGTAACACCCGTTACGTAACGGGTGTTACCAAATTTTGACATGCCTTTGATAAGAACTAATAAAAACTTAATGGCGCTAGTTTAGTGATTTTTTAAGGTCTTACGTTTAGGGGTCCTCCATATATTAAAATTACACGTTTTTTGTATTGTATGACAACATTCTGAGTTGTTTGACCCATTTACTAGCCCCGAATCCCTTGTTAACAAACTAAACTAAGTTTAAGTTGCATGTCTATGCATGCAATCTATTTCATTAAGAAAAAGACACTTAGATAAATTATAGTTAGCTGTTTTTAAGCAGCCTTTGACAACTCGACAGGTCTCTGAGACTAACTGTTGCAATTCAGCAATAACTTAGTAACGTGATTTATTGGCGGGCCTCAAAATAATAATTATGTCTGATGCCTAATGCAGTAGTTATAGTGTACCTACTTTGCTTAGGTTGAGCTAGCTTTTCTTTTATATTGACGATGTCTTCAGCGAAAAATATATACAAAGCCTGAAAAAAAAATCTGCTAAACATGCAGAACACCGTGCAAAAAGAAAAAGAGGGACAGAAAACGAAGTACAACAACTTAAAAGCTTAAAACAAGACAAAAAACCAGAGATCGCGTAGAGAGTCATCATCATCCCAGCGTTAATCCCAGTCGCATCCCAAGCCTTTTCAACTTTGGAGTCTGGGGTCCGCTTTTACCAGTCCAACTGCTGATATGGCTAAACTTCGACGTTTTCTGTTAAGCGACTGCCATCTGACCTCCACAACCCGAAGGCGACATCGAAGCATTGCAGTTAGACAAATTGTTGGACTTTTGCGGGCTCCAACAACCCGTAACGACTGCCACTAGATGTTCGTATGGCAACCGGGACCAACGGCTTAACGTGCTTTCCGAGGCACGACCAGACCAGTGCAAATATTAATATTCATGCATACAAATATTTGCACTGTGCGGGGATCGAACCCGCGCCACCTTGCGCAGCGGCCGCGTCCGCTACCGCTACGCCACGGAGGCTGTCAATCGCGTAGAGAGTATTTTGACTAAAACATTACAATATTTTTATTGAAAATATTGTAATGTTTCAGTCAAAATGCTCTCTCTGAAAGCAAAAAAAAAAGAGTACAGGTGTGCAGGGATATGCCAAATTTGTCAATGCGAAATAGCAGATATTATTAATTTACCAAAAATATTAATGCAAATTAATAGTAAACATGATTATTTCACTGCTACTGTTATTAAAATACCTTTATTGGTACAAATATTGTTTTAATTTCGTACTCGTAACACCCGTTACATTCAGCTGTAACACCCGTTACAGTTTTAAGCTTCGATAAAAAATCATATTTGTATTTTTGTTTTAATACAAGTGGACTACGTAGTTAAGAATTTATTTAGCTACGTAGTTCCAATTTTTTCACTAACGTAAAGTAAAGAAATTCGCAGAGTTTTGCTTTCATGTCGGTTAAGCCCGAAAGCTTAGACAAAATCGTGTAACGCCCGTTACACACATATCTTGCCTTTAATTTCTTTATTGCTGTTTGTAAATTTCCAATTTATTACAGATACCGGTAAATAGTCCTAGATGGAAGGTGTTAAGCTCATAAAACTTAATTGTTTTCTTATGCATCATTAATTAATTGTCAAGTAGAAGTATACGACCTGTAACACCCGTTACATGGAATTACCCATAACTAAATTTAAAAACAGTATGATTAATTCAGCATTTACTAAGTAATCAGTTTTAAGAATGCCTATCAGCATTATACTAACTTAAAATACAGTCCTTCTTTTCTCAGTATAATATGTATAATATGGTGACTAGACAAAACAGGTCAAGAGATCATAAAAGTAATAAATACAAAACCAAATTCTGTAAGTCAGATGTAGCTTAAGTTAATAAATAGGCGTTGTTATTTAGGAGTTGTTCTATCAAGGCCATTCTTATTGTTTTCTTATTGGAATCTGACACTATCAGTTGATTTCTATAATTATAGTTTTTACAAAGTCAAACTGAACCTTTAGAGTTATTTGAATTCAGTTGAGTGATTCAGTTATACACAAGAACTGTAGCAGTGTTTGTATTCATGCTCACTAATATAGAAAGTGGGTAGGTGTTAGCATATTGTCCTTAAAAGTAACTCCTCATTCAGAACATCTTTCATAACATCTAAATGTCGTCATACACATTAAAGAAGTATATTTATAATATGTTACCTTGTTATTTTGTCCTCTAACGTACAAACTACATAATTCTAAAAATATTATGTGCATTCCCTCTATGTCATTACATACACTTCGTCAAAAAAATATCGGAACACGACACAATAACGAAAAATATCACAACAAATGTTCACTTTAACCGTATTTCGCACTCATAATAGTTCACAACTGTAACATAATGCACTTGTAACAAATATTTCGTGTAATATCACCCGGATTTCAGGTCAGATTGACAGTCCAAGACATTTACAACACCCATTGAAAAATGGCACTATACAAAAACACTCACTTACCTGATCTGTTTCATTTTCGACGGTTTTGTACGCATTACCTAGGTGACATAAATCACTGAAGGCCATTTAAATTATAAAATTATTTCTTGCCACGATACATATGAGCTTACTTCGGTGCTAAGCCATTTTTTCCATTGACCTACATGTGTATAAAATTATACGTGCTTGCTCGTAACGGTGTTGCTGTCACGAAGCAATAATTTAGTCGGGAAATAACATTGGATTAGTCAAAAACTAAGTAAAAAAGACTTTTGTTCTAAAACTTACATGATAAATCGTCAGTTTTCAGATAAAAATATAATTTTTTCCTTGAGTGATTTTTTTTATTTTGTATTTTTCCCGCCTTTTCAAATAATTTTGAAGACTTTATTTTTTTTTTAATTAAATACCAACCAGACTTCTATTTCGATTGAAAATAATTCACATACAAAAAATGCACATTTCCAATAGCAACTTCAAATGTGGCTTTTAATTCAGAAGTTCAAGTTTATATCACAGTACCAAAACTATATAAATATTATAATTTAATAAATTATTCATTTTATTGTAGCATTTTGAAAATGGGAATGGCAACATTGTTGAGTTACAACATTCAAAATACAAAATTTTAAAAAATGTTTCAAAAGACTTTCTTGGTCTTCAGATGATTTCAAATATTTAAAGACAATAAAATATGTACAATTTGAAAACTCCGAGGGCAGATCTCTGAATTTTCCCAAGACTGCGTCATCTATTTCGAAAATACTTAACTTACATGATACATAGCATTACACACGGTAGTAACTAGATGGCGCGCGTTGAAGAAGCATGGAGCATAATGAAGCAAAGAAATTCGTTCTAGGTTTGTTTGCGGCGAACGTTTCTTTACTCTTGCTTGCAGATGGCGCTACAAAAGACTTTTAAATTTTTCGTAACACTTTGTTGTAGGCTAAAAGTGCTTCATAGCGCGTAGCCATGGGTTCGATTCCACGGTTTGATCTTATTGAGCTTTCATTTAGTGACTACTCAATAGTTCCGGAGTTTGTAAGTACTGACGGTGCGCAGCACATCAGGCTACTCCAATCTATCAGATTTTTTATTTTTATTAAAATTTGGTTTCGCGCGGTTTGTGCATTTAACCAGTGTCACGTGTTGGGATTGTTAGAAAAGCCAATTCGAAATGTATTTTCATTAATGTCGAAAAATTCGGCCGCGTGATCCGTCTACGAGGGAGGTTTGAGGCAAAGTCATGATGTGGCCACTAAGCTGCGATATTTTAATGTTCTTTATAAATTATTGACTGAATGCACTTTTTACTACTTAAATCACGCAATTTTATTTTGTGAACAATACCATAAATAATTTAAAAGTCCAATGAAAAATGAGCGTGACACTCGGCTTAACTTTCCCGCCAAAAGTCCAAATCTATCAGATTTCTTTATTCGATTTTCAACTGTATCTCTTAAGCATTGATGCTCAAATATTTGACAATTTTCTTATATCTTGGCCTGCTGTCATCTGCACATGCTATTTGGCAGTTTATAAAAGAAGGTAAGGGTCAAAAAGGACCAGGGTTGCGGGTTGGCTGAAAGATAAACCGTGGCCCTGGCGCACAGGCAAGTGAAGGAACACCCGACGGGTGGGTTTTAGCCAGTAAAAGTCTGACACGCTCTTGCGCTCCAGCCAGAGCAGGTGAGGTCATTTAATGATTTCTCATCCACACGAAAAAAAAAAGGGTTTCAATAAGAGTGCTGTCCATGACCTAATTAGATGTCACTTCGATTTCGATTTTAATAAAACATGTATTAGGTACCCATTTTTTTTTTTATCTGACTTCATTAAAAGGTTTCGAAGTTCGAGAGTTTTGGCGGGAATGTCAAGATGAGTGTGACGCTCATTTTTCATTGGACTTTTAAAATTATTTATAGTGTTGTTTACTAAATAAAAGCGCGTGATTTATGTAGTAAAAAGTGCATTCAGTGAATAATTTATAAAGAACAGTGAAATATTGTAGCATAGTGGCCACATCATGACCTCACCCAAACTTCCTTCTTCTCGGCCTAACGCGGGAAACGAAAGGAGATAGTTTAGTTTAAGTTAACCTAGTATAAGTTAGGATAAATTAGGATAAGTTAGGATATAAAACTCAAGAAAAAACATACTGAAGACTAGGCTGTATGGCGTACTATGCCTTTGCCTTTTCCGTTCAAATGAACGGAAAGAATGAAACCAAAAAAAGGAGGCAAGTTCTCAATTCGACTGTTTTGTTTTTGTTTGTTACCTACCTCAGAACTTATGATTACTAATTCTGGAAGTTGGTTTCTTTGGTGTTTATTTTTTCGTGTTGAGCTATTTTTAGGGTTCCGTAGCCAAATGGCTAAAAACGGAACCCTTATAGATTCGATAAGTCTGTCTGTCCGTCTGTCCGTCTGTCCGTCCGGATGTCACAGCCATTTTTTTCCCGAAACTATAAGAGCTATACTGTTGAAACTTGGTAGGTAGATGTATTCTGTGAACCGCATTAAGATTTTGATCCAAAAATAAAAAAAAGAATAATAAATATTGGGGGCTCCCTATACTTAGAATTGAAACTCAAAAATTATTTTTTCAAACACATACTTACGTGTGGGGTATCTATGGATAGGTCTTCAAAAATGATATGGAGGAACCGAATAGTTTGCGTGATAGACGCTTCCAAAGTGGAAAAAAGTTGCCCCCCTCCCCCACCCCTCGAACTTCTAAACTAAGAAAATGAAAATCTAAAAAAAAACATACGATGTACCTACATCACTATAAAAACTACCAAGAAAAAAACTTTTTTACAAAAAAACAACCGACTTCTAAAAACCACTACAAAGTGAAAAATAACTAATTTCGGAAGTCGGTGTCTTGGTTTTTGTATATTAGTTTTTGACACCGACTTCCGAAATTAGTTATTTTTCACTTTGTAGTGGTTTTTAGAAGTCGGTTGTTTTTTTGTAAAAAAGTTTTATTTTACACTTTTTAGTTGTGAAAAGTAGGTACTATGTATTCAGTTACATCCGGTCAGACTGGAAGCTGACGCAAATATAGTTGGGAAATGACGTAATTTTGTTTCCTTTAATTTTTACCCGTAATTTTGAAGAATTCTCTCGACTGCCTATGGTCTTCATCATCAGATTTACTGCAGACCATTATTTTAACCCAATGGGTGCTAAGTTCTCATCAATATAAATGAATTAAAACCAAACACTAAGTAGCTACTGCAAACCGTTGAGGAGTTCCCGGAACTGGCCTTTGTCTTCATCATCAGAGCTCTTATGACAGTCACAACCCATGTAGGTGTAAAGTTCTTATCAAACAAATTAATCAAGCCCAAACACAAGGTAGCTGCTATGAATTGTTGAGGAGTTCCTTCGACTGTCTCCCGGATCCATCATCAGATCTACTCTAGACCTTTATCAAATTGTAGTGCTTTAAAATACTTAATGAAAATACTAAGAAAGGCACTAATCGCCTCTACAATTTTTGAAAGTTCCCCTTGATTTCTTTGGTCTTCCATCATCAGACCCTGATGTCCTTATCATGGGACCACCTTGGGAATGTCTTCTTTCCAACAAAAAAAGAATGATCAAAATCGGTTCATAAACGACGAAGTTATGCGCGAACAAACATAAAAAAAAAAAGCATATATACGGTCGAATTGAGTAACCTCCTCCTTTTTGAAGTCGGTTAAAAATTGTTGTGAACGGGATCTAGTAAGTGGTTCTTTTTAATACCTCGATAATCGTAAACCGCTTATTACCGCGTAATCTTTCATACAAATAACTTAAATCCTTTAATTTAATAAATCAATGGTACGGAACCCTTTGTGCGTGAGTCTGACACGCACTTGGTCGGTTTTTTAAATTTGTAGCTGCCTGTATAGGCGATAGCACCGAATGGATATTACCTATTTGCAGCCTAATCGGCGAACACATTTTTGTCAAATGATTGCGACTAGTTGAAATCGTTTGCCCATGGGCAAAAGTAATGAATACCTACATGGCATATCTCTCCTCCAAAAATGACGAACTTCCGAAACTTTCATCCCCTATCAAACCGCTTTAGGAAAAAAAAAAAATCAAAAATGCTATTTACCTATTTCACCTTTTTTTACATGCTTTTTATTAGTTTCACTTGTATGTTTGCTTGTTTGTTTGTTTGTCCGTCTCTAACTCTTTGGACTACGAGTGAGCGGCTCATTACTGTAAAATGCCCCACCGTTTTCATTACGTTCGGACGTCCGTTTTTTTTTTTAAAGAACATCGAACTAAAAAGTTGAAGTTAAATATACCTAGTTTAAAAAACTAAAAAAACATGCTTTTAAAAGAGATCAAACTAAAAAGTTAAAAATAATTTAAAAAAAGCGTGAGGCGCTTAATATACAAAAAATATGGCACAAAGCGCCCCACGCTTTTTTAAAGTTATTTTTAACTATTTAGTTTGATATTTTTTAGAAGCATGTGTTTTTAGTTTTTGTAATTATAAACAAGTGCTTGACTCAAAAAAGTTACACCTATCGACTAAGAATTAATCGAAACGGAACAGGTAATCACGTGGGCACTTGCATTACATCCAAGCTGTATCAGACTGTGACAAATCCCTTTGTGATCAGCACGGGGTGCAATTGGATCAGTTCATTTGTGTGTCTATGGACATTTGAGCACTGGGTAACGCTATTTATTACACTTTGTCTGGGTTAGGCTGGGTGCACATCAGTTCATTATTTTGGTACCTACCTAATTAATTTGTGAAGAAGCGTTGTAGATTTTAATTAAATAAAAAATTTGATGTGCCTCATCATCATCATCATCATCTCAGCGTTTATTCCGGTTGCATCCGCGGCTTTCGAGTTGGAGCCCGGGGTCCGCTTTCCTGCACATTCTCCTCAATTTCGCACGATCTTTAGCATCCTGTGGTAAGAGCTTTTTGGCACGCATGTCATCTCTTACAACGTCAAGCCAGCACTTCTTTGATGTGTCTAAGGTCACTAAGGTGCGTATTCCAGAAGAAAACTCAAGCAATTACTTAAAACTAGTTTCAACCAATCAAATGGTTTGAATCGAGACTTAAGTAGAGCTTGAGTTTTAAGGTCCGTATTACAGAACGTTACTCAAGCATTGATCTCTGCTTAAGCATTACTTAAAACTAGTTTCAACCAATCAAAAGCCTTGAAACGAGACTTAAGTAGAGCTTGAGTTTTGAGTCACGTTCTGTAATACGGACCTAAGTGACGTTCTGTAATACGGACCTAAGTATGCTTCATTTAGGCATCTATTAGTTTACCTATTGGATAAGATAGATAATGTGGGGAGCAAAGGTGGCCCACTTGCGAGTTGTACGGACGATAGCAGGTCAAGTTACCCGAAACTGTCAAATATTCTCAATCAACGTTGAGCCTTGTCAGCCTTGCCTTGCCTTGTTGAGCTAATAAAGAAATCTGACAGATTGTACTAGCTTGATATGCTGTCGACTCTACATCAAGCTACTACAATCTGTTAAATTGATTTTCAACTTTATTGCTAAGGTATTAAGGCTCATAAGTGAGTGGGAATATTTGTAGTTACGGGTAGCTTTTTTTTTGTTTGGGATGGGGAATCATCGAATGACTTCTCCCGCTCTGGGCTGACCGAAAGGGCGTGTTAGACTTTTACTTACTAAAACCCACCCGTGTTCCTTCGCTTGCCTGTAGGCTAGGGCCACGGTTTCTTTTTTAACCCACCCGCAACCCTGACCCAGGAGACATCGGCCTTCGAGGACCCCGTCACGATGTGCTGACATCTCTTTGAGGCGCGCGTGGAACACAGCGCGCCGTCGACTCGGGCCTGGGCTTTAAGACCGTACCCTCACCAAATGACCTTGCGCATTTGCTCCCTCTTCACCGCGCCCCACCTCTACAATACTTCGTAAAATTTTACTAGCGCCGTCTGGCGGACGTAGTACTAACAAATACAAGTTAGAAACATAGACCACAGAAGTAACAGACATAGCACTTTTATTTATGTTTATTGGTGCGCCCAAATACTTTTGGTTATTATGTACTCAAACAAATGTTGACGATACTTCATAATAAAAATTCTGCGGTGTTTATTTTTTAACCGACTTCAGAAAAAGGTGGTTCTCGGTTCGATTTATTGTCGCTGTTAACTTTATGGTTAATGAACCTATTTTGACCATTCTTTTTTTATATGAAGGGATATGCTGCCTATGTAATCCCATTGTTACCACGTCAGTGTCGATAGTGGAATTTCTGAGAAATTTAGGCCAATTATCGAAAATTGTAGGCACGCTTCGGGTGACAACTTGATACTCGTGTTTATATCGGATGATACTATAAAACCGTGAAGATTTGGGCCTGACCTGATGATGGAGATGACAGAATATCAAGGGAATCCACATCGGAAGCAACTGTCGCGTGTTTGGGCTTATTTAATGTGTATTGATTAGACCTTTATAACTAAATATGTTATGACTGTAACTTCAGGGTGGGAAGTTAGTTTTGTAGATTGAAAGTTAGCTAAGTCAGATGTACAAAGGGATAGAAAAATAATATAATAAAGTTTAATTTATCATTATTTATTATTTTAAGGGAAAACGTAATCAGGGTCAAATAAATTTCTGCAGAACTGACCTTCAAAAAAAAAATTCATGTTTTTTTTTGGGACTAGGCAAGACTGTGAAATTATATTATTATTCTCATTTAATAAAACAAATACGTAAATTGTAAAAAATAAAACTATCGTATATCAAAATAAATAACAAATACATATAATATTATTTACGCAAAGCTTCCTTTCGCAGAAAAATAATAAACATCCGACTAATACAATATCCGATCAGACTGGACGTTGACGGCAGCATATTTGGAAAAGGCCTGCAAGCAAACGACCTATTTCGTTTGCTTTAATTCCTTTAAGACCACAATGAAAGTATGAGCATTTCTAGAAATAACGCGATGAAATAACACAACTTAAATTCAGTCTCTTGATTTTAATTGATTTTTGCATAAGCATGACGAGTAGGTAGTGTTTGTACTACATATGTTAAAGTAGAGTGTTGTAAATTGTTGAGGAATTCCCTCGACTGTCTATGGTTTTCATCATCTGATGTAATTCAGACTTTAATTTTTACCCATATGGGTGCAAATTTCTCATCAATATAAATGAATAAAGTCCAACCACAAAGCAGCTACTGTAAACCTTTGAGGAGTTCCCTTAACTGGCCTTTGTCTTCAACATCAGAGCTTTAATGATAATCACAACTCATTTAGGTGTAAAGTTCTTATCAATACAAATTTATTAAGCACAAACACGAGGCAGCTGATGTGAATCGTTAAGGAGTTCCCTCGGCTGTCTCCCGGCTCCATCATCAACTCCGAATTTTACTAAATTGTAGTGCGTTAAAACACTTAATGAAAAAACTTAGAAAAGCTCTAGACACCCCTTTGATTTTTTAAATTTCTTCTAGATTTACCTAGTCTTCCATCATCAGACCCTAATTTCCTAAACATGAGACTCCCTTGAAGATATCGTCTTTCTAATAAAACAAAAACATGTGGCACTCGGGGCTGCCGCGGTAAAGCTATTTTATACTAGCGGCCGCCAGCGACTTCGTTCGCGTGGAGTTAGTAATGCTCTGCTCCTATTAGTCGCAGCGTGATGTTTTATAGCCTTAAGCCTTTCTGGATTAATGAGCTATCCAACGCAAAAAGAATTTTTCAAATCGGACCCGTAGTTCCTGAGATTAGCGCGTTCAAACAAACAAACTCTTCAGCTTTATATATTAGTACTAGCTTTCCGCCCGCGGCTTCGCCCGCGTGGAATTGGGTTATATCGCGTTTTTTAGATTTCCCATGGGAATAAAACTAATTAAATGACGATTGATCAGTTTTGAAGGATTGATCGTAGAAGGGTGAAAATTTAGGATTGTATGTATTTTTGTATGTTGTAAAAAATAGAAACTAAAAATGTTGTGTAAAAATAAAAAAACAAATAGGGGTGGACTACCCCTAACATTTAGGGGGATGAAAAACAGATGTTGGCCGATTCTCAGACCTACTCAATACGCTCACAAAATTTCATGAAAATCGGTCAAGCCGTTTCGGAGGAGTATAGGAACGAAAACTGTGACACGAGAATTTTATATATAAGATAGATGTTCGCTAGTACCAAATTTTGTATAGAGAAACGCATGGTACTATACATTGAATCTGCGCTCTCGCGCAGGGCTGCAGATCTGCATGAAGATGCAGATAAAAAACGCAATCCTGCGCGTGGCTGCGGGGTAAATCGCAAAGGTGTGCACACTGAATTCCGCAGTATGTAGTTAGTAGGAAATTTTTTATTAGTTATTTCTGACATAGTATTTTTTTTTATTTTGCCAATTAACGTATATATTTGTATAAGTATGTATTTTCTTTTTTGTAGTTTATTTATTTTTTACCAGTGACGTCATTGAAGGAGTGCGAAAAATGGTGGCGATTTGGCGACTAAACTATATTTGATGTTTTATTTTTGACTTTGATAAAGAAATAGAAGCTATGCCACAGTTTATAATTGTCGTCATTTTCGTGATTAGCGCCCCGAAAACCCGTCACGATACCCAAGTCAAAATATCATGAAATTTAATTTCAGCCACCTTGGATTTCAAAAATGACGTCATTTTCGTGATTAGCACCCGCGAAAACCCCTTTCACGACACCCATGTCAAAATATCATAAAATTGGTGTCGGCCATCTTGGATTTCAAAAATGACGTCATTTTCGTGATCTGCACCCCCGAAAACCCCCGTCACGACACCCATGTCAAAATATCATAAAATTGGTGTCAGCCATCTTGGATTTCCAAAATGACGTCATTTTCGTGATTAGCACCCACAAAAACCCCTTTCACGACACCCATGTCAAAATATCATAAAATTGGTGTCAGCCATCTTGGATTTCAAAAATTACGTCATATTCGTGATCTGCACTCCTGAAAACCCCTATCACGACACCCATGTCGAAATACCCAAAAATTCATCGAAATACCAAATTTTAGGCGAAGTTATCCGCAAACAAACTTATAAATAAAAACTTTTTACAAAAAAACAACCGACTTCAAAAACCACTACAAAGTGAAAAATAACTAATTTCGGAAGTTGGTGTCTTTGGTTTTGTATATTCGTTTTAGACACCGACTTCCGAAATTAGTTATTTTTCACTTTACATAGTGGTTTTTGGAAGTCGGTTGTTTTTTTGTAAAAAAGCTTTTATTTTACATTTTTTAGTTGTTAAAAGTACTATGTATTCAGTTGCATCCGGTCAGACTGGAAGCTGACGCAAATATAGTTGGGAAATGACGTACTTTTGTTTACTTTAATTTTTACCCGTAAGAACCTATTCCCTCAACTGCCTATGGTCTTCATCATTAAATTTACTGTAGACTATTATTTTAACCTAATCGGAGTAAAGGTCTTATTAATATAAATGAATGAAGTCCAACCACAAAGTAGCTACTGGAAACCGTTGAGGAGTTCCCGGAACTGGCCTTTGTCTTCATCATTAGAGCTCTTATGAGAGTCGCAACCCATCTAGGTGTAAAGTTCTTATCAATACAAATTAATCGAGCCCAACCACAAGGTAGCTGCTGTCAATTGTTGAGGAGTTCCTTCGACTGTCTCTCGGCTCCATCATCAGATCTACTCCAGACCTTTATTAAATTGTAGTGCTTTAAAATATTTAATGAAAATGCTAAGAAATGCACTAGTCGCCCCCCAATTTTTGAAAGTTCCGCTTGTTTTCTCTGGACTTCCACCATCAAACCCTGATATCCTTATCATGGGACCACCTTGGGAACGTCTTCTTTCCAACAGAAAAATAATCATCAAAATCGGTTTATAAATGACGAAGTTATGCGCGAACAAACATAAAAAAAACATATACGGTCGAATTGAGTCGAACCGACTTCAAAAAGGAGGAGGTTTCCTCCTTTTTGAAGTCGGTTAAAAATTGAACATAAAAAACATATATTTGAGCAACCTCCTCCTTTTTGAAATCGGTAAAAAAACGAACACCAAAATAAACATCAATAACAGAGACACTCTAAGATAGTATTATACTCTATGCGACATGCGGTGCGTGAGCGAGCAAGCAGGTGCTTTCTCGCTCACGCGCCGCCCGCTTATGCTAGCGGAGCGCGCGATGACGAACGACACAGGTTCCCCCTTCGAGAGCTTGTGGCATACTGAATCTCAATAGCCCGGGCAACAGAAATGATGGCGAATGCGCTCAGATTGTTGAATAAAATTTTGATTTTGGTCGTTTTAAAAAAATATTTCTACAATAATGTTCGTCATGAAATTACCTATCCATTAGTGTAAGAACGCAATCTAAATAATGCTTGCTTTCCGAGATGCACGTTTATGATAATTATTTCTCTTGTCAGTGGTTTCGTTGTGAAGGAATTATTTAAACATTATACTTAGTAAAATAAAAAATAAAAAATCTACAATTTTGGAGCCAAGATTATGGAGAAAATTTATGTATTTTTAGTAAGTTGATATTTCTTTTGGATAAAGAGTAGATAGCTCCGAAAAAGTACACAAAAACGGCTTGCGCTGTGTTTTTCCCTGGGAACCACCGCTTGCCGCCCGCAAGCCCGCGCCTATGGTGGTCGTGAGTATGATGCTGTCTCCCGACTAGGGCGTCTCCTGCGGTGGCTAGAGGCGTGAGGGAGCGGGTATCCCAGCGCCCGCCTCCTCTTTTGCAAGCATCACAACTTCGCAGAAGGAGGTGACAGCCTGCCATGCACTCTCGCTCCGGAGCATAGCCTGGACCAGGGTCGGACTCGAGAGATCACTGCCGATTGCGACCACGAAGACAAGGCGGTACTCTACCTAAGCCGGGCAGACCTCCACCAATGATGTCCTAGAACCAACAATTCAATGGCATAATTATTAGGTTTAGTCCAAAAGGCTATTGTCTATTGATAGTTTTCATCAAAAACTGTAACGCTTTAAATAAAAAGGAAGAGGGGTGTCTGCACCCTACCCGGCAGTTACAGTAAATTTAACTATGTAAATAAATACTTGGTAGCTAGGAGCATTAAATAAAACAATAAATGGTTACAATTACAAATTTATTTTTATAATTACCCTGTGTCATAAATATATGACAAAACAAACTCCTAACTTACCTAGCCGATTTCCTGACTCACTCCGTCTCGGGTCGGAGTGGGGCAGGGAATCCACATGAGACAATTCAGCGAGCTCAGGGTCGCTTGATGAGGATTCGTGAGGTGAACCGTTGTGATCACGGCTCAGTCGTTACCAAAGTATCTCAGGTTATGCACACAATATCAAGCCAATAGCCTACTTAAATGCAACCTGTCGGAAACCCACTCTCAATCACTAGATACATCAAAACACAGAAACAAGGACAGGGAGTCCACGCTTCTAACTAACACTTCTAGATTACTCCTAGATTACGTTACTGGATTACTCTTCTAAATTACGATAGCTCTCCTGCCTAACGCCTCTGGATTACGGTACAAAGACCCTTGGCTTCACTAACTGACGGGTGTCAGATTAATGCACGGTTGAACGCGGCCTGCGGGAATAGGTATCTCGGGAACACCATGGGCAAAATAATCATGACAGCTTATACCTGTCTAGTCGTCGTCGAAAGAGAACTCGATGTGCCGTACCATCAGGGTTCAGCCACATCCACTCCAACAAGCCTGATCCAATGGGAATCAAGGCCACCAAAGATAAATTAACGCGACGCCTCCCAAAACGGGTTCCCACCCTAGGCCCGCCAATGAAGCCAAATCTAGAACAACATTTAACCTAATTCAGTAGAAGAAAACACGTGGAGAAAATATTCCGGGTACAGAAATGAATACTCACAGAGAGATGAGCCAGATTTCAGGTGCACCGCCCCATGGGGCTTATTGCACCAAACGCCAGCCTTGGGTACCGGCTATTTTCACAAAAGAACTCGCGACACCACGCAAGCTTCGGTCATTCTGATTTTTCTCGAACCTTCCTCTGTTCCGACCGAGCGCTCCCAATTGTCTTTTCCTGAACCATAGACTCGTGCGTTCCGCGACTTGTATTTTTTAACTCAGACTCATGAGTTGGTTCTTAATTTTTAATATCTTTATTTTAAGTCCTTCTTTTATATTATATTATTTAACCCGGTCGTTCTTTATTTAAATTTATTTATTATCTTAACGACCGTCCTTTCGCGCAACGCCATCTCTCGGCTCGATGTAATATATGTGACCCGAGTTCAGCCCTAGTCCACGAGATGTCGCCTGCTGCTACATTTTGCTACGTGACAAAACATCTGAATGGCTAAAATGCTTTGAAACCTTTTACGACTGCTATTGTAATTATTCCATTTAAATGTGAATAAATGAATTTGAATTTTGAATTTGTGATACCTCGGCTTGTACAACCATAGATAACCAAATCCGCTAGCTAGTTTTAAAAATACTTAGTTCTAGTACAGACGACAGTACATCAAGCTACCACAATCTGTCAGATTTCTTTATTAGATTTTCAACTTTACCGTTAAATCATTAAGCCTCAAGGTTAGGCATAGCTAGTGTCAGTTACTAAATTATAGAACTTACAAGTCGAGTAGCTTTTTGGATGCAGATATACAGTATGTTAAATAACAGAGGGCGTTCCCTTAAACTCGTTAATATATATCATTAATAGATTAAAATAAAATTATCAGCATAGAAAAATAAGCATAAAAAAATCCGAATAAAAAAAAATTCTAATTGGAAATAAATTTGAAACCTCCTGTTTTAAATCAAAATAGTAGTCGTCATGTATAAATAAATTGCGACGTTGCCGTCTTTCATGTTCGCGTGTACAGTGTGTTTCTTTTACATGTCAATTTAAAATTTTTATTGAATATTTTCATATTGGAAAAAATTTTAAAACATTTTGTTTTCGAATGGAAATATTTTTTTTGGCATGTATACAGCGTGGAATTTTAATGGTTGTTTTCCCGCAGCGAAACGGTTCTGTCTTAGTAATACAATCGTTTCATCATGAAATTAAATATTAGAAACTTGAAATGGCAGATTTAACATAGTGATAAAAAAACGCACGAGAGCTTATTATGGTTTGAACATTACATACATTGCTTTCCTTTGAGGCGGTTTCATGTACATTCCGAGTAGTACGGGTAGTACCTACAAGTTGTATCTAGCGTAATTAACTTTTCTCACTTTTTCGAGTTGATGATTTTTTTTTATTTACTTTTTAATTATTTTATAATACAAACATTTTTGGTTTTTTACTCTATTCATCGAAAGTATTCCTTAAAGCAAATCGTTCTGCCGCGGGAAAACAACCATTTAAATTCCAGCGTGTATATGCTATACTATTTCGGGTTAACGGGAACGCCCTCTGTTAGTTAACATACTGTATAATCAATATCTACCTACAGATTTATACTCATTTTGGCGCGTAATAAAAGTAAAATAAAGTCTATGGAACACACTAATTTTCAAATATCGAGTTCGACAAATGTACGACAAAACACTGGCAGTCAGACATCTCTATGGGCGAATAATGCCTGGCCCTGACATCGGCCACCCGTAGAGGCACCCCACCGCGCTTATTATCCAATTTATCTGTGCTCAAAACGCGATGATTAAAATAAACACTGTTACTGACGTTGCTCTAATGAAAGGTATGCTTTTGTATTGTTCATTGTTCAGCTTGTTGAGTTGGATTTGTTAGGTAGATTGATTTGATTAGGGGTTGTTTTATATTTGGATATTTTTGTTTATCTACCTAGGCAAAATAAATAAAAATATCCGAAAATATTCTGTCTATTAGGTTGCAGCAACACGCAATACATTGACTGATTCATGTATTAAGTACGGTATTATACGTGGAACACTCAAAAAAATTTGCTACAACAAAAAAAAAAAAATGTTCTATAGGTACCTACATATATTTTTATTACAATCCATTCTATTCTAATATTATAAATGCGAAAGTAACTCTGTCTGTCTGTCTGTCGGTCTGTCTGTCTGTCTGTCTGTCTGTCTGTCTGTCTGTCTGTCTGTCTGTCTGTCTGTCTGTCTGTCTGTCTGTCTGTCTGTCTGTCTGTCGGTCTGTCGGTCTGTCTGTCTGTCTGTCTGTCTGTCTGTCTGTCGGTCGGTCGGTCTGTCTGTCTGTCTGTCTGTCTGTCTGTCTGTCTGTCTGTCTGTCTGTCTAACTGTCTGTCTGTCTGTCTGTCTGTCTGTCTGTTACGCTTTCCCGCTTAAACCTCTCAACCGATTTTGATGAAATTTGGCACAGACAATATTTGGGCCATGGGAAAGAACATAGGCTACCTTTTATCCCGGAAAAATATGATGTTCCCGAGGGAAATCTAAAAAGCGCGATATAACCGAACTCCACGCGGGCGAAGCCGCGGGCGGAAAGCTAGTATAAATATATATCTTCACCAGTCTCTAAACAAAGTTTCATGCGTCTGAACCAGTTTTCGAAACACTTTTTCCAGTCCGCCGCAGACACCTCGTTTACAGCCTGCTCGAACGCTGACAGCGCATCATCCGGCGACGAAAATTGTATCCCTTTGAGCTGATCTTTTATTTTTGGGAATAAGAAGAAGTCACACGGTGCTAGGTCAGGGCTATTAGGAGGATGACCGGCTGACCCAGGAGTTTGACTGATGTACTGTCCAAGAAGTTGCTCGTTTTGATTGCAGTGTGGGCGGACGCATTGTCATGGTGAAGCAGTAACCCTCGACCAAACACAGGGCTCCATGTTTGGTCACTTGTTACTCACAACAGAGAAAACTTCTGTCAAGCGTTTGGTAGTATATCATCAGCGTTAGGTAATCGCACGCGATTTTATGGCAATTATACCGTACAGTTTGCCAGTGTCTACTGCGTGGTTTATTTAAAAGTTAGAGATCAGTCCTCGTTTATACTTTGATTAGTAAATAGGGAGTTGATACATGTTCTGAAAAATTTCCAAGGCGGGTCAGCTGCTTTAGGGGGGTCAGCTGCCGAATCCAAAGTAGCCAGTGGCTTTTGTAGCACTAGCCCAAATAATAATAATAATATTCATTCAGAATTCCTCAAATAACAAATTAATACAGTTTGCCTTAAATGTAATTCATAAATCTAAGTCTTTCGTGCCTGAACTAGGAAATCCTGTGTTTCAAGCGATAAGAGCTGTAATACCAATCTAAAGTAATTAATAAATAAACAATATTAACAAACATATTATATTAGGTATTAAATACGGTCACTTTAGCACAATTAGCAAATTCTCTGTATCTTCATAGGACAATTTCTGAAGAGTATCCCTAAGGATTTTTTTTACAGTAAGTGTGTGTAATTTAAGGAGTAATGAAACTGCAAATGTAGCTGCAGAACTCCACACACGATCGGGCCTGTGCTTTGTATAACATTAGAAGCTGTCCTGGTGTGAAGTACCGCTGGACCTGGACCTTTGCAATAATGCCAAATTTCCTGGCAGCCACCTGGGCTTTGGAGTTTGGACTCAATAAACCGCCCAAAGTTTACGTTCGAGGAAATCTCAACTCCCAAAAGCTGAAGGCGGTTTTGTGCACTCCAAGGATACATTCCGAAAAGTAGGAGCTAACTTAACGGGCTTCTTTTGGTGATGAACAGACACGCTTGTGTTTTGGCAGCGTTGAGTGCTACAAGGTTTGCTTCGCCCCATTCGGAGACTGCCTGTAGTGCAACATTCGTACGCTCTACCATAGCCCCTCTTTCAGACCGGATTGATTCTTTACTAATAGGTACTCCAGATGTACGATGAAAGTATAGTTACTTGTTAATTAAACTAGCGAGGAATATCGAATACTTATTGTGTCTATAATCTTTTAAACTAAGCACCGCAGCGCGGCACACTGTGCTTGCAGCTACATACATACCTATATTATTATAAAGGCAGACTGGACCTATACAATATGTAAAGAAAACCCTGTCCGATCCGTGAAGGTATTGTTAGGTATCTATAACTGATTCTAATAATGCCAACAAAGCCGGGCTAAAGTTTAAAAAAATTCCCCCTAAAAAAATAAATATTATTTTGAAAACGCGAGTAACTTAATGCATGTGCAATAAGCAACCCCTTCCGCGGGCGGCGGGGGGCAAGGCATGCAGCACCTGTGACGTGGTCGCGTCGCTATTCGCTTATAATAATACCGGTGTTGTCACTTTTTTGTAAGTCAATGTATACACTTTTACAACAAGCTTCCCATGGACGTTCGAAACTTACCCATTAAACGATTTAAGAACCACATAAAGGCCAAACTTTGCAAAAAGGATTTTAATGTCTGGACTTGAAAAAAGACGATGATCCCTGAGTTTGTTTCGGCTATTTCTTATCAGAGGTAGTCAGTTAGGAAATGCCGGCTTCATCTAGTTAAAAAAATAAAATAAAAAATAAACATGACGTGTAAAAGTGATCAGTGATCCTACTTGCTTAATAAACGATTTCATTTCATTTCATTTCATTTCATTTGTGCTGACATCACTTTGAGGCGCCCGTGAAACACAACACGCGTCGTCCAGGGCCTGGTCCTTGCCGGGCGGCGAGCTGCCCACAACTCCCCGACCGCAAGCCGGTTCGGCGACCGGGAGTCCAATGTTGTTTGGTGACCAGCAGTCTAATCGGCGAACACATTTTTGTTAAATGATTGCGACTAGTTGGGATCGTTTGGACACAGTAGATATACTTTTAGTGTAAAATAATGCGTTCATGATTCGTTCGACAAAAATGTGTTCGCCGATTAGGCTGCAGGTCGTCTCCTGCGGCGGCTAAAAGTTGTTGTGGCCTGACTTCCAGAACCTGAAGGCGACATCGAAGCGTTGCAGTTAGACCAATTGTTGGACTTTTGAGGGCTCCAACAACCCGTAACGACTGCCACTAGATGTTCGTATGGCAACCGGGACCAACGGCTTAACATGCTTTCAGAGGCACGAACAGACTAGTGTAAATATTCATATTGTTACGAATGGACCTTATGTCGATGGCATAAGGTTCAATATCGCGTGACATGCAGTGTGTCACTTTTAAGTCCTATTCCTCCAGATCTAGACATTTTCTAGGTACAATAATAAAACGCATTACTAGACTTAGGACGGCCTATCGAATGGTACAGGTCTCAACAGTTTTGTCAACAAAGTGTCGACATCGAAATTTCTAGAAACCCGTTTCCGGGAATTACCGTAGGTACTTCCGAGTGACCTCGAAGTTATGTGCTATTATTATTACGTCTAGAGGAATCTGGAATGTTCGATCAGCTGGACTATATATAGCACCGTGATGCCGACGCAGAGTCAGTCTACACTCGACTAGCGATACGAAAACAGCGACAGTTAAGAAGCGATCTTAAAGAAGACCTACTGCGACAATTATAACGAGAACTTCGAGTACTACGTGAGGTAACATCTATAGCGTCATTGTGTGTTTACAACACGGACTTCGTGGACATAAGGGAAGACTTCGGTACAACATCAGCCACGTTCTACTTGTCATTGCCTACGATCGACTGTACCTTCGTTGCTAATAAACTTCGTAACCCTTAACCGGCGTTTAAGTACCCCTAGCCCGTAACAATTGGTGTCAGAAGCGGCATGCCGATCACGCCAAGGGAAGACGAAAGAGTTCGCACGCTACGACAAGCAGCGATGGATTTGGCGCGTCAAGAGGAAGAATCCGTTGGCATCCCCGCACCCGGAGTAGATGCGGCCGTCGTAACACCGACGAATGTGAGTGCGCCTACTACCACCACTATTTTCGGAAGCAGTGGATGCGATTTATCTGTGTTGCTGGCTCAATTAACAATGCAAATAAAAGGTATGGCAGAATTCCAGGCAAAATCCCAGGCAGAAATCCAGGCAAAAATAGATAGATCCCAGGCAGAAACCCAGGCTCAAATTAAAAATGTAGCAGAATCCCAGGCAAAATCCCAGCAACTAGTATTGGAACTAAACGGAAAATGGGAAAAAACCAAAGAAGAAGTCAATGAACTCAGAATAAAAACAGCTCATCAAGATGCCCGTATGGACCAGCAAGATACGCGCATAGACCAGCAAGACGCTCGTATAAACAAATATGATGCGCGTTTCGATAAATTAGACAATACCATCATGGAGTTTGGGAAGGAAGTAGAATTTTTGCATGAGAAGGTACAAAAAGGAGTTATTAAAGGTGTGGTACCGGTACCCAGTGCCTTGCCGACTTTCAAGGTACCTTATTTTGAAGGGACAACGTCATGGGTGGCCTTCCGTCTACAGTTTGAAAAGGTCGCAAAAGGCAACAATTGGGACGACGATCAAGCCGTAACCGCCCTTACGCTTGCTCTGCGTGGTGAGGCGGTCCAAATCCTCGAAAATATTTCCGACGATTGCAATACCCTAGCCTGTCTGTTAGAAGCGTTGGAGTCTAGATATGGAGAGAAACACCTGGAACATGTCTACAGGGCTCAACTCCGCGACCGCACACAGAAAAGCAGTGAGGGTTTGCAACAATGGGCATCGGAAATAGAACGTATTGTTCGGAGGGCGTATGCTTCAACGCCGGGAGCAATTGATGCTACTACGGTGCAAGCTTTTACTGATGGAATTCGAGATGCGGAAGTCAGGGCTGCGGTTCGTCTGGGGCACCATCAGACTCTGAAGGCAGCCTTGACACACGCTCTGGAGGTGGAAGCAGTACGCCAAGATGGCCAACCACACCACTGTATTCGTGAGGTAACAGCACAAATGAAACCCCGACAAGGGCCAACATGCTATGAGTGCGGTGAAAAAGGGCATATTCGGATCAATTGTCCCAGGAAGGCTAAGAGAAGAAGCACTTCTGAGACACAGGTGGAAGCCGAGGATTTGAACTAGGAACAGCCAGGGCTATGGGGCGAGTACTAGCTGGTCGACATGTAGCCCCCATTATAACAGTATCACAAGTGGGTGACGGAAACAGTCTCATTATAGAAGGAGAACTGAATGGTAAATCCTGCAGTTTCACATTGGATACTGGTGCATCAAGAACCATTGCACGACCGGAGCTATTTCCTCGGACCATAGTATGGAAAAGAGGATCTTCACAATGCCAATTACAAACCGCCACTGGCCAACCAGTACTCGTCCTTGGTGAAACGAATGTGACTTTGAAAATGGGTGACGCACCCTGTTTTAGTAGCGAATATTACAGATGATTGCATAATAGGACTGGACTTTTTGAAGAAACAGCAGTGCGTCCTTAATGTAGCAAAAGGAGTATTGAGTTTTCCAGAACAAGAAGTATTTCTTCAAGGTGGAAAACAGGGGTCAGTATACTGTGTAAGGAGAACGGTATTACCACCAAGATCAGAAACCTTAGTAGATATTAGATTATCACCAATAGGATGCCGTAAACGTTGCATTATAATAGAAGATTCTGGAGATCACCCAGACTGGATAACAGCAAGGACACTGACGATGATTTCCGATAAACCAAAAGTACGCATTATCAACGTTAGTAACAAAGAAATAATTCTTGAAAAGAATTGCATCGTGGGTGTGTGCGACCATGTAGCATCATTGCGAAAAACAGAGGCGCACGAAAAGGAACGTGCTAAGAAGTGGCAGGCGAGTAGTGTCGATACATGTTGTATCGACACTACTCGAAAATTGTAAGGGCAATTTAAACAAGTTCGAAAGTCACAAAGTTAAGCAACTGTTGCATAACTTCCATGACATCTTCTCTAAGACCGACAGTGACGTGGGAAGGACCGGGCTCGTCAAACACCATATAGATACGGGCGATACACAGCCGATAAGACAGAGACCACGTCGTATCCCCTTTGCAAGAGAACAGGAAGTGTCGGAAATGTTAAGAGATATGGAGAAAAATCGGATTATCGAAGCGTCTACCAGCCCTTGGTCATCTCCAGTTGTCCTAGTTAAGAAAAAGGATGGCAGTACAAGGTTTTGCGTTGACTACAGGATGTTGAACGATGCCACGAAAAAGGATAGTTATCCTCTGCCACGTATAGATGACACTTTGGACTTGCTAAGTGGCATGAAATGGTTCTCCACAGTTGACCTCAAAAGTGGATATTGGCAAGTGGAAATCTGTCAGCAGGATAAAGAAAAGACCGCTTTCACCACTGGTCCTGGAAACGGTCTCTGGCAATTCAATGTCATGCCTTTTGGACTGTGCAATGCTCCAGCTACATTTGAGCGCCTAATGGAGCGCATCTTGGTGGGGTTGCTTGGTGATGCATGCCTGGTCTATTTGGATGACATCATCATTATGGGACGAAACTTCGCAGAACACCTACGCAATTTGGAGAAAGTGTTCCAGAAACTGCGTGAAGCGAATTTAAAACTCAGTCCTAGTAAGTGTACACTATTCCAGAAAGAAGTTGGATACTTGGGACACATTATTTCGGCGCAAGGAATTCGAACAGACCCTGAAAAAATTAAAGCCGCGTCGAAGTGGCCTACCCCTCGTAATAAAACTGAGGTACGCTCTTTCTTGGGTCTGTGTGCATATTACCGTCGGTTTGTGAAGAACTTCTCCGAGTTAGCGAAACCGTTGCATCGTTTAACAGAGGAAAAGTGTCTATTTGAATGGAACTCTGACTGCGAACAGGCATTTGCTCTACTGAAAACTCACTTGTGTGAGGCTCCTGTACTAGGTTACCCTAGTAGGGAAGGCCGATTTTTGGTAGACACAGATGCCAGCAATGTGGGTATTGGAGGAGTTCTCTCTCAAACACAAGGAGATAGGCAGGTCGTTATCGCATATTTCAGCAAATGCCTTTCCAAGCCAGAAAGAAATTATTGTGTTACCCGCCGAGAACTTCTTGCCGTTGTTAAGACCTTACAACACTTCAAGAAATATTTGATTGGGAGGCAGTTTACACTTCGTACCGATCACGCTGCCTTACAGTGGCTCCTCCAGTTCAAAGACCCAGAAGGACAAGTAGCAAGGTGGATAGAGCAGCTGCAAGAATTTGACTTTGTCACTGAACATCGGAAAGGCAAGTCACACAATAATGCTGATGCTTTGTCTAGACGACCTTGCGAAGAGTCTTGCCGACATTGTGCCAAACAGGAAAAGAAAGAGAACGTAAGGATTATCCAGGTGAACGCTTTGGACGAAGACTGGGATAATCAATCATTGGAAGACGCACAAAGGGAAGATAGTGACTTGAAGACAGTAATCGAATGGAAACAACGTGGCCAGAGGCCCGCTTGGAGTGAAATATCAGCGCTTAGCCCAACAGTAAAAAGTTACTGGGCCCAGTGGGACAGCCTGATAATTGATAATGGAGTTCTCAAGAGGAAATGGGAATCACCCAGTGGACAGGAGGTCACCTTACAGATAGTTGTCCCCTGCGATAAAGTCGCGTCAGTGCTAAGACAGGTGCACGACGGAGTATCCGGAGGACATCTAGGAGTAAAGAAAACCCTGGAGAAGGTGAGGAAAAGATTCTACTGGGTGCATTGCCGCGAAGACGTAGAGGACTGGTGTAGAAAATGCGTAGCTTGCTCCTCAGTAAAGGGACCGCAAACGAGAGCCAGAGGTCGGCTGAAAGTGTACAATGTTGGTGCACCATGGGAAAGAGTTGCTGTCGATATAGCTGGGCCATTCCCTGTTACTGAAGAAGGGAATAGGTATATCATCGTCATGCAAGACTATTTCAGCAAATGGCCAGAAGCTTTTGCAGTACCTAACCAGGAAGCTCATACAGTCGCCAAAAAGCTAGTTCACGAGGTGTTCTGTCGATTTGGCGTTCCCTTGGAGTTACACTCTGACCAGGGTAGAAACTTCGAGTCTTCACTATTTCAAGAGGTTTGCCAACTACTCGGGATACATAAGACTCGTACAACACCGTATCACCCACAGTCAGATGGAATGGTCGAAAGATTCAATCAGACGTTGGAGAATCATTTTGCCAAAGTAGTGGAAGAACACCAGAGGGATTGGGACCAATACATTCCACTCTTCTTAATGTCATACCGCTCTGCAACACATGATAGCACAAATTGCACACCGGCGAAAGTCAACTTCGGCCGAGAAATTAGACTACCCATAGATGCACTAACCGGAACACCTCCCGATACTCCTATCCTAGCCGTCGACTATGTGGCCGACCTACGGCGTAAATTAGATGGAATACATGAGCTAGTGAGAAAGAATGGTCTGAAAACCAGTGAGAAAATGAAAATCCGATACGACCGCAAAGCTAACGTGCCCGGATTTGAAGAGGGAACTTTGGTATGGTTACATAATCCCATAAGGAGAAAAGGAAAGAGTCCGAAATTTCAAGCCAAATGGGAGGGTCCGTACACGATAGTAACCAGAATAAATGATGTCACCTACAGGATTAAGAAAGGGCCTAGAGGGAAGCTGAAGATCGTACACGTAGACCGCCTAGCTCGCTATTGTGGATCAAATCATGCTCGGGACGAGCATGACTAAGAAGGGGGCAATGTTACGAATGGACCTTATGTCGATGGCATAAGGTTCAATATCGCGTGACATGCAGTGTGTCACTTTTAAGTCCTATTCCTCCAGATCTACACATTTTCTAGGTTCAATAATAAAACGCATTACTAGACTTAGGACGGCCTATCGAATGGTACAGGTCTCAACAGTTTTGTCAACAAAGTGTCGACATCGAAATTTCTAGAAACCCGTTTCCGGGAATTACCGTAGGTACTTCCGAGTGACCTCGAAGTTATGTGCTATTATTATTACGTCTAGAGGAATCTGGAATGTTCGATCAGCTGGACTATATATAGCACCGTGATGCCGACGCAGAGTCAGTCTACACTCGACTAGCGATACGAAAACAGCGACAGTTAAGAAGCGATCTTAAAGAAGACCTACTGCGACAATTATAACTAGAACTTCGAGTACTACGTGAAGTAACATCTGTAGCGTTATTGTGTGTTTACAACACGGACTTCGTGGACATAAGGGAAGACTTCGGTACAACATCAGCCACGTTCTACTTGTCATTGCCTACGATCGACTGTACCTTCGTTGCTAATAAACTTCGTAACCCTTAACCGGCGTTTAAGTACCCCTAGCCCGTAACAATATGCATACAATTATTTGCACAGCGCGGGGATCGAACCCGCGCCTCCTTAAGCAGCAGCCGCGGTCGCTGCTGTTACGCCACGGCGGCGGAGAGTATACAGATGTTCAGATATATATTTTTAGACGAGAAACTGTCTCGCTTCTTAGAGAAAAGAAGCTATAATAACAAACTCATATAAACCTGACCAAAATAATAGCCTCGGTCCCATTTGTTAGACTTTTGAGGGCTCCCTCAACCCGTAATGACTGCCATTAGATATTCGTGTGGCAACCGGGACCAACGGCTTAACGTGCTTTCCGAGGCACGACCAGGCTAGTGCAAATATTCATGTTCATGCATACAAATATTTGCAAACCAAAATGTGAACCCCTTCTCTCCACTTGGTAAGTACCTAATCTTTTTGTCATCTTTAACGACACCCATGAGGGTTAGGACGCCATGTTCCAATATCTCGAATCCCAGGAAACGTTTTTCAACTGTTAATTAATTAGTTTCATTGGTAGGTTCATCCTATGGACAGATGGGCAGGGGTCTTCGATAACCGGCGATGCAGTTTTTACAAGGATTACTAGTTATTTATGCCACTGTCAAGCAATGATAGCTATTGTAATATGAGTGATAGTTCAGTACGAGTATTTGGTACAATAGCTGTTTGCGACAGTGGCATACAAAACTTTTTCTACGACCTTATACCTTATACAAAAAAAAAACCGTCAATGTTGTTGTTATAATCCCACAAATGAAAGGCAAAGGCAATTCATCCATCCAGCCGAATAACATGCGATGTTTAGTCGTGACGCAAATACGCGTGCTTGTTGGCATAATCATAAGTTGATTTTTTGATGCCATAGCCGTAAAAAAAAGCTTCATTGTAGTACGGTTTACCCATGTGGAAATGGTCATTGAAACACCACTTGTCAGGAATGAGTACCTACTATTGAGATATGACTTATGTATTAAGAAAATTACCAAATGGTCGTATGTGATAGGTAGGTATGGCCCACTACCGCTCACCGATTGGAAGCCTGTGCCCTTGTAGGGTAAAAGCCGGATAGTTGCTTCGGACGGATACATGCCTCAGTTTCAAATGCACTATGTTAGACGTATTGACAGTGTTTCTTTTTGATCATATTTAAAAGCGTCCCCCGCGCAGGCCTCAGTGCCGCGTAACGCGATGAAGTAAGGGCACGTGTTTTGTCCGTATGAGAAAACATCTTCCGCGGCGATACTTTGCTAGCGCCAGAATTATACCTATTGGTAGGTAATCTCTGTTAAATATTTTTATTACCTATTGATTGCGATTTCAGTCAAAAAAAAAATTTCTTTAAATGCATTAGAGAGACATTTCTTTAAATTGCACTGTTTATTAGGTATTATTATTGGTATATTGAATAAGTATGTTTTATTTATTTAAATAAAAAAGGGAAAGTATCCGTATCGAATCGGATAGTTGCCCTACTGTCTTTTGCGGATTGTTGCCCTGCGGCTACTATCCGTAACAATACATTTATTTTTTTCATTTGCTTTTACTATTTTTTCTATGAGTCTATTATTGTTATAAATAGAATTTATAATAACAATAATAATAATAATAATAATTTGCTTAGCACTGAATCCTCTAAGCACACTATTAGAGGATTCAGGTCTAGGCTATCGGTTGAGGAGAGGTGGTCAGGTTATATCGCACCTCCTCTACATGGATGACCTGAAACTTTTTGCTCACACCGATTCACAACTGAAGGAGCTACTGAAAATTACTGAAACTTTCAGTAGCTCCATCAGGATGGAATTTGGTGTGGACAAATGTGCGGTCATGCATGTAAAGCGAGGAGAGATTATGGAATCCGTGGGAACCCAACTCACGAGTTCCATAAACCTTAGAGCCCTCTCTGCATCCGAAACCTATAAGTATTTGGGTATGTCGGAAGCGTTGGGTATCAATGTTACTGACATGAAGCAATCATTGAAGGAACGCTTCTTTGGCCGCCTGAAAAAAGTACTTAATGGTCTTCTATCAGGCGGAAACAAGGTGCGCGCTTTCAACGGTTGGGTCATGCCGGTATTAATGTACTCTTTCGGCATACTCAAATGGACTCAAACCGAACTTGACGCCCTGGATCAGAGGGTCCGTACGCTGCTGACTGCAAATCGATTGCACCACCCACGGTCATCGGTTATGAGGCTGTATATCCCGCGAAAATGTGGAGGTCGTGGCTTTTTAAACGCCAAGACCCTCCACAATCGCGAGGTATGCAGTCTCAAGGAATATTTTCTAGAAACCGACGTGGGGATGCATCGAGATGTGGTTGCGGCTGACAAGGGCCTCACTCCGCTCTCCTTGGCTAAAGAGAACTGGCGTAAACCAGTAGTGCTTGACACAAATGATCGCTTGGAGGTATGGAAGAGCAAAGAGCTTCACGGACGCTTCTTTCGAGCCCTACACGGGCCAGATGTAGATTTTCAAGCGTCCGTAGCCTGGCTACGTTTCGGTGACCTCTTTGGGGAAACCGAAGGTTTTGTCTTTGCAATTATGGACGAAGTTATGATGACGAACAATTACCGGAGATTCATTGTGAAAGACGGCACAGTTGACATCTGTCGGGCATGTCACCGGCCGGGAGAACCAATTAGACACATTATTTCCGGGTGTTCTCGTCTAGCTAACGGAGCGTACTTGCATCGACACAACCTTGTAGCCAGGATAATTCATCAGCAACTTGCTCTTAAATACAACCTTGTGGAATCGGAGGTGCCGTACTACAGGTATATGCCCGACCCAGTTCTAGAAAATGGCCATATCACATTGTACTGGGATCGATCCATCATCACTGACAGGACTATTGTTGCCAATAAGCCTGATATAGTGCTGGTGGATCGATCAGAGCGGCGTGCAATGATTGTTGACATAACCATCCCACATGATGAGAACCTCGTGAAAGCTGAGAAAGATAAACAAATCAAGTATCTTGATTTGGCTCACGAGGTTGTCGACATGTGGGAGGTGGATTCAGCAATCATTGTACCGATAGTCGTGACAGCCAATGGCTTAATAGCCAAGAGCCTCGACCAACATCTCAGGAGGCTCTCGTTAGGCAGCTGGATCAAGGGTTTGATTCAGAAAGCGGTACTGCTGGACACGGCTCGCATCGTCAGGAAGTTCCTCTCTCTGGAGCCCTGACCGCCGGTAGCTTGGACCCTGTTCCCGATACCGGTGGGCTACTATTTTTTATATTTTTAAATGTTTTTTTAAATATATTTTTATGTACTTAGAAATATTTAAAAATATAATTTATACGTACATAAAATGGAATAAAGGAGATAATAATAATAATACCGTATTATAAGTAGCTATGTGCCCGACCCAGTTCTTGAAAATGACCATGTCACGTTGTACTGGGATCGGTCTATCATTACTGACAGGACTATTATTGCTAATAAGCCTGATATAGTAGTTATAGATCGATTAGCGCGCCTCGCAGTGATTGTCGATGTTACCATTCCACATGACGGGAATCTCGTGAAAGCTGAGAAAGAGAAACAAATGAAATATCTCGACTTGGCGCACGAGGTTGTTGACATGTGGAATGTGAACTCGGCTGTCATTATACCGATTGTCGTTTCGGCCAATGGTTTGATAGCCAAGAGCCTCGACCAACATTTATTGAGGCTCGCGTTAGGCAGTTGGATCAAAGGCCTGATTCAAAAGGCAGTACTCCTCGATACGGCCCGCATCGCGAGGAGGTTCCTGTCTCTGGAGCCCTAACCACCGGTGGTTGCTTGGACCATGAACATAAAACATGGTATACAAAGCTGTTAAAATATGAAATGAGCTCATGTTTTGCTTAAAACTAAGCATGAAAAATTATGATGAAATGTTACAATTTATGGTCCAAAAATTCCTTAACAGTATAAAAAACATTTTCATTTAGCCAGTAATAATTTAGTAGTAATTTAATTTTAAATACTCTACCATTTAGTTCTTTTAGTGCAATTGGTAATTTGTTAAATATACGTACCTACACACATAGCAAAACAGTTGTTATTGTAAGTATTTAGCATTTCTAGGCAGATCATCTAGAACTAGTATTTAACTTGAATTAATACTAAATAAAAGATTGTATTTAATAATAAAAACTGATTATTTAAATTAAAAGTTCAATTTTTATTTGAAAACCAACAGACGGGCATCTATCCTCACATTGGGCAAGTAGGTATCCCCCGAACCATTTTTAACGTTAGGCTACTATCCGCTTTAAGTATTAGGCATTTATCCTCTTTTTTAGAGGTCATATTAAACTGGATTTAGTCAAAATTTACAATACTTATATTTTTTTTATAAATTGGGTCAAATAGAAGATTAATGAACTATGTTAGAGAATACATTTTGAATTAAAAATGTATTGAGTACACATTTTTAAAAAAGCTTTTTAAAAAGAGTGGCAACTATCCGGCTTTTACACTAGTGGGAACTTATAAGCCAATATTATAATGACGGTATGATACATATTTTGTGGTTGCATACTATTGGTTCAAGAAAATATGGTCCGCGTTACAGAACCTCACTCAAAACTCAAGCTTTACTTAAATCTCGTTTGAAGTTATTTGATTGGTTGAAACTAGTTTTAAGTAATGTTTAAATTTTGAGTAAGGTTCTGTAATACCTACGGTCCTATGAGTATTGCAAGGGAAATCAACACCGACGTTACCAACATACCTATCTATCAACTGAATAAGAAGAACATAGACAAAGGATGTAAGTAGGTCACATGTATAGCATACTTTTTGTTAAAAAATACCGTAATACAGTTAATATTACCTATAGGTATAGGTAGTTACTAGATATAAATTCCATAAACTTAGAATTATAACAGTATTACGTATTTCACCCCCTAAAACTCCAAATCCCAATACACAAAGCCTTTTACATTTAATTCAGCAGAGGAAAAAAACAACCAGTTAATATTATCAGAGACATGCCTTTTCAACGGAGTGAAAAACAAAAGAAAATTCGTATAAAGAATTCAATCGAAATCGAATCAAGAATCCGTCTACCGTGCGTTGAAGCGAGATGGATAGATACGAAATGCAGTACGCCAGAGAAAGACGTGCATAGAGTTAATCCTATTGGCTTATACCGGGCGACGTTTGCCACGATTGGTCGCTGTGCCTTATTGAACTGTCACCGAAGACCGCGGTTTAGGGGGCGACCGGTAATTCGGGGGCAAACGTGGGGTGGATGGGGTATAGGGTGGCGGGGTAAAACTCGCAGTTTGGCGATTGACTTGTGGGTAGTTTTCGGGGTTCCTTTGGCACGAATTTCAAGCGGATATAATGTTAAAATTTTATTCTGTCTGCAATACCTAAGTTTGATGTTCTTGTTTTGTTTGATTCTCACCTACCTACCTACTTATTAATTTTAGCAACATTTTCACTCCCTATAATGTCTTTTAAAAAGAAAATTAATACTTGGCTGCAAACGCTTAATTACAACAAAACTGAAAGCTTATTGTTGACTCAATACAGCTCCCGTTAAACTTCATTCTATCATCATCACTCAAACATCGACACGAACATACCCTCGTTTGCTGTATAATCTTTTGAATTACATAATTATTTATTTTGTGTTTTCATTTTTGCATTTTTTTTTATCAATTTTCTTTCATCCCTTAATCTTTGTCATCTGTTAGTATACGTTTGTATTAGTTGTGACACGACCGTGTAGTCAGGAGGCCTGGAGACCTGTAACACAGGTTGTCCTAGTACAGGCCCCAGTTTCCACTACATCGTTATATCATATATACTTAATTTTGTGTCAAAATTATGTTTAATTATGTGGTGGAAAAATAAACGTTTATTATTATTATTTGTTTACTTGATGACAATAAAGACAGACTGTCCCGATTTCCTTGTTGACAGACTAAATTAATTTTAAGTTCAGTGTATCTTTTTCTTTCTACCTATTTCATTAAGAAAAGGACAGAAAATAACATTTTAGTTTAGTTCTGTCAAATTAAGATATTTCATAGACAGTGGCCCCGATTCCCTTGTTCACAAACTAAACTAAATTTAAGTTCGGTGCATCTTTTTATTTATTTTTCATTAAGAAAGGGGCAGAAAATAACATTTTAGTTTAGTTCTGTCAAATTAGTTCGCGCTTGACGTAAATTGATTTATTTTTGGTCGCCATGTTTATAAACGCGTCGAAACTCTCTATGATAATATCTTAATTTGACAGGATTATACAAAAATGTAATCTTCTGTCCTTTTCTTAATTAAATAGAAAGAAAAAGAACAAGAGAATCGGCGTCAGTTTCGACGTAGTTAAAAACATGGCGTCTAAAAATACGTCATTCGCTGACTAATTTGACAAGACTAAAAAAAACTGATAAATTATATTCTGTCCTATTTTTCTGTTAAATTTTTTGCGACTTATGTTAAGTAGTGATAACGCTGAAAAATAGTTAAATTGATGTTAGATACCATTTCTTAGTTGAAAGTAAAAAGTTCTGACTTCTGACAGAAAACTTCTAGGTAAGTAAGTATGTAACAAGTAAGTAAGTGTAAGTAGTAAGTAAGTGTTAACATTGCATCACCTCGCTCTACCGCCGTCATCCTTCCTATTCCTAAGTTTTTTAAGTGAATAGGCTTAATAAACTAGTGCGCTTAACACTCAACGATTGCATCACTGCTTACCATCAGGCGGGATTGCAGTCAAGCACTAGTTTATAATTATTTAAAAAAAAAAATGTTGACGATATGCTAAATTGAAAATTAAGTAAGTAGATAGGTACCTACCTACTAATTAGGTACAGATCATATATACATATAATTTTATATAAGTACGTCTGTGGTATAAATATTTTAAACCATAGGTACAAACAATTAATTTTAAGCTCCATAATTTATAATTGGGTATTCTTAAGCCCTGTCTCTATCCAAAAATATTGAATAAGTACGTATATTTTTTATCAAGTAACTACCGCCACGCCTTTAGCTATTTATTTATAACTTTTCAGTTTAGGTATCTTGAAATAAACATGGTTTAGATAATAAGTATACCTATCTACCTACCTCCGCATATGACATCAAAAATCACCCAATCTTGACAGTTACCTTTCGCGCCAAATCACGGCGCGCCCAATGGAAACGCGGGAACTGTTGACTTTTCGTCTATGACGGTTGTTTTCTGCGGGCAAAGGCATAATGCCACGCCCTGCGAAATGTGCGAACTCTTATTGGGTGATATCAAATATCACACAGTGTATGTAAAGGTATTTGTAGGAGTCAATGGAAAGTTGTGTCCCTTGGATATTTATTTAGATAAGATATGTCTATATTATATCTACCTGGGTACGATCCTTTTGTTTCTAAATAAAAATTTTTGTTTACTTAATATACTATTGATCGTAAGGAAAATGTATGAATAACTACCTAAGTGCAGGTATCTATACCATGCTATCCCATCCATGTGTTAGTATCCCATACAAATTTGGCACAGGCCCTGTCTTATGGCACAGTCTTGGCGATATCTATAGGTATTAACTAGTTTGTAGTTCCTAACGCTTTACTAGTTCACATTGCTTAAAGGGTTTAACGTTGTAGGTAATTACAGTTTGGCTACGGCTCTGCTGTGGCTTTTAAGATAAGTATATAATGTATCAATAGTAAATAGGTACTTTACCGGTATGTTTGTACAATCTAACCAAACTTTATCAATATGGAACGTTACTAGCAAAATTATGACGAAGAAGTCTCTAATATGACACTGAAGACGGATCGGTTGGCTAGATTGATCGAATGAGGTTCAAAAGAAAGAAAAAATGGTGACAGTATATTTTTCTACTCATTCTTATAAACTGCCAAAGTGTGCCAGAGGTGATAAAAAGTGGAAATTATATTCTTTGGTCAATTCTCTGCAACAAAATCGCTCAGGCTTAATTCTATTCAGTCAGAGAGAGATTTTATTTTCTCAGTAAAACACTGTGACAAAAATATAGACCATAGTCGCATAAAAACGAACCCGCACCAACTTAATTGTTTATATATACCTAAATCCGAACAACCGTTCCACGTTGTAATTGGAAAATGGAACGCTCAATCCGCGATAAAATGTACGACGGCATTATTCTAAACGACAGGGCCGACGCAACAGCAGCGTAATGCCACAAATTAAAGCTTAAAACGGCCGGTTAACAGCTGACCCAAAATCGAAGTGTCCCCCCGTCTGGGGGACAGAGTCAGACGCGAAAAGCAACGGGGCGGAGCCACGCCACGCCTTCAAGCTCACAGGCAATATCGCGTCAAAAGTTTCCCGGCCGTGGCATAACGCGCGCGGCTCTTGCCCGTCCGTGCTTAAAAAAATATAAACGTCAAAAGTGAAACGTCACGTGTCTAGCTGTCAAATTTTGGAGGGAATCCGTTGAGTTTTTTTAGTGTGAACGGTTTGAATTTTTGCCTGTATTATTTGAGATATTTGTTGTACGTAGCATTTTTTATTATTATTTATGTTTAACCTAAAATGTAATTGCAAAAGGATATACCTACCTACTTATAGCAGCACATCAATACTTCTCTTGTGCGTTTTAAGTTTAATTCTACTTTCAATTAATTAGGTACTTACCTACAGAGTAAAAACTCAGAGAAAGTTAAAAAAGAAAAAAAATATAGGTAATCAATTTTATTTGACCTCAGGCACATGCATTTAATAATTTTATTTAAACAAAGAGTAGGTATCGAAACTTTAAGGTAGTCACACTCAATCTAAAAATACACTAAGTAGGTACCTACCTATATTAAATTAACAGTAGAACCTCCTTTGTTTGATATTGTGTGATGTGTCCGGATTTTCTTCCTTCAAATGGTACATTTTCTTTAGCCACCATTAGTTTCCTTAACGATTTTCGATTCCTTAATTTCTTTAAACTTCTGATGTCCCTACGTAAACAACCGATAATCTAATCTGTACCCAATAATCTCAGGCGATGGTCTATCTCACAACTTCCTAACATGTAGAGATAGGATTAAAAACCCTTCCATTATAATTTGACGTCATCCAAATAGGCCGTGCCCTTGATAAATACCTACGTAGGTATATACCTATTTCGTATCGTTTCATTATTTTAAAACTAAAACCCAACTACGACAAAAAACGACGCTGAAAAAGTATAAAACAAGATTGTCAGAATACTGAACTGAACAAAGTTGCTAATATAGTTGCAAGTAAATGGACACAGTAGACTCTACCAAGATGCCTTCGTTGTAAATTGACAATAATGTCTTACGATACTATTCTGAAGTATGCAATATTCACTATTTAGAGATAAATTTTCATGTTTGGAAAACCGCAGTCACACGTTATGAAAGTGCTACGGTAGGTATATGTAACGTGTGACTACGCCTTTCCAAACATGAAAATTTATCTCTAGCAAAAATATTAGCAACTTTGTTTAGTGCAGTATTCTGAAAATCTTGTTTTATACTTTTTCAGCGTCGTTTTTTGTCGTAGTTGGGTTTTAGTTTTTTAACTTTTTATTATTTGTACTATTTTGGTGTTAAAGTGTATTTGTGGCGCATAATATTAATAAAAGTTAAATTGACGAACTAAAAACTAGGTATTTAATATACGACATTTCTTTTGACTTATGTATCGGCGTATAGTAATATGTAGAGATGTCCTATTTTACTATTTCGTAGCGCTTGGAGCGTAGCGCGTATAGCAACGGTTTTCCCGTATGAAGCTCCCGGTTTTTCGTAGTAGCGACGCACATTTGCATCGATGGCACCGAATGGGTCAAGAATTAGTGGATGAGGCCATTAGTATAAATAGATTGGATGTTTTTCTAACGGTGGTAGGCCATAACATCGGCTGCCGGCAGAAGTTACCACCCACCAGACAAAGTCTTGCCGCCAAGCGATTCGTCGTGTTCCACCATGATGTCTGGTGAAGCCGTACGGAGGACGCGTCTGAGCACTTTGTGTTGCGTTGTGTGGCGAGTACGATGCGCCAAATGTTGTTGTGTCGAGAGTTTGGTCGTGGAGAGTCTCCAGATCAATCTCCCTCTGGCGCAGCATCGTTGGTCGTGTTGGTCTTGGATTTAACATTGCATCACCTGGCTCAACTGCCGTCATCCTTGCTATTCCTAAGTTTTTTAAGTGAATAGGCTTAATAAACTAGTGCGCAGGCATCAAGGATTGCGTCACTGCTTACCATCAGGCGGGATTGCAGTCAAGCGCTAGTTTATAATTATTTAAAAAAAAAAAAAACTTATATTATGAGGACCTGGGAAGATTTCTTAATCTATCTAATTCTGCTAACGATCGACTGTCATGTGGATTTTTAAGTAATTTATTATGATCCAAGGCACTTATAAATAATCCCTCTATGGTTTTAACTCTACTGAGAGCGACATAGGCCTGTCCTTTAGCAAACAATGACTTTCCTAGATCTGTAACTTTTTTATCTAGAGTACAACCTTGTAATTTATGTACAGTACAACCCCAAGAAAGAATCAGCGGGAGCATTTTACGCTGAATTTGCCCAGAACCCCTCAAGCCGTCAAATTCAGTGAGGCAAGGCTCGATTTTGATAAGTCCGTTAGTATCTGCTTTTATGGATGCGTCGTCAAATTGTATGAGAACAGCGCTTGGCTGTTCTCCTGTTCCAACTGATCGCGCCGAAGAGCAGGCCATTCGAAGGCCTTCACCACTCCCATCGCTCCGTTTACCAAACCCTGGTTTACATTCAAATTTCTACGAAGCATTACTAGGGATTATGTACAAACATAAAGTACTCGTGAAGCTTCTTTCAGATGATACCAAATACGGTATATTTATTTTAATTTTGTATTAACATAGAACTTTTTGTCCGCTAGAGGGCGTAATACTAAATTTGGTGACAAGCTTTATAGCTCATAACCAACAGAATATCAAGGCAGTGGTCTTATTCTGATAAGTAGTAAAGAAGCTATCTATGAACGAAAAGATGTGAATTATATGCAATCAGCCCATGAATACAGGTAAAGTCACAAGCAAATGCTAGTAATATATATATATTCAAAATGTACAAGTTAAGCCCTTTCAAATGATACCAAACACGGCATATTTATCTTAACTTTATTTTTTTACTCTGTATATTTTGTCCGCTAGAGGGCGCCACGTTAGATTTTGTGAAACTCCATATAGCCTATAACCAGCAGACAATTAAGACGCTTCTAATGATATGTCATTTATCGAATTCGAATAAGTAGTTTAGAAGTTACGAGGGAACAGATGAACATACATACATACATACATACATACATACATACATACATACATACATACATACATACATATATACATACATACATACATACATACATACATACATACATACATACATAGCCTGTCAAAATCATAACCCTCCTTTTGCTTTGCCGTAGTCGGGTAAAAAGAGTGGGTTCTCTTCTCGACTTTATTCCATAGAAAACGGCCAATTGGACCATGCATCTAGCTTCTGATAATTCATAAGTAGGTACCTATGCCGCTACATTCATCTTTAAACTAATATATATGTAAAGCTGAAGAGTTTGTTTGTTTGTTTGAACGCGGTAATCTCAGGAACTACTGGTCCGATTTGAAAAATTCTTTTTGCGTTGGATAGCCATCAATCTAGGAAGGCTTTAGGCTATTGGACATCACGCTGCGACCAATAGGAGCGGAGCATAATTAATTCCACGTGAACGAAGTCGCTGGCAGCCGCTAGTGTGAAATAAAATCTTTTGATTTCGTACTAGTGTCGATAACATATTGCTAACACCTGTCACGAAACAATAACTAAAGAAATTTAAAGCTCCATTCAATTCCAATTTCTATCTTCTTTACTTAATACACACTACATACATTGAGACATAAAATAATTGAAATTTATCATAATCAGCCTATTTATTCATGAAAACATCATCATCATCATCAACCTTATATCGTCCCACTGCTGGGCACAGGTCTCCTCTCATACAGAGAAGGATTGAGCGTAATCTACCACGCTTGCTCTATGCGGGTTGGCGATTTCAGACTTATAAAGTCCAGGCTTCCTCCTGATGTTTCCTTCACCTTCAGTCATGAAAACATAATTAGCCTATAATGTTCCCACTCCTGGGACACAGCCTGTGACTCAGGAGAAGGCCTGTGTCACACAGGCCCCCTCTCGGTGAGAGGGAGTGGACCGTAATGTACCACGCGGGCCCAGTGTGGGTTGGTAGATGTCACATGACTTCCTCCTTAATGATTTCGTCCTTCTCTGTATGAGAGGAGACCTGTGCCCAGCAGTGGGACGAGTAAAGGTTGATGATGATGATGATGACATGACTTCAAAATTTCGGCTCTAGGACAAGCCGGTTTCTTCATGAAGTTTTCCTTCACCGTTTTGAGAGCAGTGGTGATGAAATTTTTTAAACATATTGAAAGTCGCTGCCGATACCACTAGGCCTCCGCTGCTCACCGTATTTATTCAGCCTGTACGTATTGCATGACATAAAGAGGCCTTTTCCTATGTGTCACATAATTCAGTCCTCTGCTATCGATGTTCAGTTCGTTTGGTAAGAGTCAATCTCATCCCCCATCTGCGCCTTGGTTTGCTGTGATGTCTAGCAATCAACAAAGATTCTAATGTTTCAATTAAATAGGACTTTGAACTCCTTCCGCTGCGATTAGATCAAAGCCTCAAACCAATCTCAATTAATAGCTTTTTGTGTCGCTAAAATTAAGTGGCAGTGGGCGGGGCATATTGCTCGTAGAACCGATGGCCGATGGGGCAGTAAGATTCGGGAGTGGCGGCCACGTACTGGAAGACGCAGCGTAGAGAGGCCTGCAATAAGGTGGACCGATGGATGCGGGCACCGCAAAACCGGTCATCGTGGAAAGCCTTGGGGGAGGCCTTTGTCCAGCAGTGGACCTTTAAAGGCTGAAGAAGAAGAATCATGGCATGCTTATTTCCGCCCGAGGATATAATTATTTTAGTTCGACTTACTTGCTTAAATATCCAAATATTCTAACAAAAGATGTTTCGCTTAGCTATAATTTTGCTTGTGTTAGCTACTTCCATATAGAAGTGTGTACCTAGACCTACCTACTTAATATGCAAAGGATCTGGGTAATTGTGTAACACGCTGTCAGTACCATTAGGTTTAATTTTGACAGTTCAACAACATTCATTGAGTTGTTTACGTTATTGAGCAAACACATTTTTCGATAATAAGAAGGAATGGATAAGCAATAGAGCAGAGTAATAGGTACCTACTCTCAATTTCTTTCTTTGGACTCAGTTGATTATATTGTTAGAACAATGAGATTTTAAAGGTTACAGGAATAGGGTGTTGCGTACCCGTGTACGCATCTCATTGTTCTAACAATAAAATCAACTTAGTCCAAAGAATTCGAGTCGTGTTAGCCTAGTGGTTAAAACACCAGCCTCTCAAGTATGAGTGTGTGTCTTCGATTCCATGTCAGGCAAGTACTAATGTAACTTTTCTAAGTTATATGTCGTTTCTAAGTATATCTTGGACACCAATGACTGATTACAAGGTGAAGGAAAACATCTTGAGAAAACCTGGACTCTAAGTCCGAAATCGCCAAACCGCATTGAGCAAGCGTGGTGATTACGCTCAATCCTTCTCTGTAGAGAGGAGACCTTGAGAAATTGAGGTCCATTGCTGGATATAGACCTCTCTCGATTAACGTCACGATTACCGGCCCTTCTGCATCCAGTCAGTCTTGCGTTTTTGGTCAGTCTTGCGTTTTTAGTGTCTCGTTGTCAACTTGTTTAAAATTTTTGAATTGTTACGGAAATAAAATTGTTTTCTTTTATGCCATAATTTATTACTACTTGGCTTATAATGTGTAACATTTGATTCCGCGTTCGTTGTCCTCATGAACACCTGAACAAATATTGACGGCAAATAGGTTATCATCGATGTTTTATACCAAAACACCTTATTTATTAATTATTTTTATATTATACTATTAACACCTTATTCAATAATTTGAACAAAAATCCAGTTCAGATTACATTCATGTAGAAGTAGCTCTTGCCCATGACTTAGTCCGCGTCAATTTCTGTTATTATGATCGCGATTAAGAACTTATATTTGATATTTTTGGCTAACTTGTCCCGTTTACTCAACGCACTCAACGCAAGCCCTCTCCTTCTCCTTCAGCCTATAGAGGTGGACAAAGACCTCCCCTAAGGCTTCCCACATTTAGGGGGTTGCCATAATCCCCACGCTTGGCAGGCTGATTGGGGATCGCAGTAATTTGATATTCCACAGGTAAAGCGCTTCCCTGGTGAGAGTTCCCTTAGTCGCCTCTTACGACATCCACCGGAGGATACCTATGGGTTGGCACTATTCTAAACCCGGTACCACACGGGGACCGGAAGCCTTCAAAAATACATAATTTTCCGTTTTTGTTTTCATATTTTCCACTGATTCCTCGTTCTTATTGGTCGCATCTTGATGTTATACTAGCCTACAGCTTTTCTCGTTAAATGGAGAACTTGCCTTATTATTAATCAAAGTATAAACGGTGATTTATGCTCTAACTTTTAAATAAATACCGCGCAATAGATACTGACAAAATATAGGAGGCAATTGGCAAAAACTCGTGTGCGACGATAGCATACAAAGCATGTCGAATCTAGCTTATTTTTTTTTACATGTTAATATATTGAAGAAACTAAATCAAACATAAGATTAAATATATTCATTCAGAAGGTTTCTATATCACCGAAGACGTTAGAAAAGGTTTTGCAGAAGACCCTACTTTTATAGTAGACTAAGTAGAAGCGATTTAATTTACTTAAATAAAATAAAAATATATGCATAATTAAATTTACTTTTAATTATTTAACTACCTATCTATAAAACAGGAACATTTGCGGCAGCTGCGGACACGATGACCGTAAAAATATGACTTGCTCCCCCATTCCTGAAGCTGGGTAAGCCTATCCAAAAAGATCAGAATCAATTCGAACTAGTAATTCCTAAGATTAGCGAGTTCAAAGAAACAAAATCTTCAGCTTTATAATATTAGTATTGATTAATAATCAGCTTACCATTAAGTACCCTAATTGCGTAACACTTTCCTTTACAATCTGAATGGGTTTGAAGGATAAGTATTTCTAATTTATTTCTTTATGTGTTAGAAAAATTGTCTGCTGAACTACAATCATGAACTATCATAGAAATCTATTCTGAAATCCATTGCCATTTCTGCTCTTTTTGTGTTCCGCAATCCCCCTAGTTTGTCTGGAGTTTTCAATTAAAGCAACATCGGCTGCCGGCAGAAGTTACCATCCACCAGACAAAGTCTTGCCGTTAAGCAATTCGTCGTGTTCCGGCATGGCGTTTGGGAAGCCGTGCTGGGGACGGGTCTGAGCAGTTTTGTTACGATCTGCCAAATGTTGTTGTGTCGGGAGTTTGGTCGTGGAGGGTCTCTTGATCAACCTCCCTCTGGCGCAGGTTCGTTGGTCGTGTTGTTGGGTTTAACATTGCTTCACCTCGCTCAACTCCTATCCTCCTTCCTATTCACGCAGGTTTTTGGAGCGAATAGGCTCTTAATAAACTAGTGCGCTTTACCATCAACGATTGCATCACTGCTTACCATTAAGCGGGATTGCGGTCAAGCACTAGTTTATAGTATGTAAAAATAAATGTATAGCTACCCGACTTTTTAGAAATTTTCCACATGCTGTATTTATGAATTATGAATGGTAGTTTCTTCTTTATACCCATTAGACAGAATATTTTTAATTTAAGGCACTAATCCAGTAGGTACTTACATACTATTAATAAAGGTACTTATTCTAAATAGCCTAATCCTTTTCCACAATAGTACCTAGTTAGGAATCCAGTGTCTCGTCGAATCCAGCTCGGCTGTCCGGGAAGCTACGCCCACATCGTTTCATCTTCCAAGATATCACAGTATCTTAAGACTAAAGTCTTTGATCTGTGTGAGTTGCCAGTGATGACATACGGGTCTGATTCGTGGTCGCCCACAATGAGCCTCATACGAAGGCTCACGGTCATATAAAGAGGCGATGGAAAGAGCTATGCTCGGAGTTTTTCTGCGCGATCGAATCAGAAATGAGGAGATCCGCAGAAGAACCAAAGTCTAAAGTACATAACCAGAAAATCTGACTTTTGATTGTACGAAAATCCTATACAATGCGAGGTCAAGAGATTTATAGCTTGACTAGCTTTCCGCCCGCGGCTTCGCCCGCGTGGAGTTCGGTTATATCGCGCTTTTTAAATTTCCCTCGGAACATCAAATTTTTCCGGGATAAAAGGTAGCCTATGTTCTTTCCCAGGGTCTAAAGATTGTCTGTGCCAAATTTCATCAAAAACGGTTGAGAGGTTTAAGCGTGAAAGCGTAACAGACAGACAGACAGACAGAGTTACTTTCGCATTTATAATATTAGTATGGATATGTACAGGTATAGGTATATCCTTATATGCAATTGCTTTAACACTAATATAACTAACTACAGCTTTAAAAATCTGTAAAAATAAAGAGAAAACTATGAAACATCTCATCTTGTAAGGCGTGAATTAACAGCCAGTGATATAAAAGTGAATTTTCGGTACAAAGTAGACTTGAACATGGAAGTGGCTCAAACTCCTCTACAGCTGACCCAAGATCATTCAGACGGGAGGATGACAGGTAAGAATATTTATTAACTAGCTATTATCCGCGACTCCGTCCGCGTGTTGATATAAAATAAGCGCCTGTTAAAATAATGGGAGCAATATGTACGTCCACGTTTGCCCCCGTTTTCGACATGTTTTGTTACTGCTCTGCTCCTATTGGTCATAACGGGATCTTATATAGCCTATGTCCTTTGTCAGCCTCTAGCTAGACTGTCAGTGTACCAAATTTCATAACAGTGGGTTCTGTAGTTTGGGCGTGAAAGCCGGACAGACAGACAGACAGAGATACTTTCGCATTTATAATATTAGTATAGGTTATTGGTACATTTTTTTTAGGTAAAGGTAAAAAATATCAGCCGTCCGTATCGATTTATCAGGCTTATCTACGTTTGCCGTGCCGTTATTGCCTTCGGGTTGTGGAGGTCAGACGGCAGTCGCTTCACCGAAAATATCGAAGTTTCGCCAAAATCAGCAGTTAAGACTGGTAAAGCGAACCCCAGACTCCATGACAGCCTCCGTGGCGTAGCGGTAGTGAACGCGGCCGCTGCACAAGGAGGCGCGGGTTCGTTGCCCACGCGGTGCAAATATTTATATGCATGAATATTTGCACTGGTCTGGTCGTGCCTCGGAAAGTACATTAAGCCGTTGGTCCCGGTTGCCATACGAACATCTAGTGGCAATCGTTATGGGTTGTTGGATTGGAACCCTCAAAAGTCCAATAATTGGTCTAACTGCAATGCTTCGATATCGCCTTCGGGTTGTGGAGGTCAGACGGCAGTCACTTCACGGAAAAATATCAAAGTTTAGTCAAAATCAGCAGTTAGACTGGTGAAGCGGACCTCAGACTCCAAAGCTGCAAAAGTTTCGGATGCGACTGGGATTAATGCTGAGATAATGATGATGACATTCATATAATAATAATTAGATTATTAATATTATTAGTATTGGTATAATTTTGGAGATAGTTACATACTTTTGGCCCGATAATTCTCTTGTAACGTATTCAAAAGGCTGTAATACAGCTGTAAGCTGGTTTTCATTTCCACAGCACTTGGCAAATTTGGAGCTACTACAATCTCAATTACAATTTCTATTCATGATTGAATATTATAATAATGTGATGCTAGTTTATTTCATACCCAGTCATTTTGATTCGATATCGAATATGTATCACAAAATTGAATCGATTCAATAAATGCTTGGATCGAATCAAAAGTATAGAGTACCTACTCCTATCCACTAGTATCGGAATATCCCTAGGTAATGGTATCCTACCTAAAATAAAAAATATGTAAATAATAATATTGTAACAAAATAATGACTAAATGTAGCTTTCCTTATCGTCTGCGGTCCAAGACAAAAACATATTATACAACGTGTAACATAAAGTGTATATACATAACAAAGGCATGGCATCTTTACATGATATCAAACGATATTGGAAGGGTTTTTTAATCCTATCTCTTTATGTTAGAAAGTTATGAGGAAAAACACCGCCTGTGATAGGCTACTAATGGGCTACTATCATACTAGTCGCACAGAGATATTGAAGACATTTATCGGATTTTGGCAAGTAACGTGACGGGTAACGAGTAGTTATTAACGTATGTAGTGTGCTGCCACGTTTGTTATGATTCGATTTTAAGAAACACACGAAGCCCAAAATTAGGTACTTACCAATTTTTTGAGTATTTTATTTTGAGTTTAAACCCTTCCGATATCGTTTGATATCATCTAAAGATGCCATGCCCTTGGTATGTATATACCCTTTTTGTTACACGTTGTATATATCGTTCTTCAGGTCTTAGTCTATTCATATGCCTATTATTTTTACAACTTCATAAAAATTCGTTTAACCGTTTTAGTGTGAAAGCGTCGGTAAGTAAGAAACAACTTACAAATATAAAGAAAATCTAAACTTTCCTTTTTAATATTAGTTTAGATAATGAGGACAAATCATACAATTAATTTTAAACTAATATAATACCTAGTTGTGCGTATTTAATGCCTACGCAAGATGAGAGTCTACCTTTTGAAAGCCCGACGGCGTCGGCACTCGGTTTGTCCGAGTAGGGAGAGTACCTATAGTTATAATATTTGTTAAGTCCATAGTGGCTTGCTTCCATGCCATCATCAGCACTTTACGCCTTTTATATAAATAACAAATTAGCTTACCATCAGGCGGGATTGCGGTCAAGCCCGCAATCCCGCCTGATGGTAAGCACTGATGCAATCGTTGATTATAAAGCGTGCTAGTTTATTAAGAGCCTATTCACTCTAGACAATTAAATTGTACATAATCCCTTTAAAAAAAATCACTTTATTCAGAAGCGAATTAAATTCACGACAAGATAAAAGTCGCGATAAAAATCTTAAGATCACGCATTTGTAGAAAAAAAGTGATGAAATATGACATAACTCCAAAGTGAACGTACTTTATTACCTATGCAGATAGGTAATAAAGTACGTTCACTTTTCGTAAGTTATCTTTATATCATCACATAAGCTTTAAGGGGTAAGCTATCAACCAGGCCCAAATTCATATTAATATTTTAATACAAAATCATCTAAATAGATAAGCAATAAAGCTCCAACTTATTCACTGTATAGACAAAGTAACCCGACAGATAATATTTTACCGGCATTTCCCGCGCTTCGGCCATACTTCTAGTAATATTTTTTTCAACAAGCAAAGGCAACATTAGTATTCAGACCCATACAGCCAGTAACTCGGGGGTCTATTTGACTGATTTTCAGCCTCTCCATGATTTGCCACTTTACCCGGTCAGATTGCACGCTGAATACAAAATAACCAATACTGCGAAGGGGGATTTGAAATTTCATTTTCGCATAATGGCGTCGCGTTTTGAATATTGGGTATTTTATTAACACTGTGTGTGTATAGGATAATTTTGTGAGCGAGGAATGTAATGGACTTAGCAATTTTGTTTGACAATTTTAGCGCTGATAGATTAGGTTGAAGTTGGTTACTTTTGGGAAAGTCTGGTCTTTAGAGGTATCAGGTCTTTTGGGTTATACAATATGTAAAAAAAACTCTGTCCGATCCGTGAAGATATTGTTAGATATCGATAACTGATTCTACTAATGCCTACATAGCCGTGCTAAACGTAAAAAAAAATTCCCCTAAAAAAATAAATATTATTTCGCAAAAAGAGGTAACTTAAAACATGTGCGGTAGGCCATACAGGCGAGGGCGAAGAGGGGCGGGGCACGCGGTACGCGGTCGCATCGCTATTCGCTCAGAATGATACCGTCAAAAATAATGTTGTCACTTTTTAAAAATTACCAAATTATGGGGAAGTTGGAATTAATTCGCGGGAAAAAAAGATTATTTTCAAATTAACTAGTATTGTGACTATGATGATTATGTAAAATTTCATATTTTATTTGATCATGTGTTTACCTAACCATTACTATCCTTACGGGTCGGACAGGGTTTTCTTAACATATTGTATATTATAGGTGTTTGACATAATAAACAACATACTTAGGTCTATTTCTTTGTTTTATGTACTAGATAGTTACATAAATAAATAATCAAATGCATTTGTTTCTCTTTTAATCTACATGTTCCTCATGTCCAACCTATCTTGTCCCACTACTGGGCAAAGATTTGCCTCATATTTTCCAATTTTCTTTGTGGTGTGCTTTCTCTATCCAATCAATCGGGTAGAAATTAGTCTAATTCGTCAAGCCGCTTTTTGGCCTTCTTCGATGAAGACGCCCGTCTTCAGGCACCCACTTTGATCAGTTTGGTAGCCTCCGTGGCGTAGCGGTTGCGAAGGCGGCCGCAGTGCAAGGAGGCGCGGTTTCGATCCCCGCGTAGTGTAAATATTTGTATGCATGAATATGAATATTTGCATGGGTCTGGTCGTGCCTCGGAAAGCACGTTAAGCCGTTGGTACCGGTTGCCATACGAATATCTAATGGCAGTCGATACAGGTTGTTGGAGCCCTCAAAAATCTAACAATTGGTCTAATCCTAATGCGTCGATGTCGCCTTCAGGTTGTGGAGGTCAGACGGCAGTCGCAAAATCAGTAGTTAGACTGGTAAAGCGAACCCCAAACTCCAGAGTTGAAAAAGCTTCGGAGATGAAATGATGATGATGACTTTGATCAGTTTGGCCCATCTGTCTTAAATGGTGCTATAGGCGTTTTCACTTACTTCAAAAAGGTACGATTCTCGACGGCTCCGTGTTCCCCCTTAATTCAATTTACTAATAAGGTAAGGATTTCATTGAAATCCGACGGTACGGTTCCTGTATATGACAGTGAAAATTGTCGTTTGGTACCCACCCACCACCACCCATCACCCATTGGGATGATGCTCTACGAGTTGCTTAAATGACGATAGATTGTCTTACTGAATTGAACTATGTAGGTATTATACTTGTAATTTATTATAGAGAAAAACGTGTTACAGATCACATAAAGTGATAGGTAGGCCGCCTATTGTATGTTTGATGTATTTTATGGCATTTTTTGTAAGTATATGCGAAACCCGAAACACGTGTCCAGTATTTTTACACAATTACGTACAATATATTTCTGCATCGTTCTCACACGGTTGATTTCAACATGAATGATGTAATCAAATATTTGTAACAATAGCTTGAAAATTTAAAAGAGTATCCATGGAGTTTCTTGCCCGTTCTTCTCCATAGGTACCTACTCTTTGGAATGGGTGACTAGCTTCACCTTACTGACTGAACGACCTTCTGACAATTCAAAAGTGCCTGTAACTAGTTTATTTGAAATAAATGCTTTGATTTTGATTTTATGTTAAGAAATTATTTACAAAATTTCTAAAAGCTATCATGAAAAATCACAAAGTTATGAGCTTGTTATGTTATCTGGTTGTCCTTACAAAAATATGGACAACGCGCCGCCTGCCGGCTCGGGTCTACAAAGACGCGGCGTAGCCGCGTAGCGTACTACGATCCGCTATGAACTGTGTTGAGCGCTAGGTAACTACACTGCGATATTTTAAAATATATTTGGGACAAAATATAACATGGTGTAAAAACGATTGGAATCGATTCAGTTGCTTATTCTGAACAAACTGTATTCAGGTTTCATATAAAGAAGAAATAACGTTGTATACAATATGTAAAGAAAACCCTGTCCGACCCATAAGGATAATAAAGGTTAGGTAAACACTTGACCAAATATAATATAAAATTTTACATAATCATCATAGTAACAATACTAATGAATTTTGAAATAATCCTTTTTTCCCGGGAATTAATTCCAATTTCCCCGAAATTTGGTAATTTTTAAAAAAGTTACAACACCGGTATTATTATAAGCGAATAGCGACGCGAACACGTCACAGGTGCCGCGTGCCCTGCCCCCCGCCGCCCGCGGAAGGGGTTGCTTATCGCACATGTATTAAGTTACCTCTTTTTACGAAATAATATTTATTCTCTATCTATCACCACGCTTGCTCAATGCGGGTTGGCGATTTCAGACTTAAAAGTCCAGGTAAATATCGAAACTTATCCTGGTGAAATTGTGCAGCTAGTTGTTTATATACAACGAGAGCCTTTGTGGCGTAGCGGCAGCGAACGCGGCCGTTACGCAAGGAGGCGCGGGTTCGATCCCCGCACTGTTCAAATATTTGTATGTACGAATAGGAATATTTGCACTGGTCTGGTCGTACCTCGGAAAGCACGTTAAGCCGTTGGTCCCGGTTGCCATACGAACATCTAATGGCAGTCGTTACGGGTTGTTGGAGCCCTCAAAAGTCCAACAATTGGTCTAGCTGCAATGCTTCGATATCGCCTTCGGGTTCGATATCGCCTTCGGGTTGTGGAGGTCAGACGGCAGTCGCTTCACGGAAAATGTCGAAGTTTCGCCAAAATCAGTAGTTAGACTGGTAAAGCGGACCCCAGACTCCAAAGCTGAAAAAGCTGCGGATGCGACTGGGATTAACGCTGAGATGATGATGATGATGAGTTGTTTATACAATATGTAAAGAAAACCCTGTCCGATCCGTGAAGGTAATGTTAGGTATCGATAACTGATTCTACTAATGCCTACAAAGGCGAGTAAAACTTAAAAAAATCCAAAAAAAAGTTACATGCCTATTTCGCAATACGTATGTAATATTTTTGGGTTAATACATGTGCGGTAGGCAATACATGCGCGGGCGAAGGGGGCAGGGCACGCAGCACGTGCTCGCATCGCTCATAATAATACCGTTGAACATGGTGTTGTCACTTTTTCAAAAAATAACAAATTTGGGGAAATTGGAGTTGATTCGCGGAAAGAAAATTCAAAATTCATTAGTATTGTTACTATGATGAATATGTAAAATTTCATATTTTATTTGGTCATGTGTTTCATCATAAACCTTTTTATCGTCCCACTGCTGGGCACAGATCTCCTGTCATACAGAGAAGGATTGAGCGTAATCACCACGCTTGCTCAATGCGGGTTGGCGATTTCAGACTTAAAGTCCAGGTTTCCTCAATTTTGTTGTTTGTTCATGTTTTTCTTCACCTTCAGTCATAGGTGTCCAAGATATACTTAGAAAGTACATATAACTTTAGAAAAGTCATGGGTTTACGTAACCTTTATTATCCATATGGCTCGGGCGGGGTTTTCTTTAGTAGAATTGTAAACAAGTATCTCGGTGCTAGTATCCGTTACCAGTTCATCAACTTCTGTTCCACCAACAACCAACCATTCCACGTTTAAATCAAAAAAGGCGTTCAACAAAATCCGTTATTCCACCGGCGCGGGTACTTCTAACCTACCCTACAGGGTGGGGGTGAAATTAATCAGACGGGCTCAAGGGCTGCCGCGTCAAAAGAAAACCAAATAAAACGGCAAGCGACAAAGTTTCTACTGCTAAGAGATAAGGAAGGAATGGAGACGAATTTTATATCAATGCGCTTTTATTTCTTTGATGAATACTTCTTTAAATGTTATATGCTTGATCGTGATCTCGCTTAATGGTAAGCAGTGATGCAATCGTTGATGGCAAAGCGCACTAGTTTATTAAGAGGGAATTCTAGTGGTGCTTTCTCTATACTAACGTATTCCGCTGTTTTCTTCGCGGATAATGCTTTTAGAGCAATTTTTTTTTCTACAATTTTACACCGTGATTATACATGCCCCTATCATTTGATTTTTTCCGAAACTTAATTAATAAAATAAATACGATACTTCAAAATCGCGAAAAATTACCTAATTTTACCGTGATGTTCAGATGACTGTTAGACAAACGTGATAAGTTTTTGACAAAAAAGAGAATAATAGAAGCATAGGTATACTTTTCCTCTAAATTTTGGTATAAAATAATGTCGTGTTTTGAATAAGAAAACTGCGGAATACGAAACGTCTTTTGGTCAATGTTTTTGTAGGTAAAATCAGCCTGAGCTGCAACTGTCTTTTTCGCACTTTACCGGGAGAGGTTGGAAGCAGCGCGACGGCAATAGTTTCTTCAAATACCTATTTTCCAAATTCCTCGGCACCAGAGTCTCCTCTTAAGAGCCTATTTACTCTAGCCTTGAAGACATTTAAATTGTAATCATACGGGAAGACCGCCTGGGGCATATTGCATTTACCAAACAGTCACGAGTATAGGGGAAAAAGGGGCGATAGGAGTCAGCGGGCAATGGTGGTCAATGTAAGCACATCCAAACGAAAGAAATTAAACAAGCGAATGTCGACTTAAACGATGCGTCACGTGACACCTTGCGGCCCCCCGATCGCCCGTTCAGTGCGCATCGGTCGTTTGCGGAGGAAGGTTCTTACACGTTTTGGCGCGCTTTCGATATAATTTTACGAGTGCACAAAATAACCGGTGAGTACAATATTACAGCAAATTTGACTATTTAATGTAACATATTGAGTAACTGTAATCTTAAATTATATATTTTGAAATTGTTGAAGGTGTTCTAACGTCAGGTTATGTTTTTATGATTTTTTTTTCGCAGTAGATATAATTGGGCAATGAGAGTCACTGCGATTCGGGCAATGGGAGTCAACTCTCATTGCAAATTTCACGATAGAGTAGATTACTTATGAATTGCAATTTTATTTCAGATATGCCAAAAATACGACCCAGAAACACCAATAAGGCGCAATGGACGTCTGAAACTTTAGAAAAAGCCAAATAACTGGTGAACCAAGGCCAGTCTATTAGATCTGCGGCTAAAGTCATGGGTATTCCTTTTTCCACTCTCCAAAAACGGCTAAAGCAACAAAATCAATCAGAACCACGTCTCGGAAGACTTCCTGTTTTTACACAGGATGCAGAAAAGATCTTTGCAGATCGCATAAAATACTTATCTTCAATTTTTTATGGAGTCACAGCTATACAAGTAAGAAAGGCAGCATACCGATATGCAGAAGAGCTTCAAATCCAACACACATTTGACCAGAGTGCCCAAATGGCTGGACGTGATTGGCTGGAAGGATTTCTGAAAAGAAATAATATATCTATTCGCAAACCAGAAGCCACAAGTATCAACAGAATAACTGCTTTTAATAAGGAAGAAGTCCAACTTTTCTATAAACTATTGGGAGATCTAATGGACAAATATAAATTCACCCCAAAAAATATCTATAACTGCGACGAAACCGGTATTTCTACAGTACAAGATCCTGGTAAGATATTAGCTCCCAAAGGCATGAAAAGGATCGGTTCCATAACAAGTTGGGAAAGAGGAAAAAATATCACACTATTATGTGCCATGAATGCTACTGGCGGTTTTGTTCCTCCTATGTTCATCTTCCCTAGAAAGAGGATGACTCCGCAGCTCGAGAAGGATGGTCCAGCAGGAGCTATATACAAAGCTCAGATAATGGATGGATTAACGAAAATCTATTCTTTGAGTGGCTGCAACACTTCGCTAATCATGCCAAACCATCCTCACAGGAGCCAGTTTTACTGATTCTTGATAATCACGCCAGTCACACGTCTTTAATGGCTTATGATTTCTGTAAACAAAATCACATTCATATGCTATCACTGCCTCCGCACACATCTCACAGGATGCAGCCCTTAGATCTCACATTTTTTGGGCCACTCAAAGCTTCCTACAAAAAAGAATGTGATTTATTTTTAAAGAATCGTCTAGCAGAAAAAATAACTCCATGTGACGTAGCTGCAATATTAAACAGAGCATATTCAACTGTGGCTTCTATCAACAAAGGTGAATCAGGATTCCGAGCGGCAGGCATTGTCCCATATAACCCCGACCATTTCACCGAAGAAGATTTTACCGCAGCTGAAGTGCTAGCTCAACCTGCTGTTATGGTTCAAGATTCATCCATGGTTATACCTGCATCTTCTTCAGTTAATCCAATGACAACTACATCTTCTGATGAAATCATTCTAGCTCCATCGACATCATCTGCTACCATAGATCCTGTGCCATCGACGTCACCTGCTACCATAAATCTTGTGCCATCGACATCATCTGCTACCACAGATCCTGCGTCATTGGCATCATCTACTACAATAGATACAAGGCTGCTTAGATCACCCACAGTAATGAATATAACGCCATCCACCTCTTCCGGTACTATACAATCAAACATCGCAAATCTGCTTCCATTTCCAACCCAAACAACTCGTGAAAGACCCGTAAGGAAAGGACAAATGAAGCAACATGCAAAGATATTAACATCAACACCCGTTAAAGATAGTCTCACAGAAAAAGAAAATAAGAAAGCAACAAAAGCAGCAAAAACTGTAAAAACTCCTAAACCATCAAAAGGAAAAAATGCAACACCGAAAGCTAAAGGAATACAGATAAAACAAGTGGCAAATAAGGCCAAAAGGCGCGTGCTGCAGGAGTCAAACAGCTCTTCGCAATCAGACATCAGTCTTACCAAGATTTGCGATGACGATGAAGACGATGATTTAAATAAATGCCTCGTATGCGGTGAATTTGGTCGCAATGACGAACTATGGTACAGGTGCACCTGTTGTGGATTGTGGGCACACCAAGACTGCACTGGGTTGGATTCACCACGTGGATATGTGTGTGATAATTGTTAGAGGGTGGTCTGACTACCAATGTCCGCTTAGTGACTATAATTACCCTCATGTGCAGACAATTGCGGTCAAAGCTGATTTTTTTAAAACAAATAATTGCTAGTAATTTATCATTCCAAAGGTAATGAAACTAATTGAGACTGATAGTTTAATAATAATGCTATCGTAAGTGTTGATTTTCATAAAGTTAGTAATATTAATATATATATAAAGTAATATTTTGTGTTTTATTTAATTTCCTGCTTATGTGAATCCCATTACCCCTTTTTCCCCTATGTACGGACGACAGCAGGTTAAGCTACTCGAAAGTGTCAAATATTTCCAATCAACCTTGAGCCCTAATGCTTTAGAGATAAAATGGAAGATCTAATAAAGAAATCTGACAGATTGTAATAGCTTGATGTAGGTACTGTTGTCTCTACATATACAACGTTATTTTTTGATTATGCGAAACCTGAATATAATTTGTTCAGAGTTATATTTTTCCCAAATACATTTAGAAATTGTTGCAGAGTCGTTACTGAGCGGTTACGATAGATCATAGTACTTCCGCCGCGCGCCACAGCTGACGCCAGAGGTCAACGCACCGCGCTTGCCCGGTGCGGAGCTTTGACCATAGTTTTGTTGGGACAACCAAGTAGAATAGCAAGCTCATAGCTTTGTGGATGTTCATTCTATCTTTTACAAATTTTACTTAAAAATACTGGACACGTGTTTCGGGTTTCATATATACAAAAAAGTAATGTAGTATACAGTATGTTAAATAACAGAGGGCGTTCCCTTAAACTGGTTAATATATATCATTAATAGATTAAAATAAAAATATCAGCATAGAAAAATAAGCATAAAAAAATCCGAATAAAAAAAAATTCTAATTGGAAATAAATTTGAAACCTCCTGTTTTAAATCAAAATAGTAGTCGTCATGTATAAATAAATTGCGACGTTGCCGTCTTTCATGTTCGCGTGTGCAGTGTGTTTCTTTTACATGTCAATTTAAAATTTTTATTGAATATTTTCATATTGGAAAAAATTTTAAAACATTTTGTTTTCGAATGGAAATATTTTTTTTAGCATATATGTATGCTATACTACTTCGGGTTAACGGGAACGCCCTCTGTTAGTTAACATACTGTATATTTATTTATTTTGTTTTTTTTTTCTTTGTTTTTTAATAAACTTTGCCCCACACTAGTAGTTTAACATTTTAACTTACATACACAAAGGCTAGACCCGAAACAACTACCATGTAGGCCATGCAAATATTCGTTCCGTGCGGGAATCGAACCCGCGACACGCAACGCAGTAGTCGCCTCAGCCACTGCTCCAACCTTGTCGTCAAATACCATGGAAACTTACACTTTATTACACGTCCTCATCATCATCTTCATCAACCTTTTATCGTCCCACTGCTGGGCACAGGTCTCCTCTCAAACAGAGAAGGATTGAGCGTAATCACCACGCTTGCTCAATGCGGGTTGGTGATTTCAGAATATACAATATGTAAAGAAAACCCTGTCCGACCCGTAAGAATAATAAAGGTTAGGTAAACACTTGACCAAATATAATATAAAATTTTACATAATCATCATAGTAACAATACTAATGAATTTTGAAATAATCCTTTTTTCCCGGGAATTAATTCCAATTTCCCCGAAATATGGTAATTTTTAAAAAAGTTACAACACCGGTATTACTATAAGCGAATAGCGACGCGACCACGTCACAGGTGCCGCGTGCCCTGCCCCCCGCCGCCCACGGAATGGGGTTGCTTACCGCACATATATTAAGTTACCTCTTTTTGCGAAATAATATTTTTTTTTAGGGGATGTTTTTTTTTAAGTTTTGCCTTTCTTTGTGGGCATTAGTAGAATTAGTTATCGATACCTAACAATGCCTTCACGGATCGGACAGGGTTTTCTTTACATATTGTATAAGTCCAGTCCTTCTTTATTACATGTATGTCGTATATATTTCTTTCACAATTTTCTAGTTGATACCGGTTAGCCAGCCTCGCAGAAATGTTGTCATATGAGCAAATGAAGCCTTCTGTCAAAAAATAGCACATAAAAATTCCCAACCTCTACAAACCGACTCAACATTTTCCCCTGCGCGCAGTAAGTGGCATTCTAACACAAACAAACATTGATTTATCCTGAAACCCTGGATTTAGGCGTCGCTTCCTCTTTCCCGCTGACTTCCAATTTCGGGCCCAGAAGTTTTTATATGTCTTATAAAATTTTCTTTTATGGCCCTCGGCTTTCGTGTTGCCGAATGTATTGTGATATAAATCGGTAAATTTGCGGGGGCTTCAGTTTTCGGCTGTGGAATTTTTGGAGCAAGAAATCTCGAGTATAAGTATTGCTCAAAGATTTTGCCAAGGAATTGGAGATCACTGAATGGTAATGAATGAGTGGATAGACGTGGCCGGGACAACTTTGGCGGACGATGATGATGAGTTTTTGGGATAAAAGATGAATGGATGACTGAATGGTAATGAATAGGCTTACTTAGTAGGAGGAAGCCAGTTTACGAAGACAGATGTTTCGGCGTAGAATTGTTGAGCATAATTTTGATTTTGTGTTGGTAGACAATTGAATTTTCAATTGTGACTCCAAAGTTACTGCTGACTTTATTTATATGTGTTGGTAGACAATTGAATTTTCAATTGTGACTCCAAAGTCACTGCTGACTTTATTTATTTGTGTTGATAGACAATTGAATTTTCAATTGCGACGACAAAGTCACTGCTGACTTTATTTATTTGAGTCAAAAATCAATAAAACAAATGAATTTGACAGCAAGTTCACAGACAGCTGTTTCAAATGCAATACAAAATTGATTTAAGATTAATATTCTTATATTGAATCATATTATGAGCATATTATGATCATCAACTTCAAAAGCGTTACAACTACAAAAATCACATCTACCTATATTTACCTAATTAATAATTAAGTACAGCTACCTTTAGGACCGTTATTCGAAATTGAAATCAGCCGCCCATTCAAATAAAACCCTTTAACAGCATAGACGGGAATACACCATTACCTATAACATCATTATCTAAACATCTACCCTCAAAGCAGAACCCAAATATCCCGACTTCCACATTATACTCTTTCACAGCTCTCTCAACCCAAAAATATCGGTATAACCCAAATCATAATATCAATATACCGTTTGAACCCCGCCTAATATCTGGTCCCATGTGCGACGATCCTCTGGGGAGCAATCTTGTCCCATATTGATTTTATATTGCTCACATATTGTGGGGATCGCGCGGTGTGATTCGTAGTCCTCTGTGCTTGAATGTAGATATAGTTGCAAAGGATTTTGTATTGTAGATATTTTGCTTTTAGAACGTGGCGTGACCTCCGTGGAAACTGAAGAAATGCACCACAAAATTATATGATGTAAAAGGATGTCAACATGGAGAAAAAAGTTAATTTTGTATTGAAAGAGTTTATTTTCATGGGTCATATCCCTTCATTCAACTGAGAATATAGTAATCTCTCAGCAAGTCAGCACGCTTAATAAGAAACTCGTGCTACGCGTATAAATTCAACTAATTTTCTGAGTTGGTAGGTTTTGACGTCATAAAGTCTGAGCTAAGAACTGAAGAGATTACAGCCTAATTGGTTGTAGCAGCAGTCGATCGCACAGCCAATTTTTTTAAATGTATATATATATATATATATAAACTACTGCTCGACCGCAATCCCGCCCGATGATAAGCAGTGATGCAATCGTTGATGGTAAAGCGCGCTAGTTCATTAAGAGCCTATTCATTAATAAAACTGAGTGAATAGGAAGGAAGACGGCAGTTGAGCGAGGTGATGCAATGTTAAACCCAACAACATGACCAACGATGCTGCGCCAGAGGGAGATTGATCTGAAGAGCGTCCACGACCAAACTCCCGGCCCAACAACATTTGGTGCATCGTACCCGGAACACTTCACAACACAACTGCTCAGACCCGTCCTCCGTACTGCTTCACCAGACATCAAGCCGGAACAGGCACCAACAGTGTCGTCAAATATTTGGAACTACTGATCCGATTCCAAAAATTATTTCCCCATGAAAGCTACATTACTCTTGAATTTTATAGAATATATTAAAACACACGGGCTAAGTCGTATAGAAAAGCTACGTATTACAGAATTAGTAATTTGTGTAATTTAATTTATTTACCATAAGCCAGTTAGTTCCCAGAACAAAACACCTTTTACTTCACCGTCATTTTAATTTTTTTTTCTCCAATTAAAAAATCTTTAATCCAAAATCACCCAAATATAATTTGCAGAGTAACGTAAACGACTAAACAAAAAAAAAAACTCTTACAATTGATGATTAAAAGAGCACAGAGGGCTAACGAGAGGCGTACAATTGTGTTAGCACCCGCTAGTGGCACAAATGTAGTTGGAGTGTGTATGTGACATCTCCCCAACGAATTATCTAGTTCGACACAGAGTTTTGAGTGGATAGACGTGGCCGGGACAACTTTGGCGGACGATGATGACGAGTTTTTGGGATAAAAGATGAATGGATGACTGAATGGTAATGAATAGGCTTACTAAGCGAGATGAAGCCAGTTTACGAAGATAGATGTTTTGGTGTAGAATTGTTGAGCATGATTTTGATTTTGTGTTGGTAGACAATTAAATTTTCAATTGTAACTATAAATTCACTGCTAATATTATTTATTTGTCAAAACTGAATAAAACGCAACTTTGGCGGACGATGATGACGAGTTTTTGATATACAGGGTGCGGACCGCTTTTTTTTCTTACGAAGGTTGCTTCATCATCATCACGCTTTTTATCGTCCCACTGCTGGGCACAGGTCTCCTTTCATACAGAGAAGGATTGAGCGTAATCACCATGCTTGCTCAATGCGGGTGGACGATTGGTTGCTTACGTAAGATAAAAATATTGTAGCACGCGCATTACAATATTTTTACCTTACGAATTTTTATTCATTGTAGAAAACCTTTGTCCAGCAGTGGATGTCTATAGGCTGAAGAAGGAAAAAAATAAAAAGGAAAACGCATGCCTGCCTTATTTGCGGTATACAAATACGTTTTCAATGTGTGCGTGAAAAATCCATAAAACACACGCACACACAATTAAGACTTTTCCATTGCTCAAAGTGTACTGAGAGTTTCTGTGCTTACACATAAATTGACAGTGTATTTGTACAATTGGTAATCACAAGTAAAATGTATCGCCTTGTAAGATAAATACACATTTGATGATTATAACAGTATGTATTTTTTTAGTACAGCCATAGAATAATCTTTATTCTCTGGTACAGCTATGCTAGTAGTAAATATGTAGCTGGTGTGTGTGTGTGTATGTTGGGTGTGTGTGTGTGTGTGACGTCACCCTAACAAATTATCTTGTTTAATACAGGGTTATGAGTGGAAAGACGTGACCGGGGTAAATTTATGTCGCAGAGGATAATGAAAAGGGTATGTTTGTTGTGTAGTTGATACTTAATGCCCCGTCTACACGCTCCGTCTTATCTGCGAGCATGCTTTTGCAAACCAGTTTGCGCAGGTAAGCGCGCGTGTGTGGACGGCAAAACAGTAGCGCGCGCTGTCCCGAATGTTCCGTCGTTTTATACAGTCATGACTGCACAGGCCTGGACTGCGCAGGCAAGACGGAGCGTGTAGACGGGACATTACGGATAAATCGTATCTGGGAGATGATAGAGGACAGAAATTAAAAATGTATTTTTTTTTTTAACCAAATCAAATCTATTGAAAGTGATTGCAAAGATTCTCGTAAGACAAACAATGATCTACGTCCTATTAACCCCTGAATATATTTTCAGTGAGTTGATTTCTTGATCTACTGAAATGGACATTAAACATTCAAAATCATAGCATAGTATTCATAGAAAGCTTAAAAAGATCACTGCCTCCTCTATCCCACCTCTTAACTCTATGGAACCTACGTGTGTCAACTGCCCCGGACACTTAATATAGGTAAATAAATAGACACATTGCACTTCAACTGCATTCCACCAATTAATTTTAACTGCACTAATACTTATCGTCATTGTCACTGATTGGTAATTCAATTTTTGTTGGGTGTTAGGGGAGTGGGGTCTGACCTTTTGTAATTTGACAGGTTTTGTATATCTATGCTCTATCTATACTAATATGTAAAGCTGAAGAGTTTGTTTGAACGCGCTAATCTCAGGAAGTACTGGTCCGGTTTGAAAAAATCTTTTAGCGTTGGATAGGTCATTAATCCAGGAAGGCTTTAGGCTATATAACATCGCTGCGACCTTGGGCTTACGTGGGTGGAACCGCGAGGCGCAGCTAGATGCTTATATTGTTTCTTATGGTTTTGAAAGCAGCGGTGGCCTAGGGGTAATTATCGGCCGCGACCAATAAAGTTGTAGGTCGTAAGTTCGAACCCCATCAGGCCCTTTCATCATTTCAGCCAAAAGACGTCCACTGCTGGACATAGGCCTTCTCCAAGGATCTCCACGATGACCGGTCCTGCGCCTCCCGCATCCGTTTCCTGCGACCTTCACCAGGTCGTAGGTCCACCTTATCGGGGGCTTACCCGCGCTGCGTCTTCCGGTGCGTGGTCGCTATTCGAGAACCCGTCGGCCCCATAGGGAATCGGTCCTACGGGCAATGTGTCTGGCCCACTGCCACTTTAATGCAGCAGTTTTTGGAGCTATCTCGGCTACTCTCGTTTGGCTGTGAATCTCCTCATTCCTGATTGGACGAGGTGTTTTACTTTGTGTAAATTATTTCATCACCACTGCTCTCAAAACGGTGAAGGAAAACATTGCGAGGAAACGGCATGTCCTAGAGCGAAAACTTTCGAAGACATGTGACATCTAGCAACCTGCACGCGGGTAGATAACTGCCCACTCCCTCTCACCGAGAGGAGGCCTATGTCCCAGGAGTGGGAACATTATAGACTGATTATGTGTATGTTTCTATTGTTGGAGACCAATGTAGACTTTTGTATTAAGCGTATTGTCGTGGTGTTTGTCGTGGTGGCCTAGTTGTTGAAACACCAGCCTCTCAAGTATGAGTGCGCGGGCTCGATTCCAGGTCAGGCAAGTACCAATGTAACTTTTCTAAAGTTATATGTACTTTCTAAGTATATCTTGGACACCAATGACTGAAGGTGAAGGAAAACATCTTGAGGAAACCTGGACTTTAAGTTTGAAATCGCCAACCCGCATTGAGCAAGCGTGGTGATTACGCTCAATCCTTCTCTGTAAGAGAAGAGTCCTGTACTCAGCAGTGGGACGATAAATAATAAAAAGTAAAAACTAAAACCCAACTACGACAAAAAACGACGCTGAAAAATTATAAAACAAGATTTTCAGAATACTGAACCGAAGAAAGTTGCTAATGTAGTTGCAAGTAAATGGACACAGTAGACTCTACCAAGATACCTTCGTTGCAAATTGACAATAATGTCATACAATACTATTCTGAAGTATGCAATATTCACTATGTAGAAATAAATTTTCATGTTTGGAAAGGCGTAGTCACACGTTACATATACCTACCTACCGTAGCACCTTGACAACGTCTATATATATATATTGCTATATATATATTCAAAATGTACAAGTAAAGAGCTTTCAAATGATACCAAACACGCCATATTTATCTTAACTTTATTTTTTTACTGTGTATGTTTTGTCCGCTAGAGAGCGCCACATTAAATTTTGTGAAACCCCATATAGCCTATAACTAGCGGACAATTAAGACGCTTCTAATAATATGTCATTTGTCGAATTCAGATAAGTAGTTTAGAAGTTACGAGGGAACAGATGAACATACATACATACATACATAAATACATACATAGCCGGTCAAAATCATAACCCTTCTTTTGCTTTGCCGTAGTCGGGTAAAAAGGTTGATGATGAAGCGTATTGTTGTTGTAATTTAGAAGACATAAATGGGAGTATTTAGAACACAAATGTATCCGCAATGTTATCGTTTTAAAGTAGCATTATAATTTGGTGTGATATTAATGACATAGGTACGAGGTGAAACCAAATACCTGAATAGGATTCATGATGATAAATACCTGTTACTATGGGAATCACGAAAAGGAAATCTGTAGACGAGTGATGTCAATATATGTGAGTGGATAGAGCAGCTTATTATTATTATTTTTCTTATGTACAATATGGTGCAATGATCTCCCTTTCAGGTTTTTAGTTATTTTATTTACTCCTTAACAGAATACTATGGCAAAATCGAAAACACATTTTTTTAAACAAAATTCAATTCACCTGTAAATTGACACAAGCAGCTAAAATTTTCCTTTGAAAAGACATCAACGCGATCGATATTAATGCGTGGCGGTTTGAACCCTCATTTGAATGTAGCGTGGTTGGTCCAGCTAACCAAACGGGGAGTCCTGGGTTCCCTAGTTTAGTTACTGTGAAAAACTTTACCACGAAATTAAACATGGTTATTTAGTAAAATATGTGATCTGTTGGGTAATTGCGTAACACACTATCAGTTGCAATGGGTTTCATTTTGTCAGTTCAACAACTTTCATTGCGTTATTTACATTGTTGAGCTGACAGATTTACGAACGTATAAAGCAATGGATTGGCAATTTGCTTCGAAATGATTGCAAATAATGGGAATGGCGCGTTACGTAATTAGGGTGCCGATTATCATTGGAAGATCAAAAAGTTTAATGTTCCAATTCTTCAAGTGCGCAATCACATCATTATCACAGTTAGGTAGCCTTAAAATCATTACCTCTTTTATAGCACTTAGGTAAGTATAGCTCCAACATAATAATATTTTTTCTCAACGAAGCCAATACTCAGAATTCCTTTAAATTCTCACCCTACAATCAATTTGTCTGCTCTCCAATCACTTAATTGATTCGACACATTTGGTCTTAATCTATGCATTAGGCTTTCGAATCATCATCCCTATGGTCCTAGTTTTAAGGTTTAATTTCCTTTACTTTTAAATCGTTAAGGGGTGTACGTAACCCCTCATATGAAAAGTGGAAATCTATTAAAAGGAAAGGGTGTGATTTGCAATGGTTATTCTATTAGCTTTATCGAGATTAAATATTTTGAGGGTAGACTGATGCTATTAAACTATTGTATGTTCACACTGCTGTCCTTGTAGGGTTGATATGAAGAGATGAATATATTTCGTAGAAATTCGAGTCAAAATCATCATCATTTCAGCGTTAATCCCAGTTAGTCCCAGACCCTAGGGTCCGTTTTATCAGTCTAGCTGCTGATTTTTGGTTAAACTTCGATATTTCCAGTAAAGCGACTGCCGTCTGCCCTCCACGTTCCGTTAGATCAATTGTTGGACTTTTGAGGGCTCCAATAACCCGTAACGACTGCCATTAGATGTTCTTATGGCAATCGGGACCAACGGCTTAACGTGCTTTCCGACACACGGCCAGACCAGTGCATACAAATATTTGCACTGTGCGGGAATCGAACCCATGCCTCCTTGCGCTGCGGCCGCGTTCGGTACCGCTACGGCATGGAAGCTGTCCAATGATGATAGTTAATATAATATGATGATAATTAATAAACTGTTTCACTTAACATTTGTTTTGCCCTTTTTGATTAATGTCTTCTTGATTTAGTTATATATTTATGTGTTGATTAGGTTTACTTTCTAAGTTGTTCTAAGTATTTTACTTATCTATGCCTAATATTCCGTAGTTAATTCTGTACGTTACTTTTTTTACGCCTAAGCCACTGATTTTGATTATTGGATTAGCGTTTTTTGTTTCATAGTAAAGTCTTTGACAGATGACCTTTCGTTCACTTCAATAATTACATTATGATTTTTCTACGACCATTTTGGTAATTTGCTTAATACATAACCATGAGTCATATCTCAATAGTACTCATTCTTGCCAAGTCGTGTTACAATGACCACTTCCACACGGGTAAACCGTACTACAATGAAGCTTTTATTATGGCAATATTTTTTCACGTATTTGCAGAACAACTAAACATCGCATGTTATTAGGTTGTATGAATGAATTGCTTTTGCCTTTCATTTGTGGGATTATAACTACAAAATTGACGGTTTTTTGTATTTATTTCTTTCAAGGTCGTAGAAAAAGTTTTGTATGCCACTGTCGTAAACATCTATTGTTATACTCGTGCTGATCTATTGTACCACCATTCGTATTACAATAACTGACAGTGGCATAAATAACTATTGAACATTAGTTCAAACTGCCATTAGTTTTCATTTACCTAAGTTAGATTGGAATTGTGACCTTACTATCACAAAAAGAGCAGCGGTAGCCTGGTGGTAGTGGTATGGGCCGCTACGTACAAGTTGTAGGTCGTAGGTTCGAATTTCATCAGTCGCTTTCATCATCATCATCATTTCAGCCGAAAAACGTCCACTACAGGACCCAGGCTAGACACATTTAAACCTATTATTAAACCTAAGATCAGTATGCGAATGTTCTTAAAAATAAGGCAACTGCTAATCCACTTACTAGCAATTTCCTCTTCCTCAGGTGAAGGCAACACATCTCCCCTGCGTTGGTCTCCACCATCCTCTGCTGCCTTGGTAGCCGCTGCACTCGCACCGCCAGCTCTAAGACCTTGGCTACCAGACCCGCCCACTAAGAAGACCAATCATTTGGGTAAGACAGGTTGGCATCAGTCATCCTTTAATGATCATTATACAACGTTATTTTTGTATGTGTAAAACCCGAAACACGTGTATTTTTGTATAAAGAATTTATGTACAAAATTTCAAAACACTATCATGAAAAATCACAAAGTTATAAGCTTATTATGTTATCTGGTTGTCCCTACGAAAATATGGTCAACGCGCCACTCGCACGCCACAGCCTGTAGCGGTGCGGCGTCGTCTTGCGTTTATTGACAACAATTTCGGTTTATAATTAAGAAGAGACACTAGTGCCGAGGAATTTGGAAAATAGGTATTTGAAGAAACTATTGCCGCCGAGCTGCTCCTAACGTCTCCCGGTAAGGTGCAAAAAGGACAGTGACAGCTCAGGCTGATTTTACCTACTAAAACGTTGACCAAAAGACGTTTCGTATTCTGCTGTTTTCTTTTTCAAAATTTAGAGGAAAAGTATACCTATGCTCCTATTATTTTCTTTTTTGTCAAAAAATTATCACTTTTCTCTAATAGTCATCTGAACATCACGGTAAAAATGGGTTATTTTTCGCGATTTTGAAGTATCGTATTTCTTTTATTAATTTAGTTTTGGAAAAAATCAAATGAAAGAGGCACGTATAATCACGGTGTAAAATTATAGAAAAAAAAAAATAATTGCTCTAAAAGCATTATCCACGAAGAAAACAGCGGAATACGTTTGTATAGAGACAGCACCATTAGAGTTCCCTCTTAACTAGTGATAACATTTTCCAGCACACTTGCACGCTTTAGACTTTCATAACGGTCAAGTGTAGGTAGATATTATTATGTAGGTACTTTACTCATAAATGCAGCCATAAGTAATACAATAAAATGTACTTAGTATAATTTACTTAAAACATGTTAATTTTACTCGAAACGTATTGTAGCCCTGCACAACGAGACAGGGGTTGCCCCTTCTCTCTGAGCGCACGCGCCATTATGATCCGCATTGAGCTCTTGCGAGCAGCTTGAGAATAATAGCTCAATGATGATCCGTGAACTTTGTTGTGCGCTCGTAAAAATTATAACACGGTGTATGATTGGAGTTGATTCAGTTGCTTATGCTGAAGAAACTATATTCAGGTTTCGTATAAAAAAAAGTTGTATATGTAAATGTAAGTAAGGTAGCCTCCAAATTGTAATGTAAATGGGTTCGATTTTGAAGATGGGTAGGCCTTTGGACGCAACTTGCGTCGATACTCTTGCGCCATCCCATCTTCCTGGATCGACGCGCTGTGCTGGCGTTGCTGCTGCAGCTGCAGAAAACCTCAAACGGCGAAAATATAACAACCTTATCGGAAATTATATTTTCGAGCCGTTTGGGGTTGAAACCCTTGGGCCGTGGGGTCCCAGTGCTCATTGCCTTTTCAATGAACTGTCCAAACGGCTTGTTGACACTTCCCGTGACCCAAGGGCTGGCTTTTACTTTGGCCAGCGGCTAAGTATTGCCATTCAACGCGGCAATGCTGCCAGTCTCTTGGCTACATTACCAGTCGACAGCGATGACGAAGAATTTTTTGATGCTGTATTGTAATTTAATAATAGTTTTAATTAGGATAATAGCTTTATTTAGTAATTTGTATTTATTTAGTTTTATAAGTTTGTATATATCGTCATTTTCTATTCTATCATAATAAAAATAAAAACGTAATAATAAAAAGATATAAAAAGTAAATACATATAAAAGGTACATAAAACCGTTCGATTTTAACAAAATTAAGTTTAGTAACGCTTTTTCTTGTAGGATTGATCTGCGTGGTCTGCGGCGACACCAGCTCTGGTAAACACTACGGCATCCTTGCTTGCAATGGCTGCAGCGGGTTCTTCAAGAGATCTGTTAGAAGGAAACTTATATACAGGTTAGTAATAAGTTGTTCATAGGACATCTTTAGGGTAGAAAGTCTTCACTAATATTGTAGCCACAAGTCCACCGTGGAAATGGAAGGAACAAAAGATTGTGGAATCATTTCTAATTACAGCCTCCGTGGCCGCGGTAGCGAACGCGGCCGTTGCACAAGGAGGCGCGGGTTCGATCCCCGCACAATACAAATATTTGTATGCAAGAATATGAATATATGCACTGGTCTGGTCGTGCCTCGGAAAACACGTTAAGGCGTTGGTCCCGGTTGCCATACGAACATCTAGTGGCAGTCGTTACGGGTTGTTGGAGCCCTCAAAAGTCTAACAATTGGTCTAACTGCAATGCTTAGATAGCACCTTCGGGTTGTGGTGATAATACTTTGGCATTTGCTTGACCTGGAAACGAACCCGCATACTCACGCATGAGGGGCTGGTCTTTTAACCACTAGGCCACCACGACTTCGAAAATTAGATCACTCAAATATTAATAGTATTATTTGAACAATTGTATTTGCTGAACCAATTGCTCTAGCTAGAGTACCAAGCGAGACTTCGATTACGTCATTTAAGTATTTATGTTATATTTCATATGGAACTGAATGAACTAGTTTTTGGAACACGTTGATTGCTCAACTGTGTGTTGCATGAGCAATAGTTGTTTTATGATGTGTCTCTTTGGCATCATTTTTAGTAGGATGTTTGTATTGACTCTTCTGTGAATTATTGTTCTACTTATTTTCATAGTTTTTTTTTTTTTTTTGAATTGAATCAGACGTCGTCGCCATACAGACCTACACTTAGCTTCAAAAAAATTACAACTTTTTTTTATTATTATAAACTAGCGCTTGACTGCAATCCCGCACAGTCGTTGATGGTAAAGCGCGCTAGTTTATTAAGCCCATTCACTTAAAAAAAACTTAGTGAATAGGAAGGAAGACGGCAGTTGAGCGAGGCTATGCAATGCTAAACCCAACAACACAATCAACGATGCTGCGCCATAGGGAGATAGATGTGGAGACCCTCCACAACCAAACTCCCGACACAACAACATTTGACACATCGTACCCGGCACACATCGCAACACAACTGCTCAGACCCGTCCTCCGTACGGCTTCACCAGACATCATGCCGGAACACGACGAATCGCTTGGCGGCAAGACGTCTGGTGGGTGCTAACTTCTGGCGGCAGCCAGAGGTGCAGATTACACAGATTCCCAGATTCCAAAATCGAGCTAAGTTACATTTTTTAATGAGAAATAGAATCAAGATATTTTATTTTTAAACATGGTTCAAATTACAACAGAGTGTCAGGTATCGCAGATTACTTGGTACAAACATATAATTAATTAGAGCGTACAAATATATAATTAATTTTGTAAATTTTAACATACATTTAACGTTCATAATTCTGACAACTTTCACATCATTATTACATTCAATATTAATAGGCCCATACAAATTTTAATTACTATAGGCAAAGAGACATTCGTTCATTAGTTTTTGCTTGAGAGAGCAACGGAGATCCGTCCATACCTGTATACATTCATACATCCTCACAAGCTTTCGCATTTGTAATCCATACTAATATTATAAATGCGAAAGTAACTCTGTCTGTCTGTCTGTCGGTCTGTCTGTCTGTCTGTCTGTCTGTCTGTCTGTCTGTTACGCTTTCCCGCTTAAACCTCTCAAATGATTTTGATGAAATTTGGCACAGACAATCTTCAGACCCTGAGAAAGAACATAGGCTACCTTTTATCCCGGAAAAATTTGATATTCCCGAGGGAAATCTAAAAAGCGCGATATAAGCGAACTCCACGCGGGCGAAGCCGCGGGCCGAAAGCTAGTAAATAAATAAATACAACTGAAGGGCCCACTGAAAATTTCTGAAACTTTCAGTAGCGCCATCAGGATGGAATTTGGTGTGGACAAATGCGCGGTCATGCTTATAAAGCGAGAGGTTGTAGAATCCGTGGGAACCCAACTCACGAGTTCTATACACCTTAGAGCTCTCTCCGCATCCGAAACCTATAAGTATTTGGGTATGTCGGAAGCGTTGGGTATCAATGTTACTGGCATGAAGCAATCGTTGAAGGAACGCTTCTTTGGCCGCTTGAAAAAATACTTAATACCACCTTGTTACCGCCTATTAATAGATAGAAGACTACGGTACTAGGCGACGACTACTGGACGGTAACAAGGTGCTCGCTTTCAACGGTTGGGTCACGCCGGTTTTGATGTACTCTTTTGGCATACTCAAATGGACTCAAACCGAACGCGACTTCACAACAGTCGAATACTTAGCCATTGCACGAACAACAAGTGAGGTATTAGGATCATCGCTGTCAATGAAAACTTTCATATAAAAGATGGAATCGAAAAGAGAAAGTTTCCTACAAACCAGGAGGTCACCATCTGTGGCACAGTTCAACTACGGATGTTCACCAGCTAAGTCAATAGCAAAACAACCAAATAGTATAACACTTCATGACATAGTGTAACAGTTAACAAATGAGTAAATGAGTCAGTGTGTGTTGACTAACCTGAAACTTGTAATGTGGGGCGTTAAGACAAAGGAAAGGTGCAGAAATTGTGGATGATGATATAAAGGAATGTATGTACAAGTGGATTTTATTTGGAAATTGCGATAGAAACTTGACAGTACATAGGTATCAATATACATAAATATACAATGCACGGATTCTGTAATTAAATATAGTTATAGATTTTACTGTATTAGTGATATTTATTTTAGAAGTGTGTATGTTGCATAGGTAGGTTAGTTTAATCTCACAATTTTAGTATTGGTTTTGACTTTATGTGTCCTTTACTTTCTCATACGCTGTCTACATCTTTGTATGGCCCTATGGCAGGTATTCTGAAAAAGATTTCTTATAAAATATGCATTACCTCTGTACCTTTTTCTGCTCTACATTTTTCTTGTCTGTTTATATACGTGTGTACATAAATAGTAAAATAAATTAAAGTAAGATTTCTTTTATGTGGAAGTTAACAATTATTTCTTATAATCAGATCAGCAGGGTATAATAACACACTATTATTAGCAAAAAGTCATTATTTTATATATTTTCATTTCCTGTTTTTTTTTAATTCCTCTATATTTATAAGGGGTTTTTATCCATACGGATACATCAACTCCATTGTACCTTATAATTAGTTTATAAACAATCATCATCAACCTTTTTATCGTCCCACTGCTGGGCACAGGGCTCCTCACATACAGAGAAGGATTGAGCGTAATCACCACGCTTGCTCAATGCGGGTTGGCGATTTCAGACTTAAAGTCCAGGTTTCCTCAAGATGTTTTCCTTCACCTTCAGTCATTGGTGTCCAAGATATACTTAGAAAGTACATATAACTTTAGAAAAGTTACATTGGTACTTGCCTGACCTGGAATCGAACCCGCGCCCTCATACTTGAGAGGCTGGTGTTTTAACCACTAGGCCACCACGACTTCTAAACAATATCTAATTAAAAATTAACTATACTTCATCATCCTCATTTCAGCCGAAAGACGTCCACTGCTGGACATAGGCCTCCTCTAGGGATAGAATAGAATACTCTTTATTATGTACACCATATAGATTACAGAACCTAAATATAAAAATTTTACAAAGGGTGACACAATGGGCGGTCTTACCGGACTTGCGCCTCCCGCATCCAGCGGTTACCCGCGACCTTCACTAGGTCGTCGGTCCACCTTATCGGGGGCCTACACACGCTGCGTCTTCCGGTGCGTGGTCGCCACTCGAGAACCCGTCGGCCCCATCGGGCAAATGGGCCCACTGCCACTTTAGTGTTGCAATTCTTCGGGCTAAGTCGGTTACTCTAGTTTTTCTGCGGATCTCCTCATTCCTAATTCGATCGCGCAGTGAAAGCATAGTCCTCTGAGAGAGGGCTAAACTATGCTTATATCACAGAAACCTATTCTTACCTATATTATTAACATATATAGAGGGGACTACTGCCTAGAGTTCTGAGTCAAGCCACAAATTATGCGTTTAATCGTTTCTGATTTTGTGTGAGCCAAAATATTTTGGATAAGTCCAACGTCCCACATGTTTAAATCAAACTCCCTAGCCAAAGATTCTCTCTCGTCTTTGTTCTTAACACAATTCATCAGTAAATGTTGCACATCTTTAACTTTATTACATGCCTCACTATTAGGCGACGAAACCTTTTTCATTAAGATATTTTTAACCGACTTCAAAAAGGAGGAGGTTACTCAATTCGACCGTATATATGCTTTTTTTTTTATGTTTGTTCGCGCATAACTTCGTCGTTTATGAACCGATTTTGATAATTCTTTTTTTGTTGGAAAGAAGACATTCCCAAGGTGGTCCCATGATAAGGACATCAGGATCTGATGATGGAAGACCAGAGAAATCAAGGGGAACTTTCAAAAATCGTAGGGGCGATTAGTGCATTTCTTAGTATTTTCATTAAGTATTTAAAGCACTACAATTTGATAAAGGTCTGGAGTAGATCTGATGATGGACCCGGAAGACAGACGAAGGAACTCCTCAACAATTCACAGCAGCTACCTTGTGTTTGGGCTTGATTAATTTGTATTGATAAGAACTTTACACCTAGATGGGTTGTGACTGTCATAAGAGCTCTGATGATGAAGACAAAGGCCAGTTTCGGGAACTCCTCAACGGTTTGCAGTACCTACTTTGTGTTTGGTTTTAATTTGTTTATATTGATGAGAACTTTGCACCCATTGGGTTAAAATAATGTTCTGCAGTACCTAAATCTGATGATTAAGACCTTAGGCAGTCGAGAGAATTCTTCAAAATTACTGGTAAAAATTAAAGTAAACAAAATTACGTCATTTCCCAACTATATTTGCGTCAGCTTCCAGTCTGACCGGATGTAACTGAATACATAGTACCTACTTTTCACAACTAAAAAGTGTAAAATAAAAACTTTTTTACAAAAAAACAACCGACTTCTAAAAACCACTACAAAGTGAAAAATAACTAATTTCGGAAGTCGGTGTCAAAAACTAATACCTATACAAAAACCAAAGACACCGACTTCCGAAATTAGTTATTTTTCACTTTGTAGTGGTTTTTAGAAGTCGGTTGTTTTTTTGTAAAAAAGTTTTTTAAGTTGTTTAGATAACAAGATCAAACGAGACAAAACAAGAAAACAATAACTAACACCAACGACCTAACATGACATGTAAAGCTATACAGAAATCAAAACAAACATCCATAATCCGAAAATCTACACCAAAAATTGCAACAAGACACACAACGGCTCATCTGCGATGCCATACCAAAAATGACAATAGAAAGAATGGGGCCGTTTGAGCACTTGAACCTACTTAATCCTTAGCAGAAGAGAATGCTTCTGTAATTTTTGGTACATCTGTGACCCGCGTTGGAGTGAGGACAGCGCAAGAGGAGGAGCGATACGATGCGGTATTTTCTTGTGCTTATTAAAAAGTAGCGGCCGCCAGCGAATTCGTTCGCGTGTAGTTAGTTATTATTATGCTCCGCTCCTAATGGTCGCAGTGTGATATTATACTTACGATTTTTCAAATCACACCAGTGGTTCCTGAGATTAGCGCGTTCCAACAATAAACAAACTCCTAAAAAATAAAAATCTGTAAATATAGCGTTTGTCAGTTTGCTACGTTTAACCAGAGTAAATTAAAAAAGTCTTCTGACATTAGGCTATAAATATTGAGTTTGATCACAGTAAATTCCAAATGCCTTCAGACAGTTTGCTATAAATATTGCGTTTGAAATATTGAAATATTATAAGATTATTTGAATACTGTAAGATTGAAACATTGCGTTTAAACTCAAAATGTCATCTGACATTTTCATAAAATTATAAATTTGGCTTTTGTATAAATACAATTCTGAAACTATTTTTTCGAGCACCTATGACTTATTATTTATGATCTTATTCTGAATGAATTACTAAAATCTTTCGATTTTCAAGCTCAACACTTTGTGTGCATCTGCTTCGCAGTTTTTAACAAATTTGTCATCAATAAAATCTATTGCAGTAGAAAAACCTTTATTTCCCTATCAATTATTATTATACTATGCTTAGTCCTCGAACCACGATCATTCCTATCAAACATAAAGGGTTCAGCAGCTCCATAAAAAATACTCTTAAACCGCTTCCGCGTATGCGCTTTATCCGCACCTTAACATTACCAATCGAGGGGTATTTAAATATGATTTAAATTAAGTCTGTGTTTTATTACCACTGATTTTTTTTTAATTATTCTGCCTTGCCGCTTTGATTTATGCATATTCTTCAAGAAAAAATAAAAAAGAATGGCTTTGTGAAGTGGAATGCCATTATGTGTGTAAACATTAATTTTGATACCTGCTTTCCTATCACAGAATAGCAACCTTATATCAACTGTAATAAAGAACAGTGTAGTGCTAGATCATAGGTGAAGCAAATTTACAAGGAGCAATAAGTAGGATGAAGAGCAACAAGGTTCTGGAGTGGCGTAGACGCAGATGTAGCGTAGGGAGGCCCCCAACAAGGTGGATCGATGACCTGGTGAAAGTCGCAGAGGGATCCGATGGATGCGGTTAGTACAAGACCGGTCATTGTGTAAAAACTTGGGGGAGGCCTTTGTCCAGCAGTAGACCTCTTTAGGCTGAATAAGTAGAAGAGAATGGAGTGAGATGACATTCCTTTTAATACTAAGGTTTGACACTATTGACAGCCTTTTTTGCAGATTCTGTAAAAATCTCACCGTAAAAAGTTAAGTAAAGTCAGCTCGGAATGATTTGTCAATCCCTAGCATTAAATAATAATAATAATCTTTATTATAGAAAAGTTACGCTCAATCCTGGCCCAGCAGTGGAACGATAAAAAGTTTGTTGATGATGATGACGATAGAAAAATTGGTACAAAAAAAGTGTGAAGGCCCTGACTCCTGTGCTAGGTGTTACAAGATCCAGTGCCCTCTCCCAATAGGAGATTTTACAGGATGGATAAATGGATTGACAGCTCCACGCTCATATCACCTAAGAATTTGTAATGTCCTAGGTTCGGTTGTAACTGGACTTTGAGGAACCGACAATAAAACACGTAGTGACACTTACACGATTTATTCCGAACTAACTCAAGTACCCACTAGTAACAATTATTAATGTACCTACACTACAGAATTCACGGAGAGATGGTTTTAAAATCGCACTGCATTTCACTCTAAACTTATTTCAACTTCAACTATACGACGAAGTTTCCACCGCCAGTATACCCACCAGCATACCTATAAAAAAGACGAGATCTCACAGATAACATTAAAAACTGTTTAACATTTGGCCCTCTCCCCTACTTAAGTGGCGTTTCAATTAATTCGCTACCCGTCCTAATGTTATTAATATTGTGTGCCACCCTTATGATAGATGGTCAAGTGTGACATGTGTACCAGCTTTATAATTCACAAATTGATTTTCTGCAGTTGCTTTGTGTAGTTGAATGATTTTTTGTGGGGTTTATGCTCTATTGATTTTTAGGAGTATCAATTTGATGATCAGTGAAGTTAGTTATAATTAGTAGCTAAAACATGGGGTATATGCAAACACGTTACATTATATTATTGAATCGTAGCGGTCTAGAGTCTGGATTTATGACCGATGTATAGTCATTTGATCATACACAACATAACATACATCATCATCATCGTCATCATTTATCGTCCCAGTGCTGGGCACAAATCTTCTGTCATATATAATCAGCCTATAATGTTCCCATTCCTGGGACGCAGGCCTGCTCTCCGTTAGAAGGAGTAGGCCATACTTTACCATATCTGCCTAGTGCGGTTCGGTAGTTGTAATATGTCTTCGAAATTTTGGCTCTAGGACATGCTGAATTCCTCACTGTGTTTTCCTTCATCGTTTTGAGAGCAGTGGCGATGAACTGGTTTACACAAAGTAAAGCGCCTGATGCGGTTCAAACCTAAAATCTACAACTTGTAAGTCGCGGCCGATACCACTAGGCTACTGCTGCTCTCCATTGGTTGTTTTAATTAAATGAGAATTAAAACTTTCCAGGGGTAATAGTCCGCTATTTTTATAAATTTGTTGTTGCAACACGATTCCATTGTCATTTAATTGCCATTGTATTTAGAAGTTCGTAATCTACTAAATTCATAATGATTGATCAATTATTTCAGTCGCCTCGTAAAGAAATGGCGATAAAATGACGTATGTTATAAAACGTTAATAGAAAAGATTTACTAAAAACTACTACTCAATTTGAACATATCTTAATATGGAGTGGAGTGTCAGTGATTAAGCACTGAAAGGCCATAATGAATCTGTTTTGTTAGTAGATTAAGAAACTTTTCAAAGTCGATCATTATAAGATCACTGATCGACCATTCTGACACTTTTGTAATAGCAGACTAGGGCCCCAGGTGGTAAGTAGGTGTAGTGGTCTTTCCTTTTCTTTTTAGGAATACAGATGTGAATTTTCATTAACACATTATTATCATAATCGCTTCGCTTTCATCATTCTTCGAGTTCGCTCAATACAGGCATAGGCCTTTCTTATTATGCCGGAATTTACGTTCCTGTGTCAATCTTATACAGGTTCTGTCTCGCCATTGCAACCAACCAAACAGTATCCTCATAATTCAGCACTGGTAACATTTATTTCATAATTAAAAAAAAAAAAAACAATTGTCATCAAAGCATTCAATAAAGCTCACACAAGTGACAGCACCTAAATTTATACACTTTTCCAGTTTCTACTATAAAATATACCATATTTGTGCCATACTACACTTTCCGTACAACAAAACATCAAAAAACCTGGCACCTACCATTCAAACCGCTATTACAATTCAGAAGCTAAAGTGGCGTGAAACAGGGAGCCATCCTCGGCCCAGTCCCTTTTATATAGAATTGCAACAAATGTCAACGTAGCTGTAAGCCTATTACAGATGGGATTATCGGTAATGAAATATCTTTAATCTGTATTAGTTTCTGTGGTAGCAGATTTTTGTGGGGTATAAAGGTTTAGATGTAATAGAGGCGAAGAAGGAGCGAATTGGAATCTTTTTGGGAACAGCGTCGAAGACGATCAAAGATTTTTATTTTGTGTAGGATTTGTAGTAAGTTGGCACCTACTAACTTATTCCATCTGTGGATATTTTAAGTCTTTAAGATGATTATTAAACACAATAAACTGTACTAGTTGCATCCTCCACAAAAGTCAGATAAAGAGACAAAATTAAAATGGCAGTATGTAGAATGAATTTTACAACAAGATTCAATGTCAAAAATGAAGTAAAGTTTACATAACCAAGGTTAAAATAATACTTGACTATAATTTCATTGCCAAGTCAGAGATGGTATCTCTAGGTGCAGGTTATCTATAGTCACTCTAAATAATTTACTGAGCTTAGGGTATCGTCTTGTTCATTTTGATTAATAGTAAGGTTTAACATATCATCTACCAACCCGCACTGGGCTTGGGTGGTTGATATTTTTGTTCACTCCTCACAAAGAGGTTCCAGAAACAGGAACTGCGAACGTAATAGACTATAATCATTTTTATTCTAAGGTTTTTCTTTTATAAAATATAAACTAGCGCTCGACCGCAATCCCGCCTGATAGTAAGCAGTGACACAATTAGGTTAAGTAATTATTTTATCACGTGCAGTACCAAGCACCTACCTCTGCAAGCTGCTCATCCCATGACATTTTGTTGACAGATGTCAAGCCGGTACTGGCCGCTGCGTAGTCGACAAGGCTCACAGAAACCAATGTCAAGCATGCAGACTCAAGAAATGCCTCGCGATGGGAATGAACAAAGACGGTGAGTTAATTATGATTTTCAGTTTTAGGAAAGTACACTCTGACAGTTAACGCATCATAATTATCTGTCAAATGTTTAACAGATTTCATTAATTTGTTAATATGACTAAATTAAATAAGGCTTAGTAGTGCACTAAAATATAAAATTTGCAAGTTAGAAGGTATAGACAGATATTTATAAAGTTGCCAAATTACAGAATGAATAATACGTTATATATAATGGAGAAAATGTAAGGAATATTCCAAAAGATATGTACAAAATACAAGCAAAACAAATAAGTGTTTTAAAGGGACCATGGGCTATGGAGAACGCCACTGCCTATGATGTATTTTCAAACTGAAACTAAAACCTACTGTACGCACCCCTAATAAAGGTTGCGGTAGTACATGCGCCTACATGGCAAATTAACAGAACCTAAATAGATAGTTAAAAGAATAAATTCTAATCTTCTCTCATTACCCCTCACTGTGGCCAAGACACCTTTAGCTATCTCTGATCAGTCCTGTGAGTCTGCTGGACTGGCAGTGAGTTTACCCTGCACCCTTACCTGGAAATCCTACCCACTATCCGTCGGTTACCTTAGGTCTCTTGGTGCAGACATCCCGCACTTATTTATATATTTATTTATTACAACTATATGGTAAGGCCTTAGTTATAGGTCTTAGTTTAGGTTCTGTTAATTTGCCATATAGGTGCATGTACTACCGCTACCTTTATTAAGGGTGGTCGTACACCTACCTACCTACCCTTTATTTGTTCTTTTTTAGTTTCTAGCAGTTGCTTTTCATTCCACCCATATTTTTAGAGTTTATTAAGGATAACAAATGAATCCAAACGGTATATCGGTAGTGAATAGGCTTAATAAACTAGCGCGCTTTACTATCAACGACTGCATCACTGCTGACCATCAGACGGGATTTCGGTCAAGCACTAGGTTATAATGAAAGAGGAAGCTCCTAACAACTTGGTCTATAATTGACTGAATTGTCTTTAAAAACCATTTTATAACTACACCGTTTCTCCGGGACTCGTCGAGCTTCATTGCTCGGCGTTTCTGACGGTCTCCACGGTAGATTCTGGCTTTTCAGGAGTTGCAGTGGGTTGGGAACAGTGTGGCGGGTTTTGTAACTACATCACTGAAATAATGTCGATTGGCTCCGTCGAATTTACTTACCATTGACTTTTTATCACAGCTATGCAGTTTCTTTTAAGTTTTAATAAAGTCTTCTTCTTCATCCCTTAAGCTCATTGTTCCTATCAACTTCTAAAATGCTAAATTCAGCAGCAGCTTCCCACAAACCTCGCAAATCAAAACCAATATTTGTCAAAGAAGATTACACTAAGTAAATACCAGTTCCCACGTCCCAACGAGTCCAAACATGTCATAACATTTCATATTGCTATAAAAAGCTAACAGATCTGTTGTACGCGCCCTGTCGCACGCACACAAGTCAATTAGGCGTGAAGATATTCATAGAGACAGTCAACCCTCGTGTTGCATTGTTATTGAAGATTGAACTTTATTTCTAGCTACGTCAGGTTGGATTTTCACTGGTTGTCAGTCTTGCGAATTATTTGATGAGGTTATGTTTTACGTACGTCTGGTTAATTTTGGGTGACGCAATAATTTTTGCGATTATTTTATTGATAGGTACTGCAATAATCTTAGTTGCTGTTCAATAAGTAATAGTAGTAATTTTAATACTTAAAACACGTTTATTTATATTTATTTGGAAACTTACAGCTAGTATATATACCGGTTGAAGACAGTTAGTGAAAGAAGGCCAATTAAAAGTTTCCACGGACACGGACAGTATTAGGTTAGAATAAGAAACAGTAACAGGCATAGCACACGGCAGGAAATTGAAATCGAGAACAACTAAGCATTCAGAAAAGATTCAGTAAATACTGAACATGTTTTAGTATTTTACAAAGAAGTTATCACAAAGAACTGTTTTTTTTTTTTTTGTTTCGGAAGAATCGTTATCATCGATTTTGATCTCATATTCTTGACCTCATGAAAAAAATATGATCTTGAAACAAAGCCGAGCCTTAAGCCACCGTGCGATTTCTTTTCCTGTGATATTTGGACCATACAATAAAAATACAAATATTTGTTAATTGTCGGTCTCCGTGGCGCAGCGGTCAACCCGCCTGCCTGCGACGTGGAGGCCCCGGGTTCGATCCCCGGCCAGGTCATGATGGGAAACGATCTTTTCCTAATTGTCCTGGGTCTTGGATGTTTATCTATATATGTATCTATTATAAAATATAGTATCGTTGAGTTAGTATCCCATAACACAAGTCTCGAACTTACTTTGGGGCTAGCTCAATCTGTGTGATTTGTCTGTATATATATTTATTTATTTATTTTATTTTATTTATAGGGACAAAAAATACATTTTTAATTTTTGTGTACCTACATTAAAACTACATTATAATAGGTATAATAGTTTTATCCCTGTCCCCTAAACTAGGCTAGACCTGTATCTTAGAACATAACAACAATTACAGTATAGTAAGACTTTGATATACTAACAATTTTTTTCTACTTGTTAAATATGGATATTGGTCTAAACAATAACTAACGAACAACATATCTAACAAATTTCTATTAGTCTCAAAAGATATTACACTAAAGAGAGAAGATTTTGCAAGTAACAAAACAAAACATTAAATTCTTCTCCATGACTAACATATAAACCCGAAAAATAATAACCTTGATGAACCTTAAACACCCAAAGAAAGAAGGGTTGTGCATAATAGAGACAATATTTTAGACCGCGTGGCTGCCACGTGTCGGAGCCGCCCCGTATACAAATTATGGCTTAGCAGTTAAAAGTATAGTTTTATTCTACTAACCAAGTCGTGCATACATTTGTTACTTTAGTTCGGCAGATTGGATGTGGTGTAAAAACTTAAATGCTCTTTAGTTAGATGGAGTTTGTAATGGGTTGTTGAAGGATTTGACATCCGTAAGATGATTTGAAGGGATTAAAAATATGTGTCCTTCTATGTTATGTGTATTTAACGTGTCGTGTTTGTTCCGTTTATGAGAAGTTTTACAAATGATGACATTGGGTATGTCAGTAATCACTTTGGACCAGAAACATTACCATTACATACCAATCTCGCGAGTTTCGTTCTAGCTTCCTTCAAGTTGTAGTTTAAGCCTATTTTACAAACATTTATAAAGCTTGTGCCTCATTTTTCTGAAGTTATGTTTTAACTATAAATGAATAGCTTTTTTAAGGAAGGTTGAAGAAACAATGGATGGTTTCCTGGCAGTGTCAAATTAACAGATGGTGTGTTGTTCATATAGGCCATAGGGAGTGATTTGTGGTTTGTGTGAAAGAAGAAATACCATCTTTGGAGCAAGGTGGTGACTTAGTAATAGACTTGGTGGATAATAGAGATGAAAGAGGATGTATGTAAAGGATATTTGATATGTAGACTTATATTGAATTAAGGGTAGCAGAATTCCGATTATTACGATTTACCCCATCAATTAAGCTTAGTTGATGGGGTAAATCGATGATGTACTCATAATAACAACATTATTATGAGATATTATTATAATAGATATGTAATATTATTTAAGATACTCAGAAGGACTAAATACATATCATGAGGGAATTCGCAAGAGTTTTGAATGTAGCATTCATGTAACGTAAAAATTTTAATATAAATTGTTGATAAGTATTATTGATACAAACATATTCCGCTGTTTTCTTAGTGGATAATGCTTTTAAAGCAATTTTTTTTTCTACATTTTTAGACCATGTTTATACGTGCTCCTATCATTTGATTTTTTCCAAAATCACAAGAATCAAGACAAATGCTTGGTGCATTTGTCATTCTAGGTATTAACCTACCTGTATTAAAGTATTTATACTACGTAACGCAGGTTCTATATTTTTTATTCAGTTTTCAATAGAACGCTTAACATTTATCTCTTTTTTAAAAGAATACTATAGACCTAAGTCTATAATATTCTTTTAAAAAAGAGGTAAATAAGATAAACTTAAGATAACTTCTTTTAGATAAGAGATATATGAACAGCTGTTCATTTATAACATTTTTTAATTTTTAGTTATACATTTACTAAGTTGTCATTATTTTAATGATTAAAGACACATTTGTTCTATCATGTTGAGAATTTAACTCAAATAATAATTCCAACAACGCAAACCCAAATAATACACTGAAACATTCTCACAATAATAATAACGACCACAAAACTAAAGCACAGAATCAAAACCGTTCACAAATCACGTAATGCCCTAAAGCTGAATCTAATAAGGCAATGCTCAGTACACAGTAACACACCCACATTTTAATGAGTGGGAATCCGCAAACAGATAATTAAGGAAAAACTACAAAGCGAAGGCCCCCAGGCGTCCGCGCTCACATTCAAATGAGCACCCTTTGTTATAAAGTGAGATGTTTAACCGCGTGAAATGAAACTAGATTTAATAATAATTTGGGCAGGCGATGCAATGGTTAGTGTATGATGAAAATTCATGACAAGTAGGCATTTTAACAAAAATGGAGATGACAGATAAAAAAGCCGCCAAAATAATGTATTACATATTTATTTTTTTATTAAAATTAATAATTCCCATTTCAGCTTAACACATTAATAATGTATAAAAGCTCGAATAGGGAACACTGTATCGCTTGTCTGCTGTAAATAATAATCAATGGGAAAAATATATGCCCCATTCCTAAGACTTAGAGTTCAAAACAAAACATTTTATTTGAATAACTCTTACAACTTGAGCTGATAATGAGCAACTGATACATTCTATTTTTTCTTTCGTTCCCAGATCTGCATGGAATCTTCTCAAGATACAGTTCGTATAAAATGCATTAATATTTTAAATAGCTATACAGAAATATAGGCATTTAGTGACAAATAAATCTTTACAAGTCAACTTTAAATACTGCTTACTTAATAAAACTTGAAAATTAAACCAACACTCATTAATTAAATCATGGCGTAGAACACTGAGAGGCTTTTGACAAGGTGAACCTACCACACCATCCGAAAATAATTAGATTGTCGCGTCGACATCTCAAAGCGTAACGAAATTACACTTTCCTTTTCATACCGGGGGTCCCAAAGACCAAAATAATACAAAGCTTAAAGTGGTAAAGGCGTCCCCGTCTGGCGTGCCGCAGGGCACAACGCTGGGCCCCTCGTTACTACCTTTATCTTTTTGACACTTTCTTTCCTCGCACAAATTGGATCACATTTTCATTGTTCGTTGTTCATGCGTTATGGTAATTTTGTAATGGATGTTTCTGGGTTTTATTAAGTTTATATTTAGGAGTTGCAATTGGTTTTGTTTTGCTAATTTTGTTTTGAGAACGTTTGCTGCTATGGCTGTATGCTATGATTTACGGTACATAGATCCGTAGTTTAGTATATAATCCATACTAATATTATAAATGCCAAAGTAACTCTGTCTCTCTGTCTGTTACGCTTTCCCGCTTAAACTTCTCAACCGATTTTGATGAAATTTGGCACAGAAAATCTTTAGACCCTGAGAAAGAACCTAGACTACCTTTTATCTCGGAAAAATTTGATATTCCCAAGGGAAATCTAAAAAGCGCGATATAACCGACCTCCACGCGGGCGAAGGCGCGGGCGGAAAGCTAGTATATTATATAAAAACGGAATAACAAAGGGCACTTAGGTAACAACTAAGCATTTACAGCTACTAACATAAAATTTACCCTTGAAAATATCGCTAAAAATATTCTAGCCATATATTTAATGTACATCCTTAAACAAAAATCTTTTAGCTCTCCTAAAGCCTCTACGGGGTTCACATACACCAAACAAACTTTGAACGCAATGAATTTGATTAAATTGTAAAAATGAAAGGCAGTGCCATTGTCTCTTAAGCAATATCACTCTGCTGGTGAACATGGAGTCCTAGGTGTCGCTTCCCAGGGTTGCGTTATTGTTACTATGGTTATTTTATTTATAAAAAAAAACTTTATGACTAATAACGTACCACTTAAAAGTTGCATGCGTCATCTTTGAATTCGTCTCCATAACAGGACGATATTAATGCCTGTTAAAAGTAAAAAATAATGCGTCCCCCTATAACTTTTAAACCATAAGTTTATAAAATATGCAAAAAATTACGAAGGTAGAAACGACAACTTACGACTTTTCGACTTTATTTTGTTTAAATTATTTTGAACTTGATAGGTTTATGGTTTTTAAAAAATTGTACATAATTTTTTTTTATACTAAGTATGTAATTTAACCCTATATGCAAGAATATTTGTTATCTTAGTTAACGTATACACTTTAAAACAAAAAAGAAAAACATATTATTAAAATCCACCTTGTATTAATTAGTAACCTGAGAGATGGCGTTGTACTTTGCGTTACTTCGCGCTATTAAGATTTTTCCTGAGTTCCATGCCCGTCCCGATCCTACGGGATTGTATTAATTACCTAGTAGTTGTATTGTATTAATTAGTATGAGCTATTAAATTGTCGAATTGTTCGGTTGGTCTCAAATTTTTGAAATTTTGTTCAATGTCCATAACGTACAATATCTACATAGACACTTGCAGGAAATAGTAACTGGTCCGCAGATATAAATAAATATAAATATACGGAAAAATCACACAGATTCAGTTAGCCCCAAAGTAAGTTCGAGACTTGTGTTATGGGATACTAACTCAACGATACTATATTTATAATCGATACATATATAGATAAATATCCAAGACCCAGGCCAATCAGGAATAGATCGTTTTCCATCATGACCTGGCCGGGCTCGAACCTGGGGCCTCCATGTCGCAGGCAGGCGTGTAGACCGCTGCGCCACGGAGGACATGGAGGAATGCGCGCATGCGACATATATTTAGCTGTAGAAACTTAGGAGTTGCCTTGCCTGGCTAACCTCTTCCCACTACTCGTGGTGGGGCTCAAATGACTACTTTCGAACTTTACTTGTAGTTGAAATCTATAACTCTTTCTTTAGTTATCACCGTCCATCATGGGCCCGTTTACTGAATTCCGTACTTAGTATGTTAATTGAACGTGTCAAAGTGGGGACACTTATTTTGTGGGACGGGAAACTACGGAAGCCTACACTAAGCGTAGCAAGACACGCTTCCGGGCGTTTTTTTTTTTTTATATATGTCACTACATCAGTAGATTGCGCCAACAGGAATCAAAACAAGAAACCGTGGCCCAGGCCGTCGCACTGGCAAGTGAAGAAACACGGGTGGGTTTTAGTCAGTAAAAGTCTGACACGCCCTTCCGCTCCGCCCAGAGCGGGAGAAGTCATTTGATGATATCCCATCCCAACAAAAAAAAGGGCTTCTGTCGCTAGTTTTTAAGAAAATGACGACATGGCCACACAGTTGGTGCAATGATTCCAGCACGGAATACTTTACGGTTACTTTACTTTTACGGTTTACTTTTATTATCTATGTAAATATATCATTTTATTATTGCGGACTGAAAACTGTTGAAATAGTATATCTGTGTTTTTGTAATTCTTGCGTATGGCACTCGTGGGTTGCAGCTGAAAACCAGCGTCAGATGGCACATCTTGTGTTGTCATCTGACATTATGCTGAGCTGAGGCCCTTTTGGCATTATTAGCTAAGTTTTATATTTTTTTTAGTTTTAATTGTTAAATCTTATGCTGTAATGTCAATAAACGCATTTTTCTTTCTTTCTTTCTTTCAAATATTTGTGTGGCCTTCAGGTCACTTGCTGGCTGTTTGTGTATGTGAGTTGAAATGTTCGTAAACTCACCCATGATACAGGTAATTCCTAGAAGGGGCCAACGTTTCTAAACAAAAACAGAAAAAAAATACAAAACGAAGCACATTTTCGACGTTCGGACTTTAAAAAAGCAGAAGAGAGTAGAAGGCAGAGAATTAAAGATTCATTTGTAAAATTAAATGCTAATGGCAGTGATTTTGTGCTTTAATCCTCGACTGTACCTTCTCCGTACGATTGTAAGCTCGGTATTACGGCGTGAAGTCGCCGTCAAAAGTGTTTGGGCGGTTTGTTGTTTTAGAAAAATTAAATAGAGTTTATTATGACAGAGCGAGTAAATTTAATTGTCCTTTAAAATGTACTATACAACGTGTAACATAAAGGGTATATACATAAAAAGGCATGGCATCTTTACATGATATCAAACGATATTGAAGGGTTTTTTAATCCTATCTCTTTATGTTAGGAAGTTATGAGGAAAAACACCGCCTGTGATAGGCTACTATCATACTAGTCGCACAGAGATATTGAAGACATTTATCGGATTTTGGCAAGTAACGTGACGGGTAACGAGTAGTTATTAACGTATGTAGTGTGCTGCCACGTTTGTTATGATTTGATTTTAAGAAACACACGAAACCGAAAATTTGGTACCAATTTTTTGAGTATTTTATTTTGAGTTGAAACCCTTCCGATATCGTTTGATATCATCTAAAGATGCCATGCCCTTGGTATGTATATACCCTTTTTGTTACACGTTGTATATTGCTTTTGTTTCTAAAATAATCTCGTCATTAAACTGAAGGAGAATTCTTGTAATTTAAAACTTATAGAATCAAGTCGCAATTTCAGTGACAAAAGCGAAAATGAAAGTGTCAAAAATTTGTCAAAATGTTCTTTAAAAAAATCAAGAATTGCCTGTCTAGTAGTTTTCTGTTTAATCGTGACAAAAAAGAAAAACAAAACATTAAGCTCCATAATTTTTCAATCTTCTACAATAAACCTCGATGTTTTAACTTATTGTTTATAATATGAAAGGAAAAGTTGCTTTTCATAGGCACCTACTTAGGTACCTAGGATCCTTAAACATACTGCAATTTTTTATTAAGTACAAAGTAATCGAATAAATAATACTTAATAACATAGGTAAAGGCATTTCGTTCTCATTTTGCTCTTTCTAATGTTTGCTTATTATCACCTTGCTTTACATTTTGTAGAAAATGTATAAAAACTTCCATAAATTTATGACGTAGGTACAATTTATGATATATTCAACTAATAAAGCATTGCTGCTCACACCAGTCCAAAGAATCCGCCGTACCCTAACACTTAACTGTTTATACCGAGAGTTAAATCTGCAGTAACAGACACTGATTAATGCGATTTTAATCCGCCCATAAAACCCTAAATCCAACCCTGTATTAATATTCAACCGAATTCAGAAAGTCACAAGTCCTTTTGGGTATACAAACAAATTTCAACTTTAGATGGTAAAGGGTAGAGTCTTGGTTGTAATGGGAGGGGAAAAACGAACGTTTGGCTTGAATTTCTAACTTTTAAAGTGGGAGTCCAAATTCAAAAGGCCCGTCTGTGGCCAGGAGAACAGCGGTTATTTAAAGCGAGACTGTTAACTACAAGTATAGTTAGAATGATGTGATTCATTTGATTCATCATCATCGTCAACCTTTTTATTGTCCCACTGCTGGGCACAGGTCTCCTCTCATACAGAGAAGGATTGAGCGTAATCACCACGCTTGCTCAATGCGGGTTGGAGATTTCAGACTTATAAAGACCAGGTTTCCTCAAGATGAAGTTTTCCTTCAGTCACCGGTGTCCAAGATATACTTAAAAAGTACCTACATATAACTTTAGAAAAGTTACATTGGTACTTGCCTGACCTGGAATCGAACCCGCGCACTCATACTTGACAGGATGGTGTTTTAACCACTAGGCCACCACGACATATTAATTTGATTATTTGAAATAAAAAGTAGTTATTGTCACTAGTACCTACAGGAAGATTACGAAACTAAACTAAAATAAATTAAAAACAAAATGTTTTAAGAAAGTAACAAAAATTTAAGAGTCCTATACGAGACCAAAAGGCTGCTCTCTGAATCTCAGCATAGTGCAGCGATATTTAAAAAAAGTAAATGTCAAACTTACTGTAAAAACATAAAGGAGATGTTTCAGAAATGTATGGAGCCTGGGCCAGCACACTGTACACTTAATGCTAGGTATAGTTACTCTATAGTTAACTGTTTTTAATGTTAATTTCCTATATTTTGGCTTAGTTTTTATACAGATTTAATTTAACTCGGCCAAGGAGTGCAACACAACTACTACTAAATATGGTGGTCAGCAATAAGCGAAATAAGATTTTGACAGTGACATTTGATTGACGTGTCATGTATTTAAAGCTATCGTATGTATACGATCTACCATATGACTGCGAAAAAAACAAAACATTAATTCCGAAAATAAGGCCCATTAAATAAAAACAATCAACACAAATCAACACTCGACACGAACACTATGGGAAAATAGAACTGTCAAAGTCGCCAATCAAACGTCATAAAAAGTGTCATGGCTACCTTAATAAAGGGTATTCTCACTAAAAAACGTTTCAAATAATTAATTATATGTACTTGTATTTATATTCAAATTAATTTAGTTGTATTTTTATGAAAATCATCTATTTTTTTCCTTTTTATCTATATAGCGTACATAGTGGTGGCCCAAAATGAAACATCTCCTTTGAAAATAATATCCAAATTCAAATCTTACACACTCTAAATACTGTTGGCGGAATCAACAATGAATTCGTAGCGCGGTCCTATGTACGAAAAACAGCAGGTTAAGCTACCCGAAACTGTCAAATATACCCAATCAACCTTGAGCCTTAATGTTTAGAGATAAAGTTGGAAATCTAATAAAGAAATCTGACATATTGTAGTAGATTGATGTGCTGTCGTTCGTACTGGTTATTTGATCTTTATTTTTTGTTTTTATTGTATCTGATGTATGTATGTATTTGGTGTAGGTATTGCGTATCTTTTAATCTGTGCTAAGTAAATGTATTTTCTTGCTTTCTTCTTAATATTGTCTTACCTATACCTATGGATTTTATTCTAAGTAGGTACTTACACAACTCACCATATTATTTTCGATAAATCAACTATATCTACTTTGTGGAATGGATAGGCTACTTAGTAAGTTATTTGACTCATGCTTGCGTATTTATATTTCTATAGCATAATACATCTATATTAATATATAAAGCTGAAGAGTTTGTTTGTTTGTTAGTTTGAACGCGCTAATCTCAGAAACTACTGGTCCGATTTGAAAAATTCTTTTTGCGTTGGATAGCCCATTAATCCCGGAAGGATTTAGGCTATATAACATCTCGCTGCGACCAATAGAAGCGGGGCGAATATTTATATAAAAGCTACAGATGTAGGCTACTACGCTACTAATGTTACGTTATTCTGAAAACGTTGGTCTGATACTACTTACAACGTTTCGCTTCCAACATAGCGTACGTATGACATAAAAACTTTTTATACAATATACATTGCAAACTTCTACTATTTATGCCAAATCCTTTGTGGCATTACGCACGCTCGCTGTTCCAGAACGTTTCGAAAAAAGAATAATTTCAACCACTTTTAAAATAAAAAATTAAAGCTTTCACGTCCTTTACATTATCGCTATATTTCAGGCCACAGTCATACTGACTGCTTGTTACATTGGCTACATAAAAAATATTCAAACGAAATTGATCCTACCCATCATAAAAATACAGTTCAAATCCCCTCGCCATTAAATCGAAATCAATAACCATTAAGTCGCCAGTTTGACAGAAGTCGTTTATAAGTGAAACGGTAATATATGACTTTGTGCAAGTGGGAGGGAGAGAGAGATATTTTTATTAGTTCGTTTCACTTTAGGGTTGGTGCGCGCACCTGATCCTTATGATTTTATTTTTAAATTATGATTGTTCTGTGCAAATGTGTAGTGGATTATTGCTGTATTTGTTTTTATAGCATATTTGAATATGAATAATGTCTTAGGGTTCCTTCTGTAGTAAATACAGACATGCCTATACGTGATATTGGATTTTCATTGCTCGTCTTAGTGCGATGGGTTGAAAATCCAACAGCAAGCTTTTATTTAGATAGTCATTCAAGTGTTGTCTAATGTTAATGAATAAAGGCATTAGACTACAAATAATTTTCCTTAGGCATCTCGAAATGCGTGGTCCAACTTTCTAAGGCCCGTATTCCAGAAGGAAACTCAAGCATTGATCTCTGTTTAAACATTACTTAATTAAAACCAGTTTCAACGAATCAAAAGGCTTCAAACGAGACTGAAGTAGAGCTTGAGTTTTGAGTGACGTTCTGTAATACGAACCTAAGGCAAGACATTAGAATTATAATGTTTTGTACGCTTCATTTTCAGTGCGCTAGTGACTTATCTTCCTTAGTTTAATATTGTAATAATACGTGTGAAATATACGCAGAATAAAAAATTTGCATGTGTGTGCTGCTGCTCCGATCGGCACATTTATTTTGGTTAATTTGTTAGAGCATATCATATCTGTTTAATATTATATGACGAAGTACCATGGACATTGGAATTAGTAGAAACCATTGTCTCCAACACTAGGCTCAGATGTAGCAAAAATGAATACAACTAATTGTTTTTACGTACATTTTTATTGTTCTCGCTTAACAGCGATCACAAACACCATAAAATAAACTTAAGCATCTTAATGAATAACAGCAATTGTACTTACAAGATATTCTAGTGAAAAACCACATGTTCGTCAAATTCTCGTTGACAATCCCATCTCTCAGCCGCTAGGCTTTTTCTTTATGAAATACGTCATGGCTTTGTACAAGTCGTTACACTGCCTTTATAACAATTTGCAGGTAACAATAATTAGAGTTACAAACTATAATTTGGTAATTCGTTTTACTATTTCTAACACTCGGTTTTAACATTGAATTCATTATTCATTGCTTAACATGTTTAAACATTTTTACATGCGCCATGCTTTTTTTTGTTTTATCAAAAGTATTTCTATTAAACCATTTCATTTCATTTCATTCCATTATTAATCCAAATCCATCCAGCGACATGCTTTACAATACGTATGTCGCTTATTAATCATGAAATGAATTAACTATAGATAACTATTTTATTGGACCTCAGTTTGGATAAACCCTCAATTATGGGTTGCTATCAAAGGAACCGGAAATCCTAACCTGGATTTCTACATTGAAAAAGGAGCAAACTGACAACCACAAATAAATCTAAACCAATTTACAGCTAGCCAGTCATATTAACTGTGAAGTCTGAACTTAAGGTTAATATCATAAAGGTTTAAGTTAGCCTTGCGCCGACATATATCAATGCCTATAATAGAGCATATTTTACCCCTGCACAACGAGACGGGCCCGTCCTGCTGTGCGCACGCGCCTCGGACCACTATGATCTATCGTGAGTTGTGTTGAGCGCTCGATAACTACACTGCAACCATTTTTATAAAATATATTTGGGAAAACATATAACATGGTGGAAAAATTATTGGAATTGATGAATGAAAACGTTGTATACTTTTCATAACTGCTTCTCATCCTCCATTTATCAAAGTTCAAAGAGATTTCGAAAGAGAACGGATTAAGAGGACTTTCAGAGTCCCACTTTGGAAATTACTTCATCGTCTATAAAGATATTAATTTGAATTCTAAAAGCCCTTTTAGCAGGAATTATAACACGATTTCACTCTGAACTAAATCATTGCAAATGAGTGTATTACTCATTTAAAAAAACAGGCGGTTTTGATTTTCATTCATTTTAAAAATACAATACAAAAAGGTTTCAATCGGTTGTAGACCGTACACGTTACTAGCCGGTTTTAGAAATGCCGTAGTAGGTATTTAAAAAAGTACGTTCTAAATTCAAATTTTCATTTCATGCTCATTTTTACAGAAAACCCCTTTTTAACCTACATTTTTGGCGCGAAGTTCCAGAAGTTAACATCGACTTTTATAACTTTTATTAATTTTTTATGGATTAATTTCATATCCTTGACTGTCAAAGCTTTATTTATTGCTGTTTGGCTGTATCAAAAATGTTAGATAAAGTGTTAAAAGCTACCAAAATGATCACGCTGCTTGAAGGGGGTTGCAGACAATGCTTCGTGCTAGGAGGCTAAATGTTAGTCGGTCGACGGTCCAAAGGACCTGGCAGCGATATCAGCAGACTGGTTCCGTCGAGAGAAGGCCTGGTTCTGGAAGAAAACCATGTACGGTGTACCCAACCACTGGATGATCGCTTTCTTGTGAGTCGTGCAATGAGTCCCTGGAGGAGGAACATTATAGGCTGATTTTGTTATGTCATATAACTGTTGGATTTATGGTGGCAGTTTGCAGCATTTAACATTTCATTAAAACAGTTTTCCAATGAAATAGCTTTCCTTTTCCATGTGTGAGAACTGATAAATTTTTTCGTATGTAGTTTTGAATAATAACTAGCATCCCCTCGTACGAAATGAAAGTATTTTTTTCAAAAAACAATTGTTACAAAGTACCCAATCTGCATCGAACCTAACAAAATGAGATCTGTTCAATGATCTCATTCCCGAAAGCTTCACAAAGCTCCATACAAAATCGAAAATAAATCAAAAATCACAAACATCTATTCATCTCTTTTACTCTTACGCAAAACTATGATATTTTTGTCTCGTTTACTCGTGACACCGGAAGTGAGATCTCAAAGATGGCTGCGGCCGGATGTGGGAGGGGCGATTTGATTTATAGTGTAGTGTGTAGTGGGGTTGTAGTGTGCGTTAGTGGGTATGTGTGCGTCTGTGAGCATTAATTCGTGTTCAAGTTTCAGTCTGTCTGGTACTTACATAGCTTTGGTTATATCTGCAAGCTATCTATGCAGTTAGGTAGGTAGGATTCTATTAACCCCTCAATTCATAAACGTTGCTTAAAGTTAACTAGTGACTAGCGACTGTTTAACCATCACTATAACCAAACACCATAGTGTTTAAGGGTTTTATTCATAAACGATGATTATAGTTAAGTGTCGTGCAAACGTTAAAAATATATGATTAAGCAGCCGCTAATGATTAGTTAACTTTAAGCAACGTATATGAATAAAGGGGATACGTATTTTTTTTTTTATTAATTATAAACTATTGCTTGACTGCAATTCCGCCTGATGGTAAGCAGTGATGCAATCGTTGATGTTAAAGCGCACTAGTTTATTAAGCCTATTCACTTAATAAATCTTAGGAATAGGAAGAATGCCGGCAGTTGAGCGAGGTGATGCAATGTTAAACCCAAGACCAACACGACCAAACGATGCTGCGCCAGAGGGAGATTGATCTGGACACTCCACGACCAAACTCCCGACACAACAACATTTGGCGCATCGTACTCGCCACACAACGCAACACAACTGCTCAGACCCGTCCTCCGTACGGCTTCACCAGACATCATGCTGGAACACGACGAATCGCTTGGCGGCAAGACTTTGTCTGGTGGATGGTAACTTCTGCCGGCAGCCGATGTTATGGCTTACCACCGAGAAAAATGTTCTGATACTTATTGCTCAGGTACTAATCGTTCATCTGACCAGTCCCTTCCAACGGTGTTGGGATCGGCAACCAGCCTAAGTAAATCATCATCAGCCCCTACTCGTCCACTGCTGGGCATAGGCCTCCTTCATGGCACGCCAACAAGCTCGATCCTGAGCAGTTCTCCGCCAGCCACAAAGTACCAGCCACCTTTTTGATGTCGTCGCTCCATCTCGCCGAAGGGCGTCCCACGCTACGTTTGCCGAGACGCGGTCTCCACCCGAGGACTCGTTTACCCCAACGGTTGTCGGTCCTGCGGCATATGTGACCAGGCAATTGCCACTTCAGCTTGCTAATCCTCTCAGCTATGTCAGTGACTCTGGTTCTCTGTCGGATCACCTCATTTCTGATGAGGTCCTTCAGAGAGACGCCCAACATAGCCCGCTTCAAAGCTCGCTGAGCGACTTTAAACTTATGGACTAGTCTGACCGTTAGTGTCCACGTCTCGGCTCCGTAAGTCATGACGGGTAGGACGCACTGGTTGAGGATTACCAAACCTAACCTAAGTACATGCAGTAGGGTAATTGTTTATCACACTATTAGTAGCAATGGGTTGCTTTAGACAGTTCTTCTTCTTCTTCTTCTCAGCCTATAGAAGTCCACTGCTGGACAAAGGCCTCCCCTAAGGCTTTCATTCCATTGAGGGCATTGCCATAATCCCCACGCTTGGCAGGCGGGTTGGGGATCGCAGTAATTTGATATTCCACAGGAGAAGCGCTGCTGCCCGCTTCCCTGGTGAGAGTTCCCTTAGTCCTCTTACGACACCCACGGGAGGATATAAATAAAATAAATATATACGGACAAATCACACAGATTGAGCTCGCCCCAAAGTAAGTTCAAGACTTGTGTTATGGGATACTAACTCAACGATAGTATATTTATAATAGAAACATATTATATAGATAAACATCCAAGACTCAGGCCAATCAGGAAAAGATCGTTATCCATCATGACCTAGCCGGGGATCGAACCCGGGGCTACGGAAGACAACAATGGATATGGGTTGGTACTATTCTTAGCCCGGTACCACACAGGACTTTGAGCTGACAGTTTTTCCGATCATGAAGCTGATTGAATGATTAGCATTATGCTTCAAAATTATACATTACTTAATAGATTACATTACACAAATTTATATGATACAAAAAGAATACAAAAAGAGTTTTGATTGGCTAGACCTGCGCCACGGCACAACACAAAACAATAATGTGGCTCTGGCTTTACATGGATCGACGTAACACGAAGATCCATACCTATAGCATAGCCTAGCTCCATAAAGAATAGAGGTAAACAAACCAATTTAGGGTTATCACAACTCACGTTTAACAAATCTCCTGTTATTTACATGATTATCGACTTTTACATGCTAGCTATTTATTAATTTCGAAAAACCATTAAAACGTCGACATTAATTTTACGTGGTAGCCCTACAAAACAAGAAAGATGGACAAAATCCAGGTATTAAACACATTTTGTGGAATTCAAACAATGAATAAATTTGAGGCATTTGTCAATACAATTTTGCGTATTTTAATTACTTTCAAATCAACTACATAACACATGCATTGTAATACTTTCAAGTGTGGACTAATTATAATATATATGTATAAAAAAAATTAACCTGTTAGGAAATTAGCTTACATGTGTGTCATATTTCATTCAAATCGGCTAAACATAAATAAACTGTTAAGATTAGTAGGAAGTAGGATTATTACTTTTATGAAAATCATCTATGTAGAAAAGGTTGTTAACATCTGTATTTTAGGCGTAAACTACTCGTTGCCTAACAACGGTATGTTTACCTCTATTCTTTATCGAATTTGGCTTAACTATAGTTACTGCCATGCTCGTAATCTTAGAAACGTTCACAGTTTCAATCTGTCATAAATGCCTCATACATACATAATTAGATTATATTGTTCCCACATACGCTTGTGTCCCAATAGGACACAAGCGTATGTTATTACTACCAATTTCAGTCATTTTCTAGCATAGATATTGCAAATCCATTGCTTCATATCTTCTTTTTTTTTTATTAGTTATAAACTAGTGCTTGACTGCAATCCCGCCTCATGGTAAGCAGTGATGCAATCGTTGATGGTAAAACGCACTAGCTTATTAAGCCTATTCACTCAAAAAAACTGAGTGAATAGGAAGGAAGACGGCAGTTGAGCGAGGTGATGCAATGTTTAACCCAACAACACGACCAACGATGCTGCGCCAGAGGATGATCTGGAGACCCTCCACGACCAAACTCCCGACACAACAACATTAGGCACATCGTACCCGGTACACATCACAACACAACTGCTCAGACCCGTCCTCCGTACGGCTTCACCAGACATCATGCCGGAACACGACGAATCGCTTGGCGGCAAGACTTTGTCTGGTGGGTGGTAACTTATGCCGGCGGCTGATGGTGTCGGCGACCACCGAGAACAAATATCCCGCTCTAGGCGGAGCGGAATATCAGAATTTTACTGACTGAAACCCTGACCCTGACTGAAAAATAAAAAAAATATGCCAGCTCAACAACGTAAATAACGCAATGAATGTTGTTGAACTGTCAAAATGAAACCCGTGACTACTGATAGTGTGTTACGTAATTACCTTTTAGATAGATCTAAATAAAATCCAAGTATTGTAATAAGGGGTAAAGCATTCACCCTTTACTCAGTATACATAACCGGTAAATCAAATCACGTAAAACGCGAGCAAACCCTCACTCCCATGCTAGTCTATCTGTGCATATAGTAAGTAAAACTACACGTTCAATAAAATCAAACGAGACCACTCCAGTAGTAGAACACAGTATGTGGCAATTTTATTGGAGCCTAGATATTTTTAGTTATTTAATTAAGGTTGGTTGTGGGGTGTAAATAAAAACAGGAAGCTCGGTTATCCAGTAACTGGGGTGTGCAGGTCAGATTGACAGTTGATCCGTGGAAAATACATAGCATTAAGCATCGGGTTTGACAGCTTAGACCCAAATATACTTAGCTATAAAAAAGGCCAGGCTGATTGTGAGCTACTGATGCTTATGAGCACAGGCGTAGAGTAGCCAGCCTATCGGTATCCTATGGGATGCATTTTGGAGAGTCTCCGTGGGAATTGCATGACTTAATTGCATCAAAATTATTCACATCAAACTTATTTGTGTGTTATGCAATAGGGATGTGCCCAAGGTATGAAAATCAAAAAAATAATTAGACCGTCTTATATATTTCTACAATAAAAAAAAATTAAGACCCGTATTTTTTATTTTGTCGAAATTACCAAAAACTACTGAGATATTGCGTATTAAAGTTACGGAGTGGGGACCAATTACGTCACGCCGTGGTATATTTTGTACCACGGCGTGACGTCATGCTTCAGATCAATATATCTTCCTAAGTATTTGAATGAAAGAAAAAATTAAAATACATGTTCAATATTTTTTTTGATGGATATTAAATTATTTTTTAGGGCGCAGATATCTTGAGCAAGATCACCAGTGATCTTATTATTGATAAAATCTATCTATACATAATACCCACATGGCCACTGAACGAAACTCTCGAGGTAGCTCTGATCAAAAACTATTACTGAACTTGTGACAAAATTATTGCTTTCGATTATAATTGTCACAACAAATAATTCAATTACTTAAGTTACTGTGTTCTCACTCATAGCACTAACGCGGAACGGGCTAGTATAGGGCTGTCAAAACTACGACGAATATTTTAATATATTCTTGCCAGTTCTTCTCCGTAGAGTTTCTTCAACAATGTTTTGGAATAGGCAAATATCTCCAACTTTTTAACTGTTCGACTATTTAATAGTTGCAAAATGCCTCTAAATTGTTTAATTGAAAAAAAGAATGCCTTGAATTAGAGTTAGGAGCACAAATTTATAGCATGATTTCAAATTACACTAGGAATTATTCCTGTACCGCGTTTGCATTTTCAGACATTTGAACTCACATACCTACACAAACAGCCAGACCCAGAACAACTACCTATAAGCTATCCAAATTGAATTCCGTGCAGGAATTAAACCCGCGACCCGCAACGTACTTAGCAGTCCATCGCTCAGCCACTATGCCAACCGTGTCGTCAAATTTACCTGATTTCACATTCAATATCCCTACCTGAATGTAAACGCTCTTATTACAAAACGAGTTCCAACTTCGGACAGAACCTAAACCTACGCGACAGTGGCGCCGAATGTCTTGTTCACAAAATAAAGTAATTTTAAGTTAAATGCATTCTTTTCTTTCTATTCCATTAAGAAAAGGATAGAAGATAACATTTTAGTTTAATCCTGTCAAATTAAGATATTCCATAGACAGTTTAGACACGATTATAAACATGGCGACCAAAAATACATCCACTTACGTCAGGCACGGACTAATTTGACAGGTCTAAACTAACATATTGTCATAAGTCCTTTTTTTAATGAAATATTAAGACAAAGAAGCACTGAACTTAAATTTAATTCAGTTTGTGAACAAGGGAATCAGGGCCCGTTACTGTATTTTTAAAATTATTCCGACGAAAATAAAGTTCTTAACTCAAAATTGTTAACTTAGGCTTGTGTCAGTCAATGTCAGTTTTTGTAATAAGAACTTTAAATATGTCGTGTAGTAAAGCAATTTAAAGTTTTAAAAATCGATCTATAGTTCGAATTTTAAAATTGGCTCGATGGTTTAAACTGGATTTTAAAGACAGGTCGTATTTATTTTTTTATTTATTAAACCTTTTATGTACCTACACACAATACCTATTATAAGTAGACAAGAATAAACAGAACAAAAAAATGGTACAGAGTTGATGCTTATTTCATAAGAAATCTTCCAGCATGCCTGCAAAAGGACAGTAAAACAGAGACAGCATGTATGAAAAAGTAAAGGACAATAAAGATAATACAAAAACAAAACGATTGACAAAAACAAAAATTATAAGAATACTAGCGGTCCGGTACCTGCTTTGCTACGTATAAAGTGAAATAATAAAAAATAATTATTTAGACCATAAAGTTCATTTATTAAAAAAAAAATTAATTGCTAGCTATTTTATAACTAAGTACTATTTTATAACTGTCGTGGTGGCCTAGTAGTTAAAACACGAGCCTCTCAAATATGAGTGCGCGGGTTCGATTCCAGGTCAGGCAAGTACCAATGTAGCTTTTCTAAAGTTATATGTACTTTCTAAGTATATCTTGGACACCAATGACTGAAGGTGAAGGAAAACATCTTGAGGAAACCTGGACTTTAAGTCTGAAATCGCCAACCCGCATTGAGCAAGCGTGGTGATTACGCTCAATCCTTCTCTGTATGAGAGGAGACCTGTGCCCAAAAGTGGGACGATAAAAAGGTTGTTGATGATGATTTTATAACTATTAATTTTCTAAAAATTAATCTAACAAATTTGGATAAACAATAGTTTCTGTTTTTCCATTTTAAGCATTAAACAACATTAACACACAACATGACAACATTTTAAACATGACATAACAGGCAACATACCACAAACGTGAAACCATGGAGAAGTGAAAAGATAATGTTCTTATATTCTTCTTTTGTAATAATGCCGAAAAAGTTCTACATGTATAGTTTGACAACCCTACCCAGAGGGGCGACGGTCGTGAAAGACTTTTATTTTGCAGTCCGTACATACGTAACTTTCTCTACCCTAGCTTCTTCACATCCCGCTATCAATCATAACTTGTACATAGATTTGATGGAGAAGGGAAATTATAGGTTTAAATAATCTTCTTTATTACAAAACGAGATCTAATTTCACTACTTTGAGTCAGTAATAGTATAGTTCGAAATTTGTATTTCGAACTACACACATCAAAAGTGTCTAGGGATCAACATATATTTTTGCAATAACTTTTCTCCTGATTGATATTAATTAAAATTTTCTTTAAGGATTCATCAAATAAAGTGTTTTCGTTTGTCACAGTAACGATAAACCAAGTCACCTTTGCATTAATAAAGAAATTTGCCATTTTCCTAATAAAGGGATATTTGACATTTGAACCACTAACACAAAAGTTCGAAAAAAGACTGAAATAACAGTTTTCTCTAAAATTTTATTGGGTAACTTAAACAATTAATAATCCGTGTTTCTACCGCGAACACTAACAACACAAGAACATCGGTTTGGCATACTCAAAATGAGTTCATCCAAATCACGCTGTGGAATGGCCGCCCATGTTCGTTGCAACAACAAAAAAAGGTCTTCTTGCGACTGGATACCCTCCATATTCGGCAGAGCTCTTCTCTGTAGCATATCCCATGCATGCTCAATCGGGTTCAAGTCTGGCGACTGAGCAGGCCAGGGCAGGACATTGATGTTAGCTGCGGCGAGAGTCTGTCTTACAACTCTTGCGGTGTGCGGTCGTGCATTATCATGCATTAACTGAAATAAGGGACCGATTTGCACTTGTAGAGGAACGATGACGTCTGATACAATCGTTTCAGCATAAATTTGAGCGTTGAGGTTGCCTCTGATCCAAATCAACTCAGTTCTTCCGCCGATCCAAATACCCGCCCATACCATGATGGTTCCACCACTATAAGGATGGACTTCCTGGCAGGATTTTAATCGCTGTTGGCGTCCAGGGGTTCTCCAGTGTCGTATACGTCTTGTATCCGGTCTCATACCAAAACGAGACTCATCAGAAAAGCACACGAAACGCCATTGTTCTTCTGCCCAATTTCTGTGTTCAAGAGCCCATTGATATCGAATCCTACGATTGTGCATTGCTATAGGTGGTACCCGTAGCGGTCTTCGGGAATGAAGGTTCACTTCATGCAAGCGGTTTCTGACTGTTTGGTCGCTAATTAAGTTCCCTGAAGAGTGATGAAGCCTCACGGCTAACATCATGGCGGTTATTGTTGGAGCTCTTCGAGTTAAGATTTGAATGTATCGGTCTTGTCTCCGTGTGGTGCAGCGATACCGTCCTCCATGGCGCTCAGCCACGGTACCAGTGCTTCGGTAACGTGTCCAAAGTCGACTGATAACACTCTGACTTGTATTCAGAGCTAAAGCCACAGTACGTTGCCGGGAACCAGCTTCTATCATTCCCACGGCTCTGAGCATTTCTTCCCTGCTTAAATGACGTCGCCGCTCCATAATACCGTTGGTTTTAATCAGTAGTAGGGAAACAGTAGCACTAATAATGTCTTCAATGCGTTGTATGTTTTTATAGGGAAAATATTGACAGCTGATTTTCATCTTTTACTCGAATTTGATTCACAGTTCCTGATTCAAATTATGAAATGCACCAAAAGGATCCATATAAATTTATAAAATCATAAATTTATTACAAAGCCACATCTCAATCTCAAGAAATCCGCATAAAAATGCTTGATCCCTAGACACTTTTGATGTGTGTATATTGCGGTTAAGTCAAAGCGGACAGGTCCGGACGCCACGGAAACGGACAGCCTCCGTGCCGTAGCGGTAGCGGACGCGGCTGCTGCGCAAGGTGGCGCGGGTTCGATCCCCGCACTGTGCAAGTATTTGTATGCATGAATATGAATATTTGCACTGGTCTGGTCGTGCTTCGGAAAGCACGTTAAGCCGTTGGTCCCGGTTGCCATACGAACATCTAGTGGCAGTCGTTACGGGTTGTTGGAGCCCTCAATAATACTACAAAAATCCAACAATTGGTCTAACTGCAATGCTTCGATGTCGCCTTCGGGTTGTGGAGGTCAGACGGCAGTCGCTTCACGGAAAATGTCGAAGTTTAGCCATATCAGCAGTTGGACTGGTAAAGCGGACACCAGACTCCAAAGCTGAAAAGGCTTCGGCTGCGACTGGGATTAACGCTGGGATGATGATGATTGCGGTTAAGTCAAAGTTCTTAATACAAAAGTGACAATTTAGTACCGAACTAAGCTGACTTTTTATACAGAGTGGTGCTGACAATACGACAATAAATGAAAACACGAACAATGCTGGTTCATAGGAATAATCCGAAACCATAGAAAAAAACCTAGCATTAAAAATAAAAAAAAATAAATTTCAAACAAACTGTATCGCATAAAATTGCAAACGGAATAGAACATCCTTTAAAAATATTGGTTCACGTACCTCCGATCGGCGACAGCGCGATCTTGTATCGACTTGCTTTTTTCGCCCTTTTCTTATTACCTAAAATTTGGTACCGCAGGTTGCGGCGATCATTAGCGTAAGCGCTTCCTTATCAGGAAGCGCTTACGTACATCGTGTAAAAAATGTGACAAATGAAAAATAATTTCCTGTGACTAAACTAATGGACACATGATTTTTTATGGGTACACTGAGAATGTGTTGAGGTACACGATGTTTAATTTATTGTCGTACTAGCTTTCCGCCTGCGGCTTCGCCCGCGTGGAGTTCGGTTATAACGCGTTTCCAAGAGAACTCTTCAAAAGTCTGGAATCAAAACTATCCTATGTTATTTCTCAAGGTCAACTCTATCTTTGTACCAAATTTCAATAAAATCCGTTAAGTCGTTTAGACGTGAAAGAGTGACAGACAGACAGACAGACTTACTTTCGCATTTGTAATATTAGTAGGGATTATCAGCACCACCTGCATTTCTATAACGGTTAGGTGCATAATTCCATAACCATTTTGGTGGTTTAAACCTGTCTAAGTAAAATCCATGTTTTGTAGTAAGAGGTTATAAGACTTAAGTAGGTATTTATAAACTTTTACGACATGGTTGGCGCAGTGTCTGAGCGACCGTCTGCTGTGCTGCGTGTCACGGGTTCGATTCCCGCACGGAATAAACTTGTGTTTGGCCTACTACAGGTTTCGTAACCCACTTTTTCATAGTAGTATACGACGGAGCAGATTCCCTCAATGTTATTGACATCATCATCATCATTATCAACCTTTTTATCATCCCACTGCTGGGCACAGGTCTCCTCTCATACAGAGAATGATTGAGCGTAATTACCACGCTTGCTCAATGCGGGTTGGCGATTTCAGACTTAAAGTCCAGGTTTCCTCAAGATGTTTTCCTTCACCTTCAGTCATTGATGTCCAAGATATACTTAGAAAGTACATATAACTTTAGAAAAGTTACATTGGTACTTGCCTGACCTGGAATCGAACCCGCGCACTTATACTTGAGAGGCTGGTGTTTTAACCACTAGGCCACCACGACTACGTTGTTGACATATCTTCATGAATCTCTTTTTGAGTTAGTTTTTTTTTTTTAAACAGGTACCTATTCGATGACCGCACTTTGCTCAATTTTTCCTATTGTTTCAAAACGCTGCACTTAGGCTCGTACAATGCAGTCTTTCTAAGGCGAGATTCAACCTCAACTCTTGATCCTTTGTGGTATAGATACCACAATTTTGCCAATAACACGTGTAACAAATTACAGAAATTATTTGAAAATTTTTTTTCACAATAATGGCAGATATCGCCAATGACAGTTGAAAAAGACGGCCGCGTGAACCGTCTGTGAGGGAGGTTTGAGTCAAATTCATGATGTGGTCGCTATGCTGCGAAAAAAAAAATGCTGGAATTAAGCTCACAGAATTCAGTCTAATTTAAAAACAGATAATGCTATTGCGATAGAATTTAACAATGTGACAACCAGAGAGTAAGCAGAATGAGGTCAGTTACATTAAAATAGTTCAAGTATTTATGTGTTAGGCCGCGAATGTTTTGATCATACCTAGTAACTAATAATAATTAACAATATAGGTACACTCGACCGCAAAGATAACGCATCGCTACTGTTCTCAAAACGATGGAGGAAAACCTCTTTTTTTTTTTTGTTTGGGATGGGAAATCATCAAATGACCTCTCCCGCTCTGGGCGTGAGACACCGACACCCATTCGTGTTCCTTCACTTGCCTGTAGGCCAGGGCTACAGTTTTTTTTTTAACCAACCCGCAACCCTGACCCAGATGGAGGAAAACCTCGTAAGGAAACCGGCATGTCCTAGAACCAAAACTTCGAAGACATGTGACATCTACCGAACCGCACTTGGCTAATGTGGTAGATTACGGCCCACTCCCTCTAACCGAGAGGAGGCTTGTGTCCCAGGAATGGGGACATTATTGGCTGATTTTGTATGTTATGTTATCTATGATCCAATAACTATGCATCGGTCACAAATCTAGACTCCAGACTGCTACGGAAACAGTTTTAGATTCAATAATACACTGGGCCGCAAAAATAACGGGTCACTTAGAAAAACCCCGATATCTCATAAAATTATGTACATAGATACATAAATACATGTATAAGCAGATAAGTGGCAACAACAAGCAACTCTGGCTGTGTTATAAAATGCAAATATATATTTTTGATTGGTCTGATAGTTCCAGAGATTAGTGCGTTAAAACAAATAAACGAACTTTTCAGCTTCATTATGTACAGATTTTACCGATTCTATAGGCATTCTCCTTTCACAGCTGTTCAAAACGAGCGCCAGCCACGGAACACCGCTACCATCCGCCCTGAAGCTTTGAGGGATATGGATCAAGAACGAGCTCTGAGGGAAGCGGCCGTCGCTGTCGGAGTATTTGGGTGAGCTAACCTTAAATTTTCTTTTATAAAAAGAATAAATAAAAATAAAAAAAAAATTACGCACAGGTTAAGTAAGGTACCAGCAGCCTAATCGGCGAGTGTTAATTTGCACTAAAATTAGGTATATCAACTGCGGTCCAAAGATCCCAACTAGTCGCAATCATCATCATCTCAGCGTTAATCCCAGTCGCATCCGAAGCTTCTCAGCTTTGGAGTCTGGGGTCCGCTTTTACCAGCCTATCTGTTAGTTTTGGCTAAACTTCGATATTTTCCGTGAAGCGACTGCCGTTTGACCTCCACAACCCAAAGGCGATTTCGAAGCATTGCAGTTAGAACAAATGTTGGACTTTTGAGGGCTCCAACAACCCGTAACGACTGCCATTAGATGTTCTTATGGCAACCGGGACCAATAGCTTAACGTGATTTCCGAGGCACGACCAGACCAGTGCAAATATTAATATTCATGCATACAAATATTTGCACTGAGCGGGGATGGAAACCGCGCCTCCTTGCGCAACGGCCGCGTTCGCTACCGGTACGTCACGGAGGCTGTTGCCCAACTAGTCGTAATCATTTGGCAAAAATGTATTCGCCGATTAGGCTCTTAGGATTCTCTTGTTTACAAAGTAAACTAAGTTTAAGTTAAGTGCATTGATATTATATTAAACTAAGGTAGATAAGTCACTAGCGCACTGAAAATGAAGCGTACAAAAGAAGGTAAGTCCAGTATCTCGCTTTAGTCACTCTCGATACACTCGTAAAAACAAACGAGAAACACTAACAGCGCAAACGACAAACACTAGCCATCTTTTTCTTCTCTATGCTTTAGATTGCGCCTCATCTCATTCACACTGTACCAACGTGTGAAATGTATGCAGAATAAAAAATTGCATGTGTGTGCTGCTGCTCCGATCGGCACATTTATTTTGGTTAATTTGTTAGAGCATATCATATCTGTTTAATATTATATCAATGGTTAAGTGTATCTTTTTCATTCCATTTCATTAAGAAAAGGATATAAGATATCTTTTTAGTTTATTCCTGTCAAATTAAGATATTCCATAGGCACTTCAGACGCGACTATAAACATAGAAGATAGATAACACTAATTTTAATTCCGAACATGATATAATTCATTTTCAAAATCAGCTGTAAATTAAATCACCTAAAGAATGAAAACTGTGCTAGTCGCACTACAATATGGACTAGTTATATTTGCAATCTAACCTCTATGTAAATACGCAATGTAAACAATCCTCATTTTATTCTTAAAATCGTTTACTTAGGACATTTGAAACTTCTATACTCTGTTTTTTTAATCTCGTAGACTAAATTGACACATGCAAATGTCAAATTTACATTATTAATTTTGTATTATTACGTTTTTAATAAGTACCTACCTACACATTATTTCAGGATAACTTATTGTAAAAAAACGATACTTGATTTTATGAACGCTAAGTTTCGGCACTATTTAAGAATTGCAATAAACTGCCAACACTCGTAATGTCAGTTTATTCTTCGAGATTATAAAACAGATTATAGTAGATAAAAACAAGCAGTAACATGATTACATACCTGTTTTAGCAACTGTTCAAGCATAAATATCATCCATATTTGATAAAATTTGTCCAGCTTCGTGTTCTAGCAAACATCGCCGATATAATTTAAAAATTATTTCCGGCGCTCCACTTTTATTTGTTTTACTTATTTTTAATACGTTTCTTCGATGTTTTATCCATGTACATTTGAAAAGCAATAATAAATGCAATAGATATCAAGTAACAAAACAAATATACGACAGCCGATGACGTTCTATGTATGTACTGTAATTTAGTGTTACCCTACGTTTAAAATTTTTAGTTCCAGAAACATTTAATTTCATAACTTTATAGACAGATTATACACATCTTCACAAACAGCTTTTAATGAACAATTCTTCTAATAGAAAACAAAGAACATCGTAGCCATTCGCGCCTCAACGCTCACAGTTTCCAAGAGACGAGTCAAAGACTTCAGCGTGTTTGAAAAGTAACGTTTGTTTGTTTTAATTTTGAATTCAGTAGCTCGCGCTTTGCCAGAGCAAAGGAGCCGTGCTACTTTCAAGTCGAAAATTATTTTAAAAAACAGAAGCCATTGAATCGATAAGTAGAATATGCTTTGTGAAGACAAGCGTGATTCGGTCTTATTACTCATATTTTATATTAACTTAGAGTTTGCGTTTTGTATGAGAAATTCCCAATGGAAGTTTCATAAGTATTGCATATGCACCCATCTAATCTAGTGACCCCAGGGTCACGAGCTATCGTGCATAGCGAGGCCTAGTGGAGGCCTCTTTATAGTCTCCCAAAGAATGTGTCTTATTGTACAGGTGTTGCTCAGGGGGGAGGGGGGATGTCCGGTTGACAAGACTATACTAGAGTATGTATGCTATCTTAGTTAAACTTACAATTAGTGTGTGAACAACAGAAATGGCCCCAATATGGTCAATATGTTGTTTAAATTTTTAGTTGTAGGTATTCTTCTTTAGGGAAAAACAACTTCGAAAAGGAGGCAAATAAAAGGATCCAGCTGGGATGGGCAGCATTTGGTAAACTTCGGCGAGTATTTTCGTCGCCCAAGCCCCAATGTTTGAAGACTAAAATCTTCAACCAGTGCGTCCTACCCGTCATGACTTACGGAGCCGAGGCGTGGACACTACCACTCAGACTAGTCTAAAGCCTAAGTTTAAAGCCGCTCAGCGAGCTATGGAGCGTGCTTTGTTGGGCATCTCTCTGAAGGACCGCATCGGAAATGAGGTGATCCGACCAAACGAGAGCCAAAGTCACCGACATAGCTGAGAGGATTAGCAAGCTGAAGTGGCAATGGGCTGGTCCCATATATCGCAGGGCCGACACCGTTAGGGTAAACGAGTCATCGAGTGGAGACCGCGTCTCGGCAAACGTACCGTAGGATGCCCTTGGGTGAGATGAAGCGACGACTTCAAAAAGGTGGCTGGTAGTGGCTGGCGGAGAACTGCTCAGGATCGAGCTTGTTGGCGTGCCATGGAAGAGGCCTATGTCCAGCTGTGGACGAGTAGAGTGACGTGTGTCGGGCATGTCACAATTCGGGTGAGTCCATCAGATATATTATCTCTGGTTGCTCTCGTTTAGTGGCGAGTATTTGCACAGACATAACCAAATAGCTAGGATTATCCACCAGCAACTTGCTTTGAAATATAAACTTGTAGATTCTGAGGTACCGGATTATAAGTATGTGCCCGACCCAGTTCTTGAAAATAACGATGTCACGCTATACTGGGATCGGTCTATCATTACTGACAGGACTATTGTTGCAAATAAGCCTGATATAATAGTGATAGATCGATTAGCGCGCCTCACAATGATTGTCGACGTTACCATTCCACATGATGGGAATCTTGTGAAAGCTGAGAAAGAGAAACAAATTAAATATCTCGACTTGGCGCACGAGATTTTTGACATGTGGAATGTGAACTCGGCTGTCATTGTACCGATTGTCGTATCGGCCAATGGTTTGATAGCCAAGAGCCTCGACCAACATCTATTGAGGCTCTCGTGAGGCAGTTGTATCAAAGGCCTGATTCAAAAGGCAGTACTCCTCGATACGGCACGCATCGTGAGGAGGTTCCTGTCTCTGGAACCCTAACCACCGATAGCTTGGACCCTGCTGGATGGAAAACAATTTTTTTATATTTTTAAATGTTTTTGTTGTTTTGTATTTTTATAATTATTATTATTTTGTGGGTATGCAGATGACAGCACAGTTGTGGAGAGATACCTGCCGGAAGCTCGGGCTAGTAAGGAAGCAATCCGGTCCGAAAGAGAGGCTATGGTAGAGCGTACGAGGGCTGCACTACAGGCAGTCTCCGAATGGAGCAAAGCCAATCTTGTAGCATTCAATGCCGCCAAAACACAGGCGTGTCTTTTCACCGCCAAAAGGAGCCCGTTCACCTTGGCTCCTACTTTTCAAAATGTATCCTTGGAGTGCACCAACCGCCTTCAGCTTTTGGGAGTAGAGATTTCCTCGAACCTTAACTTTGGGCGGTTCATTGAGTCCAAGGCCAGGGTGGCTGCCAGAAAACTTGGCGCTATCGCAAAGGTCCGGCGGTACTTCACACCGGGGCAGCTTCTAATGTTGTACAAAGCACAGGTCCGCTCGTGTGTGGAGTACTGCAGCCACATTTGGGCTGATGCTGCGAAATGTCACCTGACTACTTTGGATTCAGTGGAGAGGCGTGCGAAGAGGCTGATTGGCGACCCAGACTTAACTCGAAACGGTCTCCAAAGCCTGTGGCACAGGCGTAGAGTAGCCAGCCTTTCGGTCTTCTATAGGATGCATTCTGGTGAGTGTGCAAGGGAGTTGCATGATTTAATTCCCCCATCTCCGTTCCACCATCGGACGACCCGTCGTACGGCGAGTTCCCACCCTTACGTTGTTGACACCACTGCGACCCGGACGAAGAGTTTCGCTTCCTCTTTTATACCGCGTACATCGAGGGACTGGATCAATTTGCCAGCGACGGTGTTTCCGTCACATTACAATTTGAGCGTCTTCAAGGCTAGACTGAATAGGCTCTTAATAAACTAGCGCGCTTTACCATCAATGATCGCATCACTGCTTACCATCAGGCGGGATTGCGGTCAAGCGCTAGTTTATCCATACTATACTATTATTATAAATGCGAAAGTAACTCTGTCTGTCTGTCTGTCGGTCTGTCTGTCTGTCTGTCTGTCTGTCTGTCTGTCTGTCTGTCTGTCTGTCTGTTACGCTTTCCCGCTTAAACCTCTCAGCCGATTTTGATGAAATTTGGCACAGACAATCTATAGACCCTGAGAAAGACCATAGGCTACCTTTTATCCCGGAAAAAATTTATGTTCCCGAGGGAAATCTAAAAACCGCGATATAACCGTACTCCACGCGGGCGAAGCCGCGGGCGGAAAGCTAGTAACTTAAAAAAAAATAATAGCATGCTGGCATTTTAAATTCCTTAGGTATGACGAATAATGGAAATAATGGAGTATATAGCTGTTATTGCGCCATATATTATGTTTTTCCATATTCGTCTTGAGGTCAATAGATGTTTTGTTTTCCAAAGTTGGGAGATCCCGCTCGATCCAGCATTGGACGTCTTTCGGCTGAAAAGATTGTGATGTTGGCATGTTGAGGGGATCCCAAAGGATCATTATGACGACATTCATACTTCATGATATAACTGACACAATGTATTACACAACATTATTGTATGTTACATTTATCATTATCATTGATTGTAATACATAGAAATTGGTGTTTTGTAAGGGAGAAAATAAAGTCGATTTTGTTTTAAATATAATACCTAGGTATATTTATTTAAGCAAAGTATGTACCATTGCATACACTTTTGCCATCTCATAGGTAGTTCACTGATCCCTTCAGTAAAAAAAACTATTGGGCGGGTATCAATACCTATCTAAAATCTTTGAAGGCGCTTTGTGGTACCACATTGGAGTTGATTTTTTTTTTCTTGTAAGGTGTTATCTAAATTTCGAGAATATGTTAGTCTGTTGAAGCTAGGTCCGGGGAGTACGGTGGATGTCTCAGACATTTCTTATGAAGCTTCTTTTATTGTATTATCCTAGCATTTTCTTAACAACATAATTTTATTTTTTTAATTTTTCCCACAAAAAAAGGTGAATAGGAGGACTTATGCGTAATGCCTAATGTAGGTACATGTTGGGTTCGACTTCAAGTCTAATCGAATACAGCTGCATTTCAATATGCGACTGCCTATGTATGTAAGCCAGTCGTGGTGGCCTAGTGGTTAAAACACCAGCCTCTTAAGTATGAGTGTGAGGGTTCGACTCCAGATCAGGCAAGTAACAATGTAACTTTTCTAAGTTATATGTACTTTCTAAGTATATCTTGGACACCAGTGACTGATTAAAAGGTGAAGGAAAACATCTTGAGGAAACCTGGACTTTAAGTCTGAAATCGCCAACCCGCATTGAGCAAGCGTGGTGATTACGCTCAGTCCTTTTCTGTATGAGAGGAGACCTGTGCCCAGCAGTGGGATGATAAAAAGGTTGATGATGATGATGATGGCTGCCTATGTGAACACTACAACCCAGTTATTGCGAACACTGCGGGTTTCTATCCACGAAAGGATATGGGGGAAAACGCAATGGTTACCAATATCGTTATGGTAAAACTCAAACGACTTTCAATGATATGTCCCAATTTCTCATCTATACTCTATACTAATATATAAAGCTGAAGAGTTTGTTTGTTTGTTTGTTCGCGCTAATCTCGGGAACTAGTGGTCCGATTTGATTTTTTTTTGCGTTGGATAGCCCATTAATCCAGGAAGGCTTTAGGTTATATAACATCACGCTGCAACCAATAGAAGCGGAGCATAACTAACTTCACGCGAACGAAGTCGCTGGCGGCCGCTATTAAATATACAATTCAAACTTAATTTCCCTTAGAAACACTTTCTCCATTTCAATACGTATAAGTATTTTGAAACTCTCACCTTCGTTTGTCCCTAGCCCATAAAAATCCCATGAATTTAACATAACTATGAGAATAATATTAAGCGCCATTAATGTGTCTGGCAGACATGGTAAGGCACTATCGTGATTGGTTATTTGAATGTCAGATTCTGTTTTTATTGGCTACAAGTTAAGGTACTGCATAGTTTTGTTATTGTGATGGGATTCGTCGATGGTGTTATGAATATTGATTTATGGTAACTGTATTACTTTGTCTTGTGGAAAGAGGGCTGTTTTCTGAAGTAGGGAGGTACTTTATTAAATGTGTGTATGGAAATATTTTAGTAGTTTTGTTAAAGTACTTAATGAAGAAAAATGACAGGTTCTCACTCTTATACATACGCATATTTCATATAAAAAAATCACACAAGTCTAGTACCTATGTAGTGTTAGGAATAAATGTAGTTTAAAATATTGGTATCTAAAAAATTACACACAGATTCTGTATCTTCATACTGAATCTGTGTGTAATTTTTCAGATACCAAAAGTTTTCAAGTGTAAAAAAGTAAAAAGTTACCAAGTGTTAGGAATTAATGTTTTAGTAATTTTATGGAATCTTATAAATTACAAACTGATTTAGTAGGTATGTAGTGTTAGGAATTAATGTATTTTAAAATGGTATTTAAAAAGATACACACAGATTCAGTATCTAGGGTTAGGTATTAATTAACGTTTTTAAAAATTTTTGGAATCTAATAAATTACACACAGATTCAGTATGTAGTGTTAGGAACTAATGGATTTAAAAATAAAATTGGTACTTAAAAATTACACACATATTCAGTGTGTAATGCTAGGAATTAATGTATTTTGAAATTTTTTATTCAGTGCAACCGCAATATTATGAGGTACAACTTCGGGTTGAAGTTACCAAACTTCATCTTTTATTCGTACATTAAAATTGACGTCTGAGAGTTGTAGTACAAAAAAAAAACTGTTAAAAATTCAAATATTATTATTGTCTGAGTCAGACTTATTCTAGGATTTCTAGATATAAAAGTATGGTAGAATACGCCCTTAATGAAACAATAATCCGCCACTAACAAATACCAAGACACAATTCCACACCGACCAGCCAACCTGAAACAGTAAACAAAATGGCGGCAGCCCATTCATCCCACGAACACGAACATCAAGCGGTGACCACTGACCAGTGAAGTTGAACCTTTGATCATAGATAAGGCTTGATCGACACGGCTCGGCGGTTTGACGTCACCGGTATTTATAGCTTAGGTTCTTGATCCTAAATAACACGCGTAAATACGAAGGACAAAATGACAGATTGCAGAAGGATTTCTACGACGTGATGTCAAAAATGATGAACGTACATTTTATGTTAATATAATATTGTATAAGCTTATATGGGCCTTGATGCCTGAAATAAATGGATAAATAAATAAACTGAAGTATGGATGGGTACAAAAACATCAAACAATAACATTGCTATGAACTTTTATCTAGGCGTTTTAAGGTGTCTGCGACCTGCGACAATTTTTATTGATAAATAGCTGTTGCCGCGACTCCGCCCGCGTGTCGATATAAAATAAGCGCCTGTTAAAATAATGGGAGCAATATGTACGTCCGCGTCCTTTTCCGTTTTCGCAACATATTTTGTTACTGCTCTTCTCCTACTGGTCATAGCGGGATGTTATATAGCCTATCTCCTTTCTCAGGTTCTAGACTATCTGTGTACCAAATTTCATTATAATCAATTCAGTATGTTTGGCGTGAAAGACAGACAGCCAGAAAGAGATACTTTCGCATTTATAATATTAGTATGGATTGTTTTTTCCGCTGGTAATTTTGCGCTAAGGTACTTGCAGTAAATATGTACAAATAGGTAATTCCAAGAAAATAACTTGATACAACGGATTTACGATACTCCCTGATCTTGTCAAACCAAAAAATAATTGAGAAACTTTTTATCTTTATTAGTTCACGAAAGTTATAAGAAAAACACAACAATTCATGAATGGATATAATATAAATATTACGTGTTATTGTATAACACATAACACACGCCGCACGCTACATATACTCGTACACCGCCACGAGTACATTATGCATTCTTTACGCATCTAGAGCTGCTTAATTATTATTTTTGTTTCATTATTATTTTAATTTTTTTTCCTATTTGTTTTTAATTTCATTTTCTGTAATATTTAGCTTCATCACTTCCATTGTTAAGATAGCACATAAGGGAACAGCGAGACAGCTCCGACACAAGTACTATTGTAACTTACTGGAGCTGCCTCAATTTAAATATTTTTGTATTTTTTGTATTCTGTATTTTTTTTTGTATTGTGAAATTCCCATTCGTTTAACCGAGCTGCAGCAGCCATCTATTTTAATGTAACTTTGTTGTTCTGTGTTCTATGGTACGGATTTAGTTTCCGATTTTAGTGGTATGAGGAACAGAGAGTAGTGTTCACTCATATATACATCATCTCAGCGTTAATCCCAGTTGCATCGGAGGCTTTTTCATAAATCAATGATACGGAACCCTTTGTGCGTGAGTCCGACACTCACTTGTTAAAGTTATGAGGGTGTAACGAGTTTAAGTTTGTCATGGTGTAGCCAGGTTCCGTGGTATCTGGCTGTACCTTATAATTTATTGGTTTAAATGTGCGCCCACCGACTAGGTGGTCGGATGATCTGACCAAAATTGCAGGGAAGCGCTGGATGCAGGCCGCGTCCAACCGATCCTTGTTTAAATCCTTGGGGGTGGCCTATGTCTAGCTCAAGTGCCTGAGATGATGATGAATGTCAATATCTTTATATATTCGGCTTATGTTCATGTTCGCCTTCTAGTCTAGCTGGATACAACTGAATATCAGTCATCATAATCATAATCACACACAGGCTCCCCTCGGTAAGAGAGAGAGGGCCCTAATCTACCACGCTGGCTCCACAACCCGAAGGCGATATCGAAGCATTGCAGTTAGACCAATTGTTGGACTTTTGAGGGCTCCAACAACCCGTAACGACTGCCATTAGAATGCCATTCGTATGGCAACCGGGACCTTAGCGTGCTTTCTGAGGCACGACCAGACTAGTGCAAATATTCATTTTAAGAGCAATGTTTCCGTCAATTTGGGTTTAGTTGTCATAAATAAACTAATATTGGTTGAAAGAAGTTCCCTCATGCCTCTTTGCGTGCGACAAATTCCTTCGGGTGCACGACTTGTCTCGTCTCTATGGTTATAGGTATTATCATTTTAACATTAAATCATTGTCCGCAGCCCACCAGTGTCGCTAGCCATGGCACTATCGCCAGCGCGTTATCCATTGCTCTCCCCACACTACGCGCCACTCCCTCCGCCGCAACCGACGCAGCAAGCTCAGCCGGACTCGTCACATGACCACAATGAGGAGGGACATGTGCATACTGACAGTGATGGTAAGGGAATCTTTGGTTTTGTAAATCTGTTTGATCCAAGCCTTATAGTCTTTTTATATAAATTACAAACAAGTGCTTGACGGCAATCCCGCTTGATAGTAAGCAGTGATGAAATCGTTGAAGGTAAAGCGCGCTAGTTTATTAAGAGACTATTCACTCTAGCCTTGAAGACACTTAAATTGTAGTCCGAGGGAAACACCGCCGCTGGCAAATTATTCCAGTCCCTCGATGTTGTACGTGTTTACCACACACGAAAGAAGAGGCAAAGCGCTTCGTCCGGTTCGTAGTGGTGTCAACAACGTAAGGATGGAAACTCGCCGTACGACGGGTCATCCGATGATAAATGATACGATGAAGGGAAACTAAACCATGGAATTCTCTCGCACTCTTTCCAAAATGCATCCTTTAGAACTTTACAAGTTATAAGACAAAAGTTGAAAGTTAAATGAGGTTTGAAATGTTGAGACGTGTATTGTATTCCTGAATGGTTATTAATAAAATAACCGTAGATAAATTGTGGATTTCTATCTATTTTATTATTATTATAAATGAATTCATACTAAATTAATACTTTAATGTTATTTCAGATGACAGTATTGATGTAACTAACGAAGAAGATTCCACTTCCTACTCGCCACCAGCTGCTATGAACTACCAACAGAATTGCGCTTCTTACAGGTAAAAAAAACATTCTTTTAAAATACCTACTCCGATGTAGACATTTGTAACCGTAGATCGAATTCGTAGGCTGCTGTAGACGTTTGTAACCGTCGCGTAGCTCATATTCGTAGTCTGTTGTAGACGTTTGTAGCCGTAGCTCGAATTCGTAGCCTGCTGTAAATGTTTGTAGATGTCGTGTAGCTCGAATTCGTATCCTGCTGTAGATGTTTGTAGCCGTCACGTAGCTCGAATTCGTAGCCTGCTGTAGACGTTTGTAGCCGTAGCAAGAATTCGTAGCCTGTTTGAGACGTTTGTAGCCGACACGTAGCTCGAATTCGTAGCCTCCTGTAGACGTTTGTAGTCGTTGCGTATCTCAAATTCGTAGCTTGCTGTAGACATTTGTAGCCGTAACTCGAATTCGTAGCAATAAAGACGTCTTCCCACAGCAACCCACGGCTAAGCTGCATACCTGTGCTTAGCTTCCCTACCTTTCCTTGTTTTCGCTCATCATCGGGTAAGCACGCCGTAAGAGATGACGAACCTAGTACGGAAAGCAACAAAAGTCGATTCGGGTCTCTTTTATAATAGAATCTAATAATTAAAGAAAAAGAATCAGAGTGCTATTCTTTCGTCACTTCGGTTTCGGTTTTTATAAAACATTTTTCTCAGTAACTAAGTAATTGTTAATCTAAATGCATAAAACAATTTCACTCAAAATCACATTGTGATGGGTTTTGTTTTGCCATTTTTTCATATTTTCGAAGACGAATTGTGTTCGACAACGTAGAAAAATAATGATAATAAATGTTGTTGAACTCTCAAAATGTAAACCATTTTTACTAATAGTATGTTAAAAATTACCTCGCAATCAATGAGTGTATTTGAACTGTCAGAATGAAATTTGCGTTGCCATTCCTAGTGTTAGTATATTACATAGTTACCCCGCTGTAAACGAACATCTGCTAATCTTTCGGGTATTATTGGCAGGAGTCCTTGTACTTATGTGTAATTTAACTCATATCTCATATTTCCAGGCCACTGGGCGTAGAAAGTGCAGCAGAATCCGCCGCGCGACTGCTGTTCATGGCAGTCAAATGGGCGAAGAACTTGCCATCCTTTGCTAGCCTTGCTTTTAGAGACCAGGTAGGTACCTGCCAAAATAACGTATTTTTTTTAATAATTGCAAACTAGTGCTCGACTGCAATCCCGCCTGATGGTAAGCAGTGATGCAATGTTGATGATAAAGCGCGCTAGTTTATTAAGAGCCCATTCACTAAAAAGAAAACTGAGTGAATAGGAAGAAAGACGGCAAAACGTACCCGGCACACATCGCAACACAACTGCTCAGACCCGTCCTATGTAGGCTTCACCAGACATCATGCCGGAACACGACGAATCCCTTGGCGGCGAGACATTGCCTGATGGGTGGTAACTTCTGCCGGCAGCCGATGTTACCGCCTAAAATAATTTATTAATTAAATATGAAATAAATTATCATTATTGTTATCGTAATATGTAGTAAGCATAAGACCCTCTTTAGGGTTTGTGTCTGTAAAAAAGTCGTGCTACGTACCTAATAGTTACCTGATTGTATAGTATTGTTCACCATTTTAATAAATATTTGTATACTTCTTCAGTCTATAATACAAATGCAAATATCAATCAATATCAACAAATATCAAACAAATAACAATTATAATTTGTTGAAAATTAAGTTGACTTCAGAGTAACTAGTACTAATGAAAATGCTTGCAGTGTCAGCATAAATCCAACTTTACCGTGTAGGAATTAAAAATATTTTTTAATTAAGTTTAGCAAATAAATCGTGAACAACATTTATGCACACAACAGTGAACGGTCGACTAGCACTTTTACTATTCCTTACTAAACCCGAAAAAAACTAAATTAATTTTAAAACAATTTCCAGGTTATTCTCCTAGAAGAAGCATGGTCAGAACTGTTCCTACTCAACGCTATACAATGGTGCTTGCCGCTGGACGCCGCTTGCGCTGCACTATTTGGCAGTGATCAGATTGATCAAGGTAAATTCTGCAGATTCACTTAACTGAAGCATAATCAACAAGTGGAACTCCCTCTCGCAAATAGAAGGAATCTGTATAGTGTATATATTTATGTGTAGAACTTCTCTTCGTAACTTCTACTCTATAGCCTCTTAGTGAGAAGGAGTTCCACTTATTGTCATTAAATAATTGATTAAATGCCTATTTTAATGCCCATTTCTTTTCAATTCATCCACTACTTACTTTATTAAAGCTCTATGCACAATAAAAAAAATACAAAATACACTGCTTCAACTTGCGTCAAATTTTCAACTCTGCAGTTTTAAATAAACTCTGCAGTTGCACTTATGTTTTTGAATTTTGTACACAGAAAGAATTCTTCTACGTCTACATTGCATCACTATAAATGGTTTTGCAGAGAACGGCGTAGATTCGGCTACTCTGCGTCGTCTGCGAGAAGTGCTCGCAAGATACAGGACTGTTCTCGTCGATCCTGCTGAGTTTGCTTGCATGAAAGCTATCGTGCTGTTTAAATCTGGTAAGAGATTTTAATTCTTAATCAAATTTAGACTCACTTGAATAATACATGACCTGTTTCAATGCCGTCTAATTAAAGTGTAAATAAACTATAACTGTCTCAAGATTAAATCCTTACGCAATCTCTCTCTCAAGGTTTTTCTTATTATTATTTTCGTGGCTCTATAAACTCATAGCATACTCGACCTCGTCGACATAGGTCGACCTCCGTGGCGCAGCGGTCAACACGCCTGCCTGCGACGCGGAGGCCCCGGGTTCGATCCCCGGCCAGGTCATGATGGAAAACGATCTTTTCCTGATTGACCTGGGTCTTGGATGTTTATCTATATATGTATTTATTATAAATATAGTATCGTTGAGTTAGTATCCCATAACACAAGTCTCGAACTTACTTTGGGGCTAGCTCAATCTGTGTGATTTGTCGGTACATATTATATATTTGTCGGTACATATTATTATATTGAATGAACGTCATTTATTGGGATCATTTATCACATTTTTTTCATGCTAAATTATTACTATGCACACCAATTTTTTATGTGCAAGAATTTACTTTAAAATATTGAGAGCAGCGATGATCCGATCCCTATCAGGCGCTTTACTTTTTGTAAAATATTTCAACATCACTGCTCTCAAAACGGTGGGGGAAAACATAGTCAAGAAACCGGCATGTCTTATGGCTAAAACTTCGAAGACATGTGACATCTATCAACCCGCACTGGTAGATTACGGCCCACTTCCCCTCATCGAGAGGAGTCCCAGGAGGGACCACTCCTGAGAATATTGTAGTCTAATTATGTTAAAATATTACATTCTGTCTGCTGTGTTTGTCCATAATGTGAGCTTGTATATAACGGTCGCAATATTTCATCTCAACCCTCTTACAACAAATAGATTTTGTAACAACATTATTCTTTACAGAAACACGAGGCCTAAAAGACCCACTCCAAATCGAAAACCTTCAAGACCAAGCTCAAGTGATGTTAATGACTCACGCTCGAACTGCCCATGGAACTGCTCCTGCAAGGTTTGGCAGACTTCTTCTATTACTACCACTATTACGTCTGGTCAGTCCTCAACAGCTTGAGCGTGAATTTTTCGCGAAGACCATCGGGCAAACGCCGATGGAGAAAGTCTTAGCTGATATGTACAAGAATTGAAGAACTCTGCCATTAAACTTATGGAATTGGTTAGGATTTAAAAACTCTGCAAGCAAATGTGTGCTGAGTTTAGTTTGCAATGTCACCACAAATATTTAAAGTATCTGGTTCGCTTTTGTGAAAAGTATTTCTTTTTCATACAATTAAGCAGTTTCACATTGGTCCCCTTGTTTGCGAACTAAACTTAAATTCAGTCCATCTTTTCCTTTCTATTTAATTAAGAAAAGGACAGAAGATGAATATTATTTGAGTCCTCTCAAATCATTCCGCGCCTGACGTAAATTGAAATATTTATCTCCAAGTTCTTAATCGCGTCTAAACTGTCTATGGTGTAGCTTAATTTGACAGGAGTAAACTAATATATTATCTTCTATCCCTTTCTTATTGAAATAGATAGAAAAAGGTGAACTGATCTTAAAATTAACTTAGTTTATGAACACGGGTATCGACGCCATTGTTCTACAGACGACAGTTCATTAAGCTACTACAATCTGTTAAGTTTGTTTAAAAAAAATTCAACTCTATCGCTAAAGCATTAAGGCTCAAGGTTGATTGGGAATATTTGACAGTTTCGCGTAACTGGACCTGCTGTCGTCCGTACAATTCAAGCTGAGTGTGTCATGATTATATCAGTATTAATTCAATTATTTCTGCCATTTCAATGTAACTCTAATACTGTGTAAATAAGGTATTTTAGGATTAAACTAAGTGGCTTTGCAATGCAGTGTAAATATTAGCAATGTTGCTTTTGACATACGGACGGTGATAATGACAGATAAGATTCAAGATGTCTAAAAATAAGTAATATCGTGTAGATTGTGTCCAGCTTTTAGCTTTCATATAAGACTATGTACTTACTTACATTCCATAATTACACTTAATTAATAAAGAAATGATTTACTTATACTACATTCCTCCTATAGGTACTATTTATTAAGTCGGTTCTAAACTGTAAATATGTATGTATAAGTTAAGTATCTTACCTGCAAATCTACCAACTTACCAATCAAATATTCAATTTAAAATAAACTCTGCTCCTTTATTTATAAAGACAAAATTCCAAAGAATTACGATAGATACATACTAGAACTATTTCTTATAATTATCTATACAATGAGGTAAAGGTAGCCATAGATATTACGCGCATTTTTCAAAATTTGAATTTTGAACTTTTACGTCAGTCAAAGAACTTTTATTTTTTTTAAGGGAACGGCCGATGCCAATGCCACTATTTAGACGTGGGTATCTATATATAATTTAACAGATTAATGCATTCTTCTCACAAAAAAATAAAGATTCTGAAAGTATCATCTACTATTTATTCACAAACATTTATGTAGATCAGTGTAGTTCAGTTCCTATATAAATAATTTTGTTTTGTACTAAATATTAGTCTATAGAAATGTAAATAATAGTCATATTATAATTTCATATATTTAATAAACGAATAGCCGGCCTCGGTTTGAAGGAATCTGAGATAAATAAGTACGTTTAAGTAATTGTTATAGCTTATGTGTAAATCTTGAATATAATACATAGTTATAAAATGAAATATATTGATCGTAGATACGTATAATTTAATTATTACTGTAGATCAGAGACTGTTCCACTCCCTGACTGTTTAATATTTACGGCCAATTCGTGCGTTATGTATTGAAAAAAAAAACTGCTGAACGATGTAAATGCACAATCACCATTGTTGACATAGAAAAGGATAAACTTACTGAAGTCCAGGCTGTATGGCGTATCATGCCTTTGCCTTTTCCGTTCAGAAGTACGGAAAGAAGTGAAACAAAAACTAACTGGAACTGTCAAAATAAATCCTTTGATTCCTTTGCATGTTTGGAAATTACCCTGTTGCTCTAAAATATGAAACAATAGAATTACATATGTTTACCAAGTAGAACACCAACAGTTAAAAAACCAGGATTAAATTGAAATGTTATCTTCTATCCTTTTCTTAATGAAATGGAAATAAAAAGATGCACTGAACTCAAAATTAGTTTATATTTATAATACTAGCGACCCACCCGGCTTCGCACGGGTGCAATGCTGATACTAAATACCTACATTACAAAAAAAAATGTTAACGTTGTATAAAAAACATAGCGGCCCGCCGCCCAACCGGCTGGTACCGCCGCAAATGTGACGCCCCACAAGTTTTAAATTTGTAATATCTTCGAAACTATTTACTTAAATCATGTGCTGTAAAGGGCGATATAGATTTATATTTAAAAAAAATAGAGGTGGATTACCCTTAACATATAGGGAGATAAAAAATAGATGTCCGATTCTCAGACCTACCCAATATGCACACAAAATTTCATAAGAATCGGGAAAGCCGTTTCGGAGGAGTTTAACCACAAATACCGCGACACGAGAATTTTATATATTAGATATACTACGTCATCACGTGAGCATCACGTGATATGGTGACGCAATAGGTAGATACATCAATTAAATATTGTGCAACCGATATCCAATTAATAACTAATGCACCCCAACTAATCCCATACGTAAACAATGTATTAGTCATTCTATGTATTTAAAATCAGGCCATCTAACTAATACAGAATGGTACAAGCTGTTTTTCATAATAATTTTTGATTTCGTCATCAACACCTCGTCATTAGACGGTGATGTCACTGGTGATCACCTTTTGAAGTCATCATTATTTCGTACTTAGTATAATTATGAATGTTTTTTATTCATGGAATATCCTGAGGATGGAGGATTCCGTTATAATTTTTTTATAATTATAAATTACTTAGCGCTTGACCGCATTCCGCCTGATGGTAAGCAGTGATGCAATCGTTGATGGTAAAGCGCGCTAGTTAATTAAAAGCCTATTCATTGTAGTCAGACGTAAACACCGCCGTTAGCAAATTGTTGCAGGCCCTCGATGTACGCGGTATAAAAGACGAGACGAAACAATCTCTAAAATGAGTAGAATAGGCATTCTATGTTTAGAAGTCGGTAAACATACCTATTCTTTTTAATTATTTTTTTTTCTTTTCCACTATAAATCACAATATGAATCATTTTAAATGATAAGTAGCTAATCCATTGATTCATATTCCTATTCGAAAAACCTAAATAATGCAATGTAAGTATGTTGTTGAACTATCTAAATAAAATCTATTTCTAAACTTATATGTTTTAACCTATTACACATATTTTTGTAGTTCCTTCCCGCTCCATCTACAGATATTATGATCCTGTTAAACTTATTTCCTTTTTCCGCTTGTAAATAACTAACTTGTTTCCCTATCTTAAATCAAAACAAAAATAATAAACAAAACTCAATATGCTTATGGCCAATACACAAACCGTGCGCTGGCAAAATAAAAAAAAAAGTGTAGTACCCCGCTGGTGCTCTGTTTAGGTATCTGGTTATCATTTAGCCTTAAAAAAACCATTATAGAGAAAAAAAAAATATTTACCTCAATACGATTTCAGAAATATGAATGGTTTGCATAATTTATAGGAATATACCTATTGTAAATAAAAACGCTTGTAGATACTAACTTTAATGTTTGTTATTAGTGTTACCTATACAATATGTAAAGAAAACCCTGTCCGACCCGTAAGGATAGTAAAGGTTAGGTAAACACATGACCATATAACATATGAAATTTTACATAATCATCATAGTAACAATACTAGTGAATTTTGAAATAATCTTTTTTTCCCGCGAATTAATTCCAACTTCCCCAAAATTTTATAATTCTTAAAAAGTGACAACATTATTTTTGATGGTATAATTCTGAGCGAATAGCGATGCGACCGCGTGCCGTGTGCCCTGCCCCTCTTCGCCCGCGCCTGTATATCGCACATGTTTTAAGTTACCTTTTTTTGCAAAATAATGTTTATTTTTTTAGGGGGATTTTTTTAAAAGTTTAGCCCGGCTTTGTAGGCATTAGTAGAATCAGTTATCGATACCTAACAATACCTTCACGGATCGGACAGGGTTTTCTTTACATATTGTATATTATTAAAAAAAAACTGCCAAATTGTAATCAGTGTAGCCAAAAATGTAAGTAGTAATTATAAATAGATAACAATAAATGTGATGTCTAAAATAATCGACTTGGTTTTATTTAAACTTGTCTACTTTTTTTTTGGATGGGAAATCATCAAATGATCTCTCCCGCTCTGGACGGAGCGGATGGGCGTGTCAGTTACTGACTAAAACCCACCCGTGTTCCTTCATTTGCCTGTAGGCCAGGTCCACGGTTTCTTTTCCCGCAACCCCGACCCAGGAGGCATCGGTCTTCGTGGACCTCGTCACAATATGCTGATTTCTCTTTGAAGGACGCGTGAAACACAACGCGCCGTCGACTCGGGCCTGATCAATACCGGGCGGCGAACAGTGGGCAGCCAAGCTCGCGACTCCGGTGGCTGGGAGTTAGATGTTGTCTCCAGATTAGGGCGTCTCCTGCGGAGCTGGAGGCGTGAGGGCTCTGGGATTCCCGCTACCTCACGCGCTCCGCTTCCTCCTTTGCTAGTATCACTGCTTCGCAAAAGGAGGCAACGGCCTTTCTTTTAAACCCTCCCGTGTTTCTCACTTGCCTATGTGCCAGGGCCACGGTTTCTTTTTTAACCAACCCGCAACCCTGACCCAGGAGGCATCGGTCTACGTGGACCCCGACCGCTATGCACTCTCGCTCCGGACCATGACCTGGCAGACCAGAGTCGGACGCGAGAGATCGCAGCCGATCGCCGCCACGAGGAGACGGTGGTGCATTACTCAAGCCGGGTAGACCTCCACCGTATGCTCCACCGTATCCTCAGGGCGCTCCACACAGTGGTGACACCCTGGCGTTTCCTCCCGCCTTATACGGAACAGGAACCTTCCGAAACAGCCGTGTCCGGTGAGGACCTGCGTCGGCGCCGTGGCGCCTCTCTAGCCACTCTTCATATAGGGGACTTACCGCAGCTATTGTGGCGTGCCCAAAACTTGTTTACTTGACTTGAAAATAATGGGGGACAAATTTATAATTGCTATTTAGATCTTTTTGTTTCATGATTTAGACGGCGCGGCGTAAATAAATGTCTAGTATCTAATAGAATGTCATGTAATACTCTTTATTATCCATACTAATATTATAAATGCGAAAGTAACTCTGTGTCTTTTACGCTTTCCCGCCTAAACCTCTCAACCGGTTTTGATGAAATTGGCACAGACAATCTTTAGACCCTGAGAAAGGATATAGGCTAAATTTGATATTCCGGAGGGAAATCAAAAAAGCGCGATATAACCGAACTCCTTTTGATGTCGTCGCTCCATCTCGCCCAAGGGCGTCCCACGCTACGTTTGCCGAGACGCGGTCTCCACTCAAGGACTCGTTTACCCCAACGGTTGTCGGTCCTGCGGCATATGTGACCAGCCCATTGCCACTTCAGCTTGCTAATCCTCTCAGCTATGTCGGTAACTCTGGTCCTCTGTATAAAAATAGAATAGAATAGAAGTAATATCGTGTAGATTGTGTTCAGCTTTTAGCTTTCACATAAGACTATGTACTTACTTACATTCCCATTCCGTTCCTTGGTAGTGGCTGGCGGAGAGCTGCTCAGGATCGAGCTTGTTGGCGTGCCATGAAAGAGGCCTATGTCCAGCAGTGGACGAGTAAAGGCTGATGATGGTGATGATGATAATGAACCGAACTCCACGCGGGCGAGGCCGCGGGCGGAAAGCTAGTCTATAACATAAAATATGATGATTTTACAAAGGAAGCCACAAAAAAATAAAAACCTTATCAACCGTTACAAGAGAACTTTATTACAACGTGACTTTACATTGATTTTAGACGTTACCCCACTTTATGAATTTTTCCTCCTGCGTCGGGGGTGCGTTTACAAACATATACTTAAATTCACATACACAAACATCCAGACCCGGAATACTTGTAGGTAATACAAATATTTGTTCCGTGCGGGAATCGAACCCGCGATACGTAGCGCAACAGTCAATAGCTTAACCACTGCTTTAACCGTGCAGTCGTTTCTCTTATAATCTTTGTCAATTTTATAAATAACGTTAACTGTTGCCATACACACTGAATTATTTATTTCCACCTTGTCATCATCATCATCATCTCAGCGTTAATCCCAGTCGCATCCGAAGCTTTTTCAGCTTTGGAGTCTGGGGTCCGCTTTACCAGTCTAACTGTGCTGGTATGGCTAAACTTTGACATTTTTCATGGAGCGACTGCCGTCTGACCTCCACAACCCGAAGGCGACATCGAAGCATTGCAGTTAGACCAATTGTTAGACTTTTGAGGGCTCCAATAACCCGTAACGACTGCCTCTAGATGTTCGTATGGCAACCGGGACCAACGGCTCAACGTGCTTTCCGAGGCACGACCAGACCAGTGCAAATATTCATATTCATGCATACAAATATTTGCACTTTGCGGGGATCGAACCCGCGCCCCCTTGCGCAGCGGCCGCGTCACCGCTACGCCACGAAGGCAGTCAATTTTTTTCCACCTTGTAACAGTAAATAAATTAAATTCACAATGACATAAATAGTTAAATAGTACGGTGAGATTTACATAACCCCACCTTTTCGGCTTTTCTAATTCCCTATCGATCAAAACCGAACGCAATCTTAACCAAAACTTTATAGATCAAAATATTTTTTACAAACGAACGCCTCCTATGAGTAAAACTTGAAACTATTAAAGTTACAAACTGTACCCAAGGATTAACAAACTCTATCAGCCCATAAACTTCAATATTCTGCCACTAGATGGCGCCACACGCTGATAAGTAAACCATACAAATATTGTTAATCAACAGAAACAAAAACAGTTAATAACAGACAATATTAATAAGCTTAATACGTCACAATATGCTTATAGTCAGATGCATTTTCCCGTCCACAAATGCAGATAACGACATTACGCCATGCCTTAATATAACAAGTAGGTATAGGTAGAAATACTAATACAAATAAAATTATCCTTTTGAACGCCCATCTATATAATACGCGATGTGTCCTCCTGCGCCACACTACAAATGTATAACGTATGTATAGTAAAACGTAGGGATGGGATTACTGTCCTATCGACAAATAATATTATACATTTAAAATAATGTTTATTCACCAATTTACGAAGCTAAATAAAAACTGTAATCGTAATTTCATATTTTATTTTATTTCATAAAAAAAAACAATATGAAAACCTGGATATATTCCCCACAATAAAAAAAAAGAATTTTAAATTTATTCAAATCAAATCAAATCAATCAAATCAAATCATTTTATTTCAAATAAACCAGTTACAGGCACTTTTGAATTGTCAGAAGGTCGGTCAGTCAATAAGATGAAGCTAGTCGCCCATTCCAAAGAGTAGGTACTCTTTTAAATTTTTAAGCTATTGTTACAAATATTTGATTACATCATTCATGTTGAAATCAACCGCGTGAGAACGATGCAGAAATATATTGTACGCTGAGAGCGTCCATTATGGATAACATACAAAAATCAATTCAGAAATTAAAATACGCCGTGGCAGCTAAGAGATGACCAGTCCCCTCCGACGGCGTCCGTTCACGAACATGACGTATGGATCAGCATCATTCAACTCAACCATATCGAAGGGAACCCAATGACCCAAAACACACGCCACCATCAGCGAGACATTTGAGTGAGCATGACATACTCTCAACAGCCAGAGCACAATTAAGTCAATAAAAAAGACTAACCCAACAAATAAATGCCTTACAGCACATTCATACATTGTGCTCACACGTTTGCCATGCAATTATACAATATTAAGAAATTGAATCTACACAATGCTAAGATAGTTTTGTCCAAGGTTCAGCAGCTCCAACAGTGTTCCCGAATCTGTGGAAAGTTTAACTCCTGTGCAGCTGCAGCTCCACAAGTGCCGAACACCTCTGTCAGCGATACAATTCCGTAACGTACAATATGCTTGGCTACATGGTGTGTAATACAGGCTTTGACTAAATAACATAAACAATTACATATTAAAACTACAAGAGGAAAAATCAAAGAACAATCATTGTATAGAAATCGGACGCAGCTCAAGCCCAAACCTTTTTGTCCTCAATATAATCCTTCACACTATAAAATGCTTTCTGACACAACTTACGTTTAATGAAGGATTTGAATTTATTCAGGCTCAGATCTTGAACCACCTCTGGAAGTCCATTGTAAAAATGTATACATTGGCATCTGAAAGAGCCACCTATTTTCTTAAGCCTTGTTGTAGGTACAATAAATTTGTGCCTGTTCCTAGTATTTATATCATGGACATCACTGTATTTTTTAAACAATTTTATATTTTTATGAGCATACAAAAGATTTTCATAAATATATTGAGACGGCACGGTCAGTACATTAATCTCTTTAAATTTTTCTCTGAGAGAGTGTCTCGGACTTAATTTATAAATTGCACGAACAGCTCGTTTCTGCAAAACAAATATTGTTTGAATATCGGCGGCATTTCCCCACAACAGAATGCCGTACGACATTACGCTGTGGAAATAGCCATATTTTAGACGTGTGTTCTACAAGGCACATCCCTATTTGTCTCCAAATGTAATCCTTCTACTTCATATCAAGTAGTTGGCGCTCGAGGCACGTCAAAATCCTTTCTGTTATAAGGATGTCTAGATTTCTATGGTATATATTTTATATTCACTGTGGTCGAGTTACACGTGCATAAACTCAACCGATTCCTGCATAATTTATTTCGTTTACTTACAACAAATACAATTAATAGAAGCTAAATACGTGGTTTTCTACGTTTTAAAAAATAAAATAAAATGGAGGGTAAGTGTCTGTTTTACACAAGACCTTTTTTTAATGGTGTCGCTAAATACTCGCAATTATTTTTCTGGTTTGTAGAAACTAATAGAAAACTGAAGAAAATTCCTGAAACGGAAGTTGACGACTTAACGGAATGTCAAGACGACGAACTATTTCAAAATTCTGATTCAGACTTGAACAACTCGCAATAATTCGTCATATTCACAGTCACAATTTTTTTTTTAAGGACACGTGGTCCATCTCAAGATGTAAACATTGCACTACACTAAAATGCACAAGGTCACTATGACCTTGAAACCCGTCCGCTTATGACGTCACAGATTTCCTTCTATACACGTCGGTGGCGCGTACGGACCGCTAACTAACTAACTTTGTAGGGATGGGTTTTTCAAACGGGGTTTCACTATCGACAATGATTAGAAAACCTATTAATTCTTGATTAAGGTGAATAAAACCTAGTTTAAAGTGTACGATATTTATAAAATATTATATATTTACGTCATTTTCTTGCAATAATAGTATTTATGATCATTTCGACGAGATGAAATAAAGCGAGGTCTTCGTCGTGTCCCATCACTGGCTTACTTGATATCAAGTAATTGGCGCTGGGGGCATTAAAATATTTTCTGGCGTTTTTGTTTCTATTGAAAATTAAACAAATAAGAACTTATTATGCGTGAAAAAGTTAAAAATATGGTTGATAACAGGGCAAATTTCCATAAAAACAAAATAAAAGGTCTTGTAAAAGTCGTAAATTTATTTTATACTGTGATTACTTCTAATCAAGTAGTGGCGCTGAGGGCACGAAAATCTCGAACTTGTATAGAAGTGATTGGCGTTCAAAAGGTTATCGATCTTGTCGACTGACCGACCATTGGCAATATAATAACAAAGAAAAATGAGTCATAACACTCAATAATAAGGTTTATTGTTGCGTAGGTCGTAATCGTGTTGGTCAAACTGGGTTTTCCCAGTTCAACATCTCCGAGATATGTCCACATTTAATGACCTAGGGTTGTCAAACGACTTTGATGACGTAACTTTTGAATAATATTGAATGACTGTACCGTTTTTCTAGAATATCCTTCTTTGTTACAGATTTCTAAGCCTTCAAATACTTGACTTTTATTATATTACTAGCTTTCCGCCCGCGGCTTCGCCCGCGTAAATTTCGGTTATATCGCGCTTTTTAGATTTCCCTCGGGAACATCAAATTTTTCCGGGATAAAAGGTAGCCTATGTCCTTTCTCGGGGTCTAAAGATTGTGTGCTTTCCGCCCGCGTCTTTGTTAAAGTTTATGTATAGAAACTTTTTGTAGTGCAATGTGTGTCACCATAGAAACAAAGCTGTTATCTTGTCTTGTCAGAAAATATAAAATATATTGAACATGAGATCGCGTTTTCTTCTATCTGATATTGTTTAAATCGAGATTAATCATCTCATAATAGGTTATGGGCCCCTTTGCTTTCACTTAAATATTTGTTGAAAACTAAGCATGGAGCTAAGTAAAATACAAATACGTAAGCTTGATGGAAATAACTGGATACAATGGAAGTACCGCATGTCTGCTCTGTTACGGGGCATGGACGGACTTTTGGACATTGTTCAGGGAAATACTCATAAACCGAAGAAGCCTGTAGCTGAGGGCGGTGATGCTGAATCTACGTCCGCAGTGGCTTTGATGAACTACAACAAAGAGTTGTCGGAGTATGTTAAGCTGGAAAGTATTGCGTTACTACTAATTACAAACAATATATCAGATGAAATTTTAGACAAGGTGATTCGATTCTCTCACCCTAAGGACGTATGGGATGAACTGCATAGACTCTATGACGGTGTCAATGAAGACAAGTTATACGAAGTATGCTTGGAGTTCTTCAAATTTCAAAAGGATACTGCTGATGACATGTCAACTCATGTATCAAGGTTGAAAAATATGTGGCATAAACTGAATCAGGAATTATTAAAAACTGAAGAAGGTAAGCAATTACCAGAAATACTTTTAATCTGCAAGATTTTAGATACACTGCCAGAAAGTTATTTTTCATTTAAATCGAGTTGGATGTTGATGTCCAAGAAAGACAGAACTGTAGAGAATATTACCAGCCAACTTTGTGCGCATGAAAAAGCTCTAATAGGAAGCACGGAAGGCACGTCTAGCGAAGCGCTTCTCATGAAAACAAGGAAGAAAAGTGTTGAGAAAAAGAAGGAAGAGACATCAGGAAATAAAAAAGTTACCAAGTTCAGATGTCATATCTGTAAAGAGGTTGGTCACTTTAGGAAAGATTGTCCAAATAAAACTATTAAGGAAGATAGAAGGAATAGTAGTGATAGCACCAATATGATGGTACTACTAAATCTGTCTGAAAATAATATCCAAGATCGTGAAGAATGGTTTGTTGATAACGGAGCAACTCACCACGTTACGATGAGAAGAGATTTATTTGAAAGTTTTGAGCCCTTCAGTATACCTCACACTGTTACTACGGCTGATGGAAACGTAATAGAAGCCATAGGAAAAGGAAAAATTAGAATAAAATCTAATGTTGGAAAAGAATTTTACCTTAGTGATGTCTGGTTTGTTCCTAGTATTAGCAAGAATCTTTTTTCAGTGCTAGCGGCACAGGACAAGAATACAAACAGTGTATTTGAGTCACGAGTAACTATATGCTGTATTAAAGTGAATGCAATAGTTACTGTGACAGGAACCAGAACTAGGTATGGTGGGCTATATAAGCTGAATTGCAAAGCAATTAAACCGAAGGTAGCTGCATCGATTAATGCAGTAGATGCCTTGCAGCTGTACCATGAACGCATGGGCCACCAAGATAAAAGGCATGTGAAAAGTCTTATAGAACGAGAATTGAATATAAAGACAAAGGATAATGGCATATTGTGCGAAGGATGTATTTTTGGAAAAGCTCACAGACAGAAGTTTGGGAGTAGAGAAAAAGCTAAAATGCCTGGAGAACGCATACATTCAGATGTTTGCGGTCCTTTTCCGTTTTCAGTCTCGAAGTATCGATATTTCGTCCTTTTCAAAGATGAACACACTCGTTTTCGCTACGTCTACTTCATGAAAACAAAATCTGAAGTACCTGAAAAGCTGAAGCAAATGCTGGCAGAAGCTAGAGTAGCAGGACACACAATTAGAGAATTCCTGAGTGATAACGGTGGAGAGTTCGACAATGAACAAGTTAGAAAAGAATTAGCGAAATACGGAATACACCAAAGACTAATAATGCCGTATACGCCTGAACAGAATGGGTGTAGCGAAAGAGAAAACCGTACGATCGTAGAGTCAGCAAGAGCTATGATGCATGCTCATGAAGAGTTGCCTCAACAATTGTGGGCGGAGTTGGTACAGACAGCTGTTTATGTTTTGAACAGGACGGGACCAACTTCCGTGGAACACAAGACTCCGTTCGAGCTTTGGTTTAGGAAGAAACCTCGGATAAAGCACCTGAGAATAATTGGCTCAGTTTGCTATGCACATATTCCTAAGCAAAAACGAAAAAAGATGCATAAAAAAGCTACGAAATGCGTACTGGTTGGATATGATAATGACGACGGGTATAGACTATGGAACAAGGAATCCAAATACGTAGTCAGGTCAAGGGATATCATATTTGACGAAAAGCCATTGGAAACGAAATTCCAAGAGCTAGATCAGGAGGTCACAGAAGTGGAAATTCCCGTTCCAGTAAAAAGGGAGTATGTAGTGACACCCAATAGGATCAACAATCAAGCTGTAACGATCGATAATGAGACTAATAATCCGGTTATAGAAGAAGACAATTTTGATGATGCTTTATCGACTCATGAAGAATCTTTTGAACCAAGGGGAGGAAATGATGTTGATAATGATGATCTGGAGCAGATGGTTGGAAATGATGACGTTAATGAAGATGAAGATAATCTTGAGCAACTAATTAACGCACAGAGTGATCGAACTCTGCGAGACCGATCATTGATCAGACATCCGGTCAGGTTCAAAGATTATGTTATGGTTACAAACGAATTTGTCGAACCAACATGTTACAGAGAAGCAATATCCTGTAACGAAAGTGAACTTTGGAAGAAAGCCATGGAAAACGAGATAAATTCTCTTAACGAGAATGATACGTGGGTTTTAAAAAAGTTGCCAAAAAATAGAAAAGCGATACCATGTAAATGGGTTTTTCGCGTGAAGCTGAATGCTGATGGATCAGTCGACAAGTTCAAAGCAAGACTAGTTGCTAAGGGTTTTCGCCAGAAAAAAGGAGAGGACTATGATCAAACTTTTAGTCCTGTTGCGAAAATGACCACGGTGCGGACTGTGATTAGCGTCGCAGCAAGCGAAGGAATGAAGATGTGTCAGTTTGATGTGTCGACGGCATTTCTATATGGAACACTTTCAGAAGAAGAAATTTATATTAAGCAACCCGAAGGCTACGATGATGGTTCTGGAAGAGTATGCTTACTGAAGAAAAGTCTCTATGGGTTGAAACAAGCCCCGAGATGTTGGAATCAGAGAATTCTTAGTTTCTTCAAGGAAGCTGACTTTAAAATCAGTGAAGGGGACACTTGTTTATTTGTAAGAGAGAATGACCACCGGAAATTGATTGTGGTTCTCTACGTTGATGACGGGCTAGTAGCTGGAACAGATCAAGAACTCATTGATGAATTTATTGAAGAGCTCAAGGAAAGGTTCAAGATAACAACTAAACCAGCTACCTATTTTCTAGGTATAGAGATTTCAACCAGAGAAGGTATTGGAACAGTAATACATCAAACATCTTATGTTAAGAAAGTTTTGAACAGGTTTGGAATGCAGGACTGCAAACCTGTGACTACGCCAATTACCAAGGAGGACATAGTCTCTAAAAACGAGAACGATGAGTACGTTCTGAAAAACTATAGGCAAATAGTTGGAGCACTTGCATATTTAATGGTCGGAACAAGACCTGATATTGCATATGCAGTAAGTGTAGTGTCAAGGAGACTGGAGAAACTGACTCAAGCGGATTGTGTCAGAGTAAAACGTATCATAAGATACCTTCAGTACACAATTGATCTCGGCATTATGTATAAAAGGAACTATAAAATTGGAATTATAGAATCATACAGTGATGCTGACCACGCAGGCGATATGGAAACTGGAAGATCGACTTCTGGAGTACTTTGCCTATATGCCGGAGGACCAATCTCCTGGATGAGTCAGAGACAGCAGAGTGTCGCTATTTCGACGACGGAAGCTGAAGTGATCGCTGCAAGTGAAGCTGCGAGAGAATGCATATGGTTGACTCGGCTCTTAGGAAGTCTTGTACAACTGAAAAGTCTTCCTATGTTACAAGTGGATAACGAAGCAGCAATAAAATTAGCTGAGAATCCAGAGTTTCACCGACGCACCAAACACATCCGTACTCGTCACTTCTTCGTAAGAGAGCTTGTGACTAATGGAGAGCTGCTAATAAAGAAGGTAACAAGCGAGCTTCAATTAGCGGATCTTCTAACTAAGCCATTGCCCAGGGCTAGGCTTCGTAAGCTTGTGGATATTATGGGACTACATTGAGAGAAGGTGTTAAAGTTTATGTATAGAAACTTTTTGTAGTGCAATGTGTGTCACCATAGAAACAAAGCTGTTATCTTGTCTTGTCAGAAAATATAAAATATATTGAACATGAGATCGCGTTTTCTTCTATCTGATATTGTTTAAATCGAGATTAATCATCTCATAATAGTCTTCGCCCGCGTAAATTTCGGTTATATCGCGCTTTTTAGATTTCCCTCAGGAACATCAAATTTTTCCGGGATAAAAGGTAGCCTATGTTCTTTCTCAGGGTCTAAAGATTGTCTGTGCCAAATTTCATCAAAATCGGTTGAGAGGTTTAGGCGGGAAAGCGTAACAGACAGACAGACAGACAGACAGACAGACAGACAGACAGACAGACAGAGTTACTTTCGCATTTATAATATTAGTATGGATGACTAAGTATTGTCATCGTCTGCACTAATTATGTTTATTCAGAAGCTTTTGAGAGTTGAGATTTCCTCGAACCTAAACTTTAGGCGGTTCATTGAGTCCAAGGCCAAGGTGGCTGCCAGGAAACTTGGCGTTATCGCAAAGGTCCGGCAGTACTTCACACCAGGGCAGCTTCTAATGTTGTACAAAGTACAGGTCCGTTCGTGTGTGGAGTACTGCAGTCACATTTGGGGTGGTGCTGCTAATTGTCACCTGGCCACTTTGGATTCCATGGAGAGGCGTGCGAAGAGGCTGATTGGTGACCCTGATTTAACTCGAGATGGTGTAGAGTAGCCAGCCTTTCGGTGTTATATAGGATGCATTTTGGGGAGTGTGCGAGGGAATTGCATGATTTAATTCCCCCATCTCCGTTCCACCATCGGACGACCCGTCGTACGGCGAGTTTCCACCCTTACGTTAATAACACCACTACGATCCGGACCAAGCGTTTCGCCTCCTCCTTTATACCGCGTACATCGAGGGACTCGAACAATTTGCCAGCGGCGGTGTTTCCGTCGGACTACAATTTGAGTGTCTTCAAGGCTATAGTGAATAGGCTCTTAATAAACTAGTGTGCTTTACCATGAACGATTGCGTCACTGCTTATCATCAGGCGGGATTGCGGTGAAGCGCTAGTTTATAATTATTTATAAAAAGAAATAAAAATTCGTTATAATAAATACCGTTAGGCTTTCGTTGTTAAAATTTCATTAAAATCTTATTAGTTGTGCAGTGGAACAATCACGTCTAATCAATGTACCTAAATGGCACCACACGTGTGCTATTTGAAATTAGTCAAATGATTTATTTGCATAATCTCACATCAGGGTGACAGGACTCACGTGCAGGTGGCATTTTTCAAATTGACAAAGATTGTTGGATACAGGTACGATTTTTGCACGAAAGGGTAGGTAAATAAGGAGGACGGGTCTAAGCAGTTGTGTTGCGATGTGTACCGGGTATGATGTGCCTAATGTTGTTGTGTCGGGAGTTTGGTCGTGGAGGGTCTCCAGATCATCCTCTGGCGCAGCATCGTTGGTCGTGTTGTTGGGTTACATTGCATCACCTCGCTCAACTGCCGCCTTCCTTCCTTTTCACTCAGTTTTTTTGAGTGAATAAATAGGCTTAATAAGCTAGTGCGCTTTACCATCAACGATTGCATCACTGCTTACCATCAGGCGGGATTGCAGTCAAGCACTAGTTTATAAGTAATAAAAAAAATAGATCACAATCAGCCTATAATGTCCCCACTCCTGGGACACAGGCCTCTCGTGAGAGGGAGTAGACCCGTAATCTACCACGCTGGCCCAGTGCGGGTTGGTAGATGTCACATGTCTTTTTTTTTGGCTTTAGGACATACCGGTTTCCTCACGTGTTTTCCTTCACCGTTTTCAGAGCAGTGGTGATGAAATAATTTACACAAAGTAAAGTGCCTGATGGGGCTCGAACTTGTAAATCGCGGCTGATAGTAGGTTCGCCGCGGCCTGCCGCTAGGTAAGTAGACAAACCTATTATTTTAAGCACTACCGTGACTCTGAACTTGATCAATCAGCAGGGTAATTACGCCATCGTAATTATGTAACACACTATATCTATTGTTTTCATTTTGACATATTTACTACATTCTTTACGTTTACCTTATTCAAGTAATCGCATTTTTCGAATAGGTATATGAAGGATTGGATGAGGAATATGCTTCAAATTTATTCTAATTGTAGGTTACTAGTGTGTTACGCAATTAGGCTGCAGATGAGCATATTCTTACCCATTCGATACGATTCCGTACCGTATCAATGTTATTGTAGGTAGTAGTCCTTATAAACTGCATTTATTCTTCTTCTTCTCAGCCTATAGAAGTCCATTGCTGGACAAAGGCCTCCCCCAAGGTTTTCCATTACATTTGGGTTTGCGATAATCCCCACGATTGCCACGCGGGTTGGGGATCGCAGTAATTTGATATCCCTCAGGAGAAGCGCTTAGTCGCCTCTTACGATACCCACCAGAGGATATGGGTTGGTACTGTAGCACAGATGTGCTTCCGGGCTGAGATTTATAGGCACCTTCGCGACGGGCGGTAGCGACGCCCGCCATGACTTCCGCGATCCTAATGTGATTTATAGTTGTAGCGGCTTGGTAACCGCGATGTGCTGAGTTGCATCTTTAGCGAAATAAGGGGACGCGAGCGGCCGGCTCAGTCGCTTACAATACACCGCCCTGCCTCTACATGTACACAGTATATAGCTAGTTATAGTAAAACATTGTGGAACCAAAATTATAAGCATTTATTATAGTGAAGTCACATTTTATTTAATAACCTCAACTAAATGAAGAACACGCTCAACACTGGTGACCCCGACGTAGTAATTAGCGATGGTTACGGTGCAGATGAGAGTTCCAGAATTTTGGAGAGAGCTACCGCGGTCGTGGTTTTGCCAGTTCGAGGCAATTATGGCACCGCAGAAGCAGGGCGACACGCAAAAGTACGATATGGTGCTCGCAAAGTTACCTACAGACGTTTTACAGCAGGTAACCGACATCATCGAAGCTCCGCCGGAAACGGGCAAGTATGAAACGTTAAAAAAGCTTTTATTGTCCGTTTATGAGGAGAGTGCAGATAAACAATTCCAGAGATTAATGCACGAAACGGATCTGGGAACACAGAAACCGTCACAATTACTCAGGAAAATGTCAACATTAGCAAGAAACTGCGGTCTGACAGAGGAGCCACTTAAAAGGTTGTGGTTGGATAAGCTAACTCCAAATGTACGCGCACTGTTGGCGATGGGTGAAGATGTAAAAATAGAAGATATGGCGAGGAAAGCAGATAGGATAGTAGAGACGTTGGGCAACGGCGAGGTCGCATCCATAATACCAAGTACGTCATCAAGTGACAGGGTGGCCGACCCCTTAGAGGAGTTGGCAAAGGAAATGAAGGAACTACGTGGGGAAATAAATGAGATCAGGAGGCGAAATAGAAGCACGGGAGGTGGACAATGGCAACAGCGTTCGAGACCTAAAAGCCGGACGCGGCGCACACCAGAGTCTCCCGACTGGCTATGCAGACATCATTACCGCTACAGGAAACTAGACGCGGTGCAGTCAGCAACGGTGGACGATTGTGCCGCGGGAAACCACCGACTTTGTGTGAAAGACTTCAAAACGGGAATTGTGTATCTTGTGGACACGGGTGCTAATGTGTCAGTGATACCTGTAAGTAAAGTGAAAACAAAGCAAAAGCAAGAGTGTAACTATAAACTTTACGCTGCAAATAACTCGGAAATTAAAACCTATGGTGTAGTGACTTTAGACTTAAACTTAGGTTTACGTAGAAGTTATAAGTGGTCATTTATAGTATGCGATGTAAAGCAGCCAATTATAGGAGCAGATTTTTTGAAGGCACACCAATTAGTTGTAGACTTACATAATAAGAGGTTGATTGACGGTCTCACCAAATTAAGTAAAGAAGCAACCGTAGTAAAATGTTCCGAATTATCTATATCTAGCATACAGCAAGATAACCCTTACAAGGATTTGCTCAAAGAATTTACAGAAATAACTAAGCCAGTTTCGTACGTAGAACCACCTAGTCATAATACTTATCACCATATAGAGACTACAGGCCCACCCGTATTTACCCGCGCTAGGCCGTTGCCACCACATAGATACAAAATAGTTCAGGAGGAATTTAGGTTAATGCAAAATTTAGGTATATGTAGGCCATCGAAGAGCCCATGGGCGAGCGCGCTGCACGTCGTGCCCAAGAAGGATGGCCAGATCAGACCCTGTGGCGACTATCGTGCACTCAATGCGATCACGAAGCCGGACAGGTACCCGATCCCAAGACTACAGGACTTCACTTACGGACTAGCAGGTAAGAAAATATTTGCCCGTTTAGATATAAATAGAGCCTATCATAATATCTGTGTTGCACCACAGGACGTAGAAAAAACAGCAATCATTACACCTTTTGGACTGTTCGAATTTCCTAGGATGACGTTCGGTATGCGCAATGCAGCGCAAACATTTCAGAGGTTTATGAACAATACAGTCTTACAGGGTTTAGAGTACTTAAATGGAGAACAGAAAGGAGACTGTTCGTACCTATTCTGTTACATAGATGATGTCATCATCGCAAGTACTAACGCAGAGTTGCTTCGTAAACACCTAAGACTCGTTTTTAGCAGATTCGAACAGTTCGGATTAACTATTAACCTGTCAAAATGTTGTTTTGGTAAGCGTCAGATAGAATTTTTAGGTTACAGCGTCAGCTCAGAAGGAATTAAGCCCTTGAAAGATAAGGTTGATGCCATAAAAAACTATCCGCGACCGGAAACCGTCGAACAGTTGCGACGATTCCTCGGAATGGTAAATTTTTATAGGCTACACATAAAACAAGCTGCGGAACATCAGTCCGAGTTAAATAAGTTTTTGCATGGGGCCAAGAAAAAGGATAAGTCTAAGATAACATGGGACGAAAAGGCCACGGCGGCGTTTGAGCAGTGTAAGGCAAGCCTACAAAGCGCCATTACACTGGCATACCCGGAAGACAAAGGTAGGTTGTCCCTAATGTGTGACGCATCTAATACGTGCGTGGGGGCAGTGCTGCAACAGGGAGTCGCCGGAAGGACAAAGCCATTAGGTTATTTTTCAAAGAGACTATCACAAGCCCAGCAAAAATACAGCACCTACGACAGAGAGCTATTAGCAGTTTACTTAGCTATCGTACATTTTAGAAACATGATTGAAGGTCGAGAAATTACTATTTTAACAGACCACAAACCACTAACGTATGCTTTTTCCAAAATAGGTACCGATCGAGAGACCCCACAGCGCACAAGGCAGTTATTGTATATCAGCGAATTTACGAGCGACATACAATACGTCAACGGTAACGAGAATCCGGTTGCTGACGCGCTATCACGGGTAGAAACCGTCGTATGCCCGACGCCTATAGACTTCGACGAAATCGCGCGGGCGCAGGAAACCGACGCTCAAATGTCGCGTATGTTAGCAGAACCACGAGGTAACATTGTATTAAAACAAATGCATTCACCGCTGTGTAACAATATGATTTATTGTGACGTTTCAGATAATCAGGTAAGACCATATCTCCCACAGCAATTTCGTAAATTAGCTTTTGATTCCATACATAACATAAGTCACCCCGGGATAAGAGCCTCACGTAAGATGGTAACAAAGCGTTTCTTTTGGCCAGAAATGAACAAAGACGTGACCAGATGGGCTAGGTCTTGCATTCATTGTCAAAGAGTAAAAGTACAGCGGCATACAGTTTCCAAATTAGGTAGTTTTCCGTTGACAGAGAGATTCCACCACATAAACGTCGACATAGTCGGCCCTTTGGCAACGTCACAAGAAGGCTATCGGTATTGCGTTACTATGATAGACAGGTTCACGCGATGGCCCGAAGCAATTCCAGTTACAGATATTACCGCGGACACAGTAGCTAAAGCCGTATACGAAGGGTGGGTATGCAGGTTCGGGTGCCCCCTAACAATAACAAGTGATCAGGGAAGGCAGTTTGAGAGCGAAGTTTTCAAAAGTTTGCTAAATAGTTTAGGTATAAAAAAGACCCGTACGACAGCATACCACCCACAGGCAAATGGGATGGTCGAGAGGATGCATCGTTCACTCAAGGTTGCAATTAAGGCTAGGCTACAAGATAATAGGTCATGGGTCGATGAATTACCAACAGTATTGTTGGGACTTCGTGCGGCTTGCAAAAGTGATGAAACCGTGAGTTCGGCAGAATTAGTATTAGGACAAACATTACGATTACCCGGCGATTTTTATTGCGAAACCGAGAAGGCCAAAGTAGATCACTTACCTACGTTTGTAAGCAGACTTCGAAACGTCATAAAAAGTATGCGGCCTCAGTCAAGGGAAAACAGCGATTCGCGAAAAATATTCATTCACAAAGACTTGAATACGTGTTCTCATGTTTTCGTAAGAAACGATATGGTAAAAAGCCCATTAACCCCATCATATAGCGGCCCTTATGAAGTAATCAGTAGAGATAAGAAAACATTTTACATACAAATGGGTGATCGCCAATCAACTGTTTCCATAGACAGATTAAAGCCAGCTTACATTATAAGGGAAGAAAAGCCATCAGAAAATAGTAGTACTAATAATAATCAGTGTAAATCAGATATAGAACCAAGTGGGCAAGAAACGCTTCCGCCTATGCCTAAAACCACTCGCTGTGGTCGAGTGATTAGGCAACCGGTGCGATTTTTGCTCACTTGACAAATTAATTTAAGTATGTAGAACGTTGTTTTAAGGTGTTAGAAGATAAGGTGTGTACGAGCTATATATATTTAGAAGCAAAACAATAGGCAGCATTCGACTGTTGGAATGCTGACTAGTACAGAATGTTATGATAAGCAACATTGTGATTAAGACATACCATGTAACTATGTATTAGTGATGTAACTATATATTAGAATAGAATAGAGAGAAAATTTTTTTGTAAAAAATTTGAGAAAGGGGGGGTGTGATGTAGCGGCTTGGTAACCGCGATGTGCTGAGTTGCATCTTTAGCGAAATAAGGGGACGCGAGCGGCCGGCTCGCCAGTCGCTTACAATACACCGCCCTGCCTCTACATGTACACAGTATATAGCTAGTTATAGTAAAACATTGTGGAACCAAAATTATAAGCATTTATTATAGTGAAGTCACATTTTATTTAATAACCTCAACTAAATGAAGAACACGCTCAACATAGTCAATCTTGACAACGGGCGTCCCGTCCGAATGTGCTGCAGCTGCTACAGTACTATTCTAAGTTTACCACACGGTAAACGGTATTGACAAGTCCAAAACCCAAAAATTTTGTTCGTTTGCTTTGAATCAAATAGACAACCGTTATTCTTCCGATAGTTGTTAGCCCTCGGAGACAAAATAATAATAATCTCACCCTAAAAAGTTGTTTGGAGTGAGTTTAGAATGAGCTGTCAATAGTGTCATTCCCTCAGCATCAGTTTTAACGAATAACGACAGCTCACTCAAGAAGAGAAGACACAGCGTAGGTAGGCCCCCGACAAGTTAGACCGACGACCTGGTGAAGGTCGCGGGAAACCGCTGGATGCGGGAGGCGCAGATCCGGTCGTCGTGGAGATCCTTGGGGGAGGCCTATGTCCAGCAGTGGACGTCGTTCGGTTAACATGATGATGATGGTGAATGATGGCAGCTTACTCCACGCCCATTTCATCTAAGTTTTCACTGTGATGATTACAAAATTGCATGATCGGCTTTGGTTCTAAGTTTAAGTTTTCATCTATTCTAGCCGATTATGTATTTGGCGTGATTCATCATCATCATCTCAGCGTTAATCCCAGTTGCATCCGAAGCTTTTTCAGCTTTGGAGTTTGGCGTCCGCTTTATCAGTCTAACTGCTGATTTTGGATAAACTTCGGTATTTTCCGTTCAACCAATTGTTAGACTTTTGAGGGCTCCAACGTAACGACTGCCACTATAAGATGTTCGTATGGCAACCGGGACCAACGGCTTAACGTGCTTTCCGAGGCACGACCAGACCAGTGCAAATATTCATATTCATGCATACAAATATTTGCACTGCGCGGGGATCGAACCCGCGCCTCCTTGCGCAACGGCCGCGTTCGCTACCGCTACGCCATGGAGGCTGCAAATATTTGAATGCATGAATATGAATATTTGCACTGGCCTGGTCGTGCCAAACAACTTTAAGCCGTAGGTCCCGGTTGCCATACGAACATCTTAAAGTGGCAGTCGTTACGGGTTGTTGGAGCCCTCAAAAGTCTAATAATTGGTTTAACTGCAATGCTTAGATATCGCCTTCAGGTTGTGGAGGTCATACGGCAGTCGCTTCACGGAAAATATCGAAGTTTAGTTAAAATTAGCAGTTAGACTGGTAAAGCGGACCCCAGACTCCAAAGCTGAAAAGCTACCGATGCGACTGGGATTAACGCTGAGATGATGATGATGATGCATTCAAATATTTGCACTGCGCGAGGATCGAACCCGTGCCTCTTTACCGCCGTTACCGCTACGCCACGGAGGCTTTATTTGCCGTGAATGAGTAATGAAATTAGGATTTCCCTATCATTTCACAGTTACCTAGAAATCATAATAATTTTATTGCTAATTTACTGTTAGGTATCGTGAACTAAATTCGATTCACGTTAACTGTGAAGAACTAATCAATGACTTGCATACTAGAATCTCGTACAAGCGGAAATCCTATGTATTTAGATTTGGATTTGGTATTTCCGTGTTTTCGATTGTCTAATGACCTTCAGAGTTGTGTAAAAAGCTATGTTGGTACAGGTGCTAGCAGGTCAAGCTACTCGACTTCCCAATCAATGTTGAACCTTAATGCTTTAGCGATAAAAATAAAAATCTACTAAAAAAGGCAGCTACATATGCTAGCATCGGTACTTAGATAATATACATGCCCATTGTGTACGGACGACAGCAGGTCAAGCTGCCCGAAACTGTCATAAATTCCCCATCAACCTTGAGCCTTAAGACTTTATAGATAAAGTTGAAAACAAATAAATCTGACAGACTGTAGAAGCTTGATGTGTTGCCGTCTGTACATACCAATTCGGTACATTTTTGGACTCATACCCTCAATATTTGGAAGTGGTTGTTACCATATTAATATTTTCTAAAGCCAATGGAAAGTTGAAAATCTAATTAAGAAAGACGAAATCTTCATCTTGTGCTAGATACCTACTTACAATTAAATTTAAAAAAATATCAAACTAAAAAGTTAAAAACAATTTTAAGAAAAGCGTGAGGCGCTTTGTGCCCTAATTTTTGTATATTAAGCGCCTCACGCCTTTTCTTAAATTATTTTTAACTTTTTAGTTTGATATTTTTAATAGCATGTTTTTTTAGTTTTTCAAACTGTATTTCTTTTCAACTTTTAGCTATCACAGTCCATAGTTCCGTCAAGGCTATGCCACAACGCTCTGGCGTCTGCACTCTGCCCCAGCCACTTTTCAGCCCTTTTAAGGGTAGACTGTCCAGCCACGGATTGTTTGGAAGAGTGGATTTTGGGTTTTAGTCAGTAAAAGTCTGACACGCGCTTCCACGGCCAGAGCGGGAGAGGTCATTTGATGATTTCCCATCATGAAAAAATAAAAAAAAGGTAGTCGGTCCATCTAACTGTGGGGCGTTGAAATAAGCGAGCGAATAGTTACCTACTTTTCTATTTCAACTTAGCCTATAATATAAATTCAATTAATAATTTTATTGCATTATTTTGCTGTGACAACCCTAGCACAGGGTTTTCCTGATAATCTTGTACGGACGACAGCAGGTCAATTATTCCCAATCAACCTTGAGGCTTAATACTTTAGAGATAAAGTTGAAAACTCTAATAAAAAAAAACCTGACAGATTGTAGTAGCTTGATGTGCTGTCGTCTGTACAATTTAAATTAAAAAAATATTTATAGAAACGTGTTTACGACACAGACGTCCATGAATTGCTTAATTACAGGTAGGGTTGCCAGATAGAAGAAAAAGAACGGCTAAAAAAAAATAAAAAAAAAGCTCATTCTTCGAAATGAAATCCGGGACAGTCGAGGAAGGACGGCTAAAAAAGCTCATTCCAAATCAAATCCGGCAGAGTCGGAGGAGGAAGAACGGCTAAAAAAAAAAGGTCATAAAATTTTTAAAATCCGGGACAATTACCGCTAATTCCGGGACAGGAGGTCATTCCGGGACAAGGGGCAAGATTCCGGGACAATCCCGGATTTCCCGGCGGTCTGGCAACCCTAATTACAGGTCAACTTATGAGCTACAATATGCAAATAGCATCGAGTTTGGCGTCAAAAGAGGCTTTATATAATGTACGGGCGACTTTATTAGATTTTCAACTTTATCACTACAGCGTTAAGGCTCAAGGTTGATTGGGAATATTTGACAGTTTCGGGTAGCATCACCTGCTGTCCTCTGTACCTAGAATATGGAGAAACTTGTGCAGAAATCTTCATTGTCTATACACAAGTCTAAAACCAGTATCTAGACCGGTTTCAGAGTTGTAACTCGTTTTGTTTGGTAGGTAGGGTAGATTGAAGACTATATAAACAATTTTTGTAAGTAAGTATACCTATAGTTTTATACAAGAAGTTCCCAGTTCCTAGACCTTCGCTACTCATGCGCATGTTTTCCATCCCATCCCAAAAAAAGGGCGAGTTTGTTAATATAGTTAGGTTTGTTATATTTTTGATGGGTAGTTAATTTAATAGGTAAGTACCTATATGAAGTTTATTCAGTGTCGGTATAATCGTATATTGTTATACAATCACCAAAGTAAGTAGGTACACTTGATAAAAAAAGTCCCAAGTGGTGCCATTGACCCCACTCAAATGAATAACAATATGTGGGAATAGTTAAAACGTTAAAAATATTTAGGAACCCGGTAGGTAACTACAGGTTTTTAACATAGAAATCCTATTTTAAAATTTCTGTGGTGAAAACCAGACTTACCAATATTTTTGGTAAGCAGGTACTATTAATATTGCAGAAATTCAATTTGTTTATATGTATTGAGTATACATCCCTTACTTACAGGGTAAATTCAAAACACCTTTTACTTTTGTCATGTCTCTTTGTTTTATATTAAGTGGGTATAATAATATGGTATTATACATAATAAGTACCTACACTTATGTATATTGAAATGGCACCTGCCAACTAATCTCTTCATCACCCTTGCTTCACAAGCAAAATGCCTTAGGTTTTTGCCAAATCCAGAACTAATGCCGCTAACTTGTTTTTCAATATATTTCAGAAAACAATTGTGCACAAATCATTACCAACAGCGCCCCCTGTCGAGCACCAAGCGATCATTGTAGCAGTGTACAGGCTGTTTTCATTTTCATAAACCAAAGATAACCCCCTTAAAAAAAAAAAACGATTTGTACTAAAAAGTTTTTAATCAAAGTTTTCATTCCGTATTTTAAATATAATTTCAGATCTATCACAATCACAATATTTTGTGAAGTTGTTAAGAATTATTTTAGACTGCCTTCATGGAGATCATTGTCACTTAAAATAATAAGATTAGAACAAGAAAAGTTTGAATCTTTTAGAAAAATGATTGAAACATTTCTTATTGTAACTTCTTTCTGTTACTGACATGGGCGTACCCAGCTTCTGGCCTGGGGGCCAAGTCAGGCCTGCCCCCTGCCCCCCTGGGTATGCCCATGGTTACTGATAGTCCTGTACATAAAAATCTGCTGGGTTATTGACACACTTTGAGGTTGTAAGCATTCTACAGCAGCCAATTTTTCGATGCAACAAATTAATTGATGAAGAAGGCCAGCCTGGTATGGTCTGAATTGAATAGACCAAAAGATTGGCTGCTTATTGTATAGCAATATATAAAGAAAATGTATTATTCTTTTGAAAGGATTTTTGCACTAGTGTTTTTATACATATTATATATATACATATATAGCATTTGTTTTATAACTAATCTATAACTACCTATTTCTCATCATTGAAAACAACATTTGGTTAAATTTATGCCACAAAACTTGTTCAAAACTAGTTTTAACAAAACAAGAATCCTCTCAAAATGGATGTAGCATTTTTAAAATTAGCAAGACTATACAAGAGACATTTATAGGATTATAAGCTATCTATAACATAGAATCAGTAGGTAATGTCTACTTTATTCAAAACATTTCTAAACACAAATAATAACAACGAAAAATAAATATTTACAAAAATTCCAACCACTATTGAAACTACATAATATACAAAAATGTTTTACAAATTGGAACAACCCATTGTTTTTAATAAGGACACAAGTTGTAAAATCCCACATGAGGGCAGTCCAATGATTTTAAACGAAAACAATTTAACACTTCCAATAAATTGTTGTTTGTCTACGAGTCATTCAGGAAAACTACACATTTTTCCCTAAAATGTTTCATGGCATGCCGTTTTCAAATGACAAAACCACTTATTTACATTGTCAATTAGAGAGCAGTCATACTTATAATGAACAACCTTATTACAATACATGTTAAGTACTTTTTTCAACAGCAAAATTTGAGTTATGGACAATATAATTTTACATTGTATACTTTGGTTTTGGATGCAATTAAGTGTAGCTAAAAGATTTCATGTTTTCAACAAAACATTTGACTGCAATTAATATTTCCAGTCTAAGTGTGTAATTATGAACATAATAATGTTGATAACTTATAGGTATATGTATTTTCATTTCATCAGTCATTAATTTGTTGAATACAGTACACGAGTTTCCTTAATGAACAATGGAATTAACCATGACATCCCACAATCATTAATTTCTTGTTCTGGTTATTAAAATGTTTTTTTTTTTTTTAATATAATGTTTTTATAATTCTTTTTTTTTTTTAAGAATGAGCAACCAATGAGTGTGTGCATTAAAATTCCACTTTTTACATCCTACATTTTTTATTTTCAATATAAGGATGGTGTTTTGTAAAAACCTCCAAAAACAATTGAATTTGTGACCTTTTCGATAATTAAGTATGTAAACGGCCTGTTTGCATTGAATTGAACGGCTCCTATTCTATTACTAAACTCTGCAACGGTCACTCCAGCTGCTTCTGTGCCATCTTCAGTAACTTCAATCTCTGCTTTATGTACCACCTTTGATACATACAATGGTGTTCTTGCCATAATTGGTAACTGAGCCTTTGATGGATCAAACAGATCGTTAATACCCAAAGACCCCCTCAATACATTTGTGAGATCAATATCTGATTTAATTTTGAACCGAGGAATGAAACAATCTACTTCATCATCTGAATATTCTTCTTTAGATACTCTTAATTCTTCAAAGAATGTATCTAGGTTTATACTCAGGAAATTTCTAAACATGTCTTCTAGTGATACTCCTGGGTTTGGTAGCATGATAACCATTGAAAGCCTGTTTTCACTACCATATGACAGTTCAATTACTCTTGCTTGTAGTTCACGGATGTTGGAGAATGGATAAGTGAATCTGTTGTACATCATGTTGACTTCTCCAATCTTTTGTCCGTTTGAGTCATAGAAAGGTGCTTTCAGAGTTGATGATGCATTGAATGGTACTGTCCATTGTCCTTTGAAATACAGGGCACTAGTCAATACCATTTCAGTGTTCTGGAAGTAGCCAGGTTCAACAATGCTTGGAATTTTGCCATGTGTAAAGTTTGACACATGTGCGTTAAGAAGATTTGCTGCTAACACACTGTTCTTGAAGTCTAAAGGTATAGTTTCTGTCTGATAGTAATCTTTAGATATTTCCTGAAAATCTTGATTCGGGAGACGATCTTTGTTAACGAAGATAGTGTTGATTTTCGCTAGTTGGACCGTATTAGTGTTGACTTGTAGCCAATTAGTGATATTTCTGAAACCACTTCGAGTGGCATCTCGGTTTCTGACTGATAGTCGGAGCACTTGGTTTATCTCGTTCCTTGTGTTGCCCGATGCACCTTCGGCGATAACAGCTAACGCGCTCCACACAGTGATGGGGGACATGATAAAATTCTGTCCATTTTGTAACGATTTCGATGTATGGTACAGTACTTCTATTGAAAAGTTGCCTATCCTCTCGGACAGACCATTGTGGAGTACCGTAGCGTTTTTTTGGGGTTCCTGCACTGGTAGTTTAACATTTTGACCGTAACACAACGCAACACAAAACACTAATTGCACTATTTTATGCATAGTATTGTATATGTACACACTTTGTTGTTTGTTATTATGACGAATGAAGAAAAACTGTTTCGTATAGAGCTAATGAACACACTTTTATCACGCACTTGGCATTTTCGACAACAAAATTATAATGCGTATAGCCGCGCACTGCCTACGCTAGTTACACGAAACGAGGAAAACTACTGACTGACCAGTAAATTACGTTACTGCGTTTTATATAAATAACGGCCTTCTAGAGCCGGACGAGCCGGTTTATTTATCATACAAATACATTGAATGTTTACAGTATTATGAAGTTTTAAACAAAATGTGACAACTTTTATAAGTTTCGTTTCGAACCGTTTGTTTGGAATTCGTTTGTTTTGTTTTATTAAAGTTTTTTCAATTGTTTATTGTCTGCAATGACATGTCATTTGTTTGACTTGAAAGGATTGCAAGCGTTAATATTAAAATTACCAAATTACCCAACAATCGGTTACTTTTGTTCTAGGGAACATAAACAAAAATAGATAAACACTATGGTCCGTATTACAGAACGTCACTCAAAAGTCAAGCTCTACTAAGGTCCGTATTACAGAACGTTACTCAAGCATTGATCTCTACTTAAACATTACTTAAGACTAGTTTCAACCAATCAAATGTCTTGAAACGAGACTTAAGTACAGCTTGAGTTTTGAGTGATACGCACCTAAGTCACGTTTCAAGCCATTTGATTGGTTGAAAGTTGAAACTTGTTTAAGTTATTGCGTGGCGTAGCACATAACCCAGGAGTGCTAAGTCAGCTAGAGCTTCAAGTGCCGGACCGGTACGTGTGGAGGCGGCGACGCCCGCAACTGCTAAACTTGCCTGTGGCCAGAACCAAGCTACTGGCGAAAGCACCCCTCACCCGTGCAATCCATGTGGTGAACGAAATCCATGAAAGACTGGATATATTTTCGTGTTCTTTGATTGAACTCGCAAGAGTTTTATTAAATATTGTTAGTTATGTTTAAGAATTAGTCGACAGCCTCCGTGGCGTAGCGGTAGCGGACGCGGCCGCTGCGCACGGTGGCGCGGGTTCAATCCCCGCACAGTGCAAGTATTTGTATGCATGAATATGAATATTTGCACTGGTCTGGTCGTGCCTCGGAAAGCACGTTAAGCCGTTGGTCCCGGTTGTCATAAGAACATCTAGTGGCAGCCGTTACGGGTTGTTGGAGCCCTCAAAAGTCCAACAATTGGTCTAACTGCAATGCTTGGATGTCGCCTTCGGGTTGTGGAGGTCAGACGGCAGTCGCTTCACGGAAAATGTCGAAGTTTAGCCATATCAGCAGTTGGACTGGTAAAGCGGACCCCAGACTCCAAAGCTGAAAAGCTTTGGATGCGACTAGGATTAACGCTGTGATGATGATGATTGCGGTTAAGTCAAAGTTCTTAATACAAAAGTGACAATTTAGTACCGAACTAAGCTGACTTTTTATACAGAGTGGTGCTGACAATACGACAATAAAAGAAAACACGAACAATGCTGGTTAAATATTTAAGAATTAGTGTATATTTAAAGTGTTGTACACACCAAAGCCGCCGGGCCGGCGGCATATTTCGGCAACATTTTGCCGGCTAGGTTGGCGGCTTCAGTCATTGCAAGTCGTAAAACTTTTCCGGTGGCATGTCGACGGCTCGACATCAGAAACTTATTTGGCAGTTAAAAAACACTAGCACGTCACTACATCTGAAATGTCACCGGGCAACTGAGCGCTTCCGTACGCTAGGTACCCGTACCAGTCCGCCGCCGACATGTCGGCGGGCAACACACGCGGGCGAAGGTTGCCGACAAGCTTCTTTCAACATAAGCCGGATGTGTCTGCGGGTTGTGCCGCCGGGCGGCTTTGGTGTGTAGTGCGTTTAAGTATTAGTGGATAACTGCACTGTTGCATTAGGTTAAGGCCTCTAGGGAAAGTTGTAAGAGTGATAAATACATAAATACCTAAAGGAAAAAATCCGTAAATATGTACGGAATCGATAAGGGAAAACAAGTTTGCGAAAATATTGTATTATGGTAAATTTTAAAACCTCCAACTTAATAATAATAATAATAATTTATTTCGGACAGTATGTATCCATATTTGGTTAGTACTACAAAGATCTTAAGCCTATGTTAGTAATAATAAAAAAGTAAAAAAGTAGAAAGTAAGACAATATTAAATTATTTGCGAGCTCAGCCAGACACTCCTTACTGTCTGACTAGGACCCGCATGAAACACTCCATTATTTTGGAGTCGATCCCCTCAGCAACTACTCTCAAAATGCTGCTAGTGCTACCCCGTACTCTACGTAGCAAGGAAGCGGTTCTCTTGCGTATAATGGCATGAAAGCCATCAACACGGGCTTCCGCGAACATGCCAGATGCACTACAGAAACGGGGCAACCCCAGCAACATCCTGAAACCGTTGTTGTATTGGACTCGCAGGGCACTGAGCGATCTCTGTGTATAACAAAACCACAGACTGCACGTGTAAAGTCTGGCAGTACGCTTTAAAAAGAGTGATTTTAACATTCTCGTTGCAACGAGCAAACCTGCGTGCCAGCATGTTATTCTTAACCGCCAGTGCCCTGCGCTCCCTTTCAATGTCCATTTGGTCATCTTGTACATATTATATAGGTATTATGTTTTAAATACAATTAAAAAAAAAAACATTAAAAATACGTACATATGACTGCAAGAATAATTAGGTAATATAAATCTTGATAGATGAAGAGGTAGAGACCGAAAAAAAAGCGATTAGATTGTGCTAGGAAAGAAAAGTGTGTTGTGAAAGAAAAGGGAGAAAAGAAGAAAACGTGCGACGTAACGGCCCCAACCTCAAATAACCCAAGTGACAAGCACAGGAAGAAGCCAAAGAAGAAAACAAAAAAAGCACAGGGCGATGATTCTAAGGCCCGTGTTACAGAAGGAAACTCAAGCATTGAATAACATTCAGAAGAACATTACTTTAATTATGCAGCAACACTGAACTCTCGGCGAACCCTGAGCTCATTATACCTCACCATACCAAGTACAAACAGTGTGGTGGGGTACATCAACGGGTAGAACGGATACACTCCATATAGTTTAAAATACAAAAGCCTTGTAAACTTGTTCTGTACTCGTTCCAACATGACATTATAATTGAAATGAAATCGTTTATTAAGCAAGTAGGATCACTGATCACTTTTACACGTCACGTTTATTTTTTATTTTATTTTTTTAACTAGATGAAGCCGGCATTTCCGAACTGACTACCTCTGAGAAGAAATAGCCGAAACAAACTCAGAGATCATCGTCTTTTTTCAAGTCCAGACATTAAAAATGAAAATGTTTACAATAATTTACCTTATAATTACGCATATTGCTTAATAACAATTAACAATG